>OX459031.1:22333776-22933776 GCA_949775025.1 Tricholauxania praeusta | reverse complement strand
ATACGTCGTATGAGTAACATTTAATTTGTTTCTGTTGTACAAACTTTGATATTTGATACATAAATAAAGAATATAATGCACGGCTGTAAAGAAAGAGAAATTGTTGCTTAAAAACAAATGCCAATGTTAAATGTCGAGTAGAATTAAATGACAAGAAAATTAATAGTTCAATGGAAAACATTTTTGAAGCAAAAAAGAAAAATGCTTCAAATAATCAGAATTTGAGCTCATTGATTGATTTTCGTCAAAATGTTGTATGAATAGCACTTAATTAGCTTAATTGAGCAGCATTTGATTAGTTAACTATTCATTAGATGAGTTCTACTAACACTTACGTGACTCGTATTTTGTTTTTTACTTTTACTTTACTTTAGTTTCGATGTAGACTGCGCTATTTTTTTTCGATTTTTGCTGTGGATACTTGACTTGTTTCTAGAAAGAAATTTTTTAATCTGTTGCAGAATTTTAATTATTTTTTTTTACGAAAGTTGATTTTTGCGACTGGTTATTTTTTATTATAATTAAACATTATGAACTTACAGTCATTTTAGCAAAGACCAATATTGTAAATTTTACTTATTGATCAATGCTATTTTTTATTCAACAAACATGACAAAGATAACAAATGGAACAATTTAACCTGGTAATTGGGGACATATGTTTCGGCTAAAATCGACCAAAAAACTGGTCTGATGAGGCTATGTGGTAATATTGGATATACGCAATTTGTACAGTTCAAGGTCAGTTCCTCAGTAGCTCAGTTGTTAGAGCGGCCGTCGACAGATATGCAATTGAAATGCATGTACGGTCAGGGGATCGACTCCATGTACAACATTAACCAAAAAACTGGTCTGATGAGGCTATGTGGTAATAGCCGAAACATATGTCACCAATTACCAGGTTAAATTGTTCCATTTGTTATCTTTGTCATGTTTGTTGAATAAAAAATAGCATTGATCAATAAGTAAAATTTACAATATTGGTCTTTGCTAAAATGACTGTAAGTTCATAATGTTTAATTATAATTTTTTTTTACTTTTTATACCCAACATTTTAGCTCGAACTTAGTAATCAATTTCCTTGTATTGAAAGAAATTGCTTCTCCCAACGTATGAGCAACATTAATCATAATTTATTTATTCAATGTTACACATACGACACGTTAAGTAAAAGTAATTGATGCATATTAGACTGGATTGAAAGTCTATTTTTTCTTAAAAATATTTTGGATAGTATTAATGTATAATAAAACACTTCAAAAAGCTTTCATAACAGCTAATTTAAACACTACGTTCGAAGGAAATAAGTTTTGTTAAAAAATAATTAGCTAAGATTTCGGAATGTAGTATCTTAGCTTCGATATGACTTACGGCATTTTTTCCTTGATGTTTTCATCAATTAGTGTATGCTTTACAATAATGTACAAAACTATCGATGGCCGTCAAATAAAAAGAAAGATATAAGGTCACAACTTCGATATATTTTTAATTTTAGTTACTTTTCATTTCATATTTCAACTATCTAATAAATGTAACATTTATTAAGCGCTTAGAAATATTTCCCGTAAAATACAAAATTTCTGCCCACAGTGCGCCATTTTGTAGCTAAGCAAATCCTTACAAATTGCTTCAAGCACTGTTCAAACAAATCATTTTTTTATTTTACTACCTAATGCTATTTATAAAAAAAAAAATGTTAAACATAGATTTTTTTTTTTTAAGTAAACAGTTAATGTTAAAAATTCCACGTATTTCACGTTTTTGCTTCATTTGATTTTATTTTGCTCAACTTTTTATACAAAGTAAGAATTTTTTTCAGTTTATTCTGTCATGCCCGCATCTTAACTCGCTTTTATTATGCGACATTATCGTAAAAATGTGTAAGTGAATCCCTGCAAGCGTCAACTACCACCAGAAATGTTGCAAAAGGTGCTGTTAAAAGGGCAACATCATCAGCTCACCAGGTACAATGCGCAATTTATGCTTGGTATCTGCTGCTGTTACTGCCGTTTAGGCATCAAAACCAAGTGAAAATATGCCAAATACGGTGTAACGGCAAACAACACAATAAAAATAAGCGTAAAGAATGCAAAAAGCAAAATGTAACATAAAAGCGAAAATAACCGTCAAAGCAAAAATAAAATATAAAATCTCAGAGTTTATGACATTCTTTGGCAAATAAATGGTTTGTCCGGAATGAGTTGCGCGCCTTAATGAAGATGAGCCAACCAGCCAGCAGCCGAGCAAATAATGACACCAACAATATCGAAGTATGACGACGGGTGAACAAATAGTATTTTTGCTCTAAATAAAGTCATAAATTATAATGCTGTAGAAATAATAAATATTTGCACGTATTGTTTGCATTAATTTGTAGAAAATTTGGGACCGACAATAACCCTTTGCAACGTGATTGGGTGAAAAATTTTCCATTTTCCCTTTGTGTTATTTGAAATAAATGACGTTTTTAAAATTAAAAAATAAAAAAGGACTTTATTTGTTGAAGTAAATTAATGAGAGTTTTCTTAGTATTTGGATAACTTGGAAAATGCTGCAAGGAAATATATTTTATGGTACTATGCAGATGCTATACAGTGAAGTTAAATGTTCTTATTAATTTGGAACTTTTAGGGTTTAATTTTTTTGAGAAATAAATTTGCAAAGCTTGTATGGATGCTATTTTTTAACGAAATCCGTTTGTTTATACGTCTATATACAAGACATTGCTCATTCTGTTTTGAGCAATGTTTGTTTTTCCAATTTCCAATTTGGGAAATTAAAAGGGAACACAGCATATAGTATATTGAATCAAGTATCCTCAAATAATATTCGTGTCATTTAAGAAGGATATTTTTGGACTTAAGTCCTATAATTTAAAAGCATTTCTTTCGAAAGCTATAGAAACGATTGCAATGAAATTTGATGCATGGTTGCCAAATGGCATGTAAGTGTACTGCCCAAGTAGCACACGTTGCAAGTTTTTGGCTATTACAGCGCATTTCTAGCAAAAATCATTGCGTCTTCAGAGTTCGATAAGTGAATTGCACGGAAGCATCAATAACTAAAATCAGGGACCCAAAATAACTGTTATTTTCTTTTTTCAGATTGAAAAAGTTGCCCAATTTTAATACTTATTTTTAAAAATTGGTTTATAACTATTATGAATAAGAGATATTTTATTAGTTGTCAATAACTATTATTTTTCAATGGATTTTTTTTACGTTGAGTCATAACTGTTATGCATAAGAGATATTTTATTAGTTGTCAATAACTATTATTTTTCAATGGATTTTTTTTACGTTGAGTCATAACTATTATGCATAAGAGATATTTTATTAGTTGTCAATAACTATTATTTTTCAATGGATTTTTTTTACGTTGAGTCATAACTATTATGCATAAGAGATATTTTATTAGTTGTCAATAACTATTAATTTGGAAAAAATATTTTTTTACGTTGTTTTGAAAAAAGTGTTCAACAGATTTTCATTTTTGTGAATCTTTTTGCACCAATCGATGGGGAGGTGGTTTTTATGACATCACCAGAGGTGGTCATAAAAACTTTGCTTCAATCAATGAAAAGAGGTCTAAAAAGGATATTGGCCATCACTAGAAGTGGAACCGATCCTTGAAAGTGCTCGATTTAGGTCCATTTTCGAAATTTTTTTGCAAAAAATCGATGGAAAGAGGTTGACAATGGGCTTTGGCCATCACCAGAGTTGGTCCCAACTAAAAAAGTGGTCGATTTTGGTCCGTTTTGAAAAAAAAATTTTGTACCAATCGTTGGAAAGAGGTCGAAGTCGAAAAAAAAGGTATCAAAAAGTGCCCGATTTTGGTCCATTTTCGAAATTTTGTTTGCACCAATCTTTGGAAAGAGGCCGAAAATAGATTTTGGTCATCATCAAAGGTGGTTTCGAGTCCCAAAATGTGCCCGATTTTGGTCCATTTTCGAAATTTTGTTTGCACCAATCTTTGGAAAGAGCTCGAAGTCGAAAAAAAGGTACCAAAAAGTGCCCGATTTTGGAAAATTTTCGAAATTTTGTTTGCACCAATCTTTGGAAAGAGGCCGAAAATAGATTTTGGTCATCATCAAAGGTGGTTTCGAGTCCCAAAATGTGCCCGATTTTGGTCCATTTTCGAAATTTTGTTTGCACCAGTCGTTAAATAGAGGTCGAATATGAATTTTGGACCTCATTTGAGGCGGCTCCGGACCCTGGAAAGGACCGTTTTTGACCCATTTTCGAAAAAAAACTTCTTTTTTCTGTAATAAATGGGAAAAGGTCGAAAATGGATTTTGGACATCACTTAGAGTGGCTTCTGAGTCCGGCCCCGAGAAAGAACCGTTTTTGACCCATTTTCGGAAAAATTTTTTTTTTCTGTAATTAATGTGAAAACGTCGAATATAAATATTTGACATAATTTAGGGTGGCTCCGGGCCCTGGAAAGGACCGCTTTCGATAATTTTGGTAGTTTTCAAGTTCCGGAGCTACTGTAAAAGATATCCAAAACGCATTTTCAACCTTTCATAATCGATTGGAGCAATAAAAAATTTTAGGGTGGTTCATAAAATTTTTTTTTTTTGTTCGAATCGATAGGGAAATGTCGACAATAGTCATTTTCGAGCTTTATCTATGCATTGGAGCAAAAAAAAAATTTTTTATGAACCACCCTAAAATTTTTTATTGCTCCAATCGATTATGAAAGGTTGAAAATGCGTTTTGGATATCTTTTCGAGTAGCTCCGGAACTTGAAAACTACCAAAATTATCGAAAGCGGTCCTTTCCAGGGCCCGGAGCCACCCTAAATTATGTCAAATATTTATATTCGACGTTTTCACATTAATTACAGAAAAAAAAAATTTTTCCGAAAATGGGTCAAAAACGGTTCTTTCTCGGGGCCGGACTCAGAAGCCACTCTAAGTGATGTCCAAAATCCATTTTCGACCTTTTCCCATTTATTACAGAAAAAAGAAGTTTTTTTTCGAAAATGGGTCAAAAACGGTCCTTTCCAGGGTCCGGAGCCGCCTCAAATGAGGTCCAAAATTCATATTCGACCTCTATTTAACGACTGGTGCAAACAAAATTTCGAAAATGGACCAAAATCGGGCACATTTTGGGACTCGAAACCACCTTTGATGATGACCAAAATCTATTTTCGGCCTCTTTCCAAAGATTGGTGCAAACAAAATTTCGAAAATGGACCAAAATCGGGCACTTTTTGGTACCTTTTTTTTCGACTTCGAGCTCTTTCCAAAGATTGGTGCAAACAAAATTTCGAAAATGGACCAAAATCGGGCACATTTTGGGACTCGAAACCACCTTTGATGATGACCAAAATCTATTTTCGGCCTCTTTCCAAAGATTGGTGCAAACAAAATTTCGAAAATGGACCAAAATCGGGCACTTTTTGATACCTTTTTTTTCGACTTCCACCTCTTTCCAACGATTGGTACAAAATTTTTTTTTCAAAACGGACCAAAATCGACCACTTTTTTAGTTGGGACCAACTCTGGTGATGGCCAAAGCCCATTGTCAACCTCTTTCCATCGATTTTTTGCAAAAAAATTTCGAAAATGGACCTAAATCGAGCACTTTCAAGGATCGGTTCCACTTCTAGTGATGGCCAATATCCTTTTTAGACCTCTTTTCATTGATTGAAGCAAAAAAAACTTCAAAAATGAGTCAAAATCGCGTACATTTTCGAACCGATGACCACCTCTGGTGATGTCATAAAAACCACCTCCCCATCGATTGGTGCAAAAAGATTCACAAAAATGAAAATCTGTTGAACACTTTTTTCAAAACAACGTAAAAAAATATTTTTTCCAAATTAATAGTTATTGACAACTAATAAAATATCTCTTATGCATAATAGTTATGACTCAACGTAAAAAAAATCCATTGAAAAATAATAGTTATTGACAACTAATAAAATATCTTTTATGCATAATAGTTATGACTCAACGTAAAAAAAATCCATTGAAAAATAATAGTTATTGACAACTAATAAAATATCTCTTATGCATAACAGTTATGACTCAACGTAAAAAAAATCCATTGAAAAATAATAGTTATTGACAACTAATAAAATATCTCTTATGCATAACAGTTATGACTCAACGTAAAAAACAACTAATAAAATATCTCTTATTCATAATAGTTATAAACCAATTTTTTGACATAAATCTTATAATAGTTATGTCCCTGACTAAAATTAAACCAAAAAATATGAATTTAACAGCGAGAGCACTGCTGCTTTTTTTTTTTTTTTTGAATTTAATTGTCCTAAGTATTTCAAAAAATAGCTAATAAATTGCAGAAAAAATAAGTTTTACTATATTGGTATTTTCAGCAAAATTCTTGATTTTAAAAGCTAATATATAGCCAAAAACTAGCATAACGAGCCAGGGCTTTTAGTAGCGTGTATCAGTATAGACAAACGAAATGTGTGCGGATTTTTTTAGCAATAATTGGAAGTACGCATGCATAATAAAAGCTATAAAATATAGCCATTGCTTTTACTGTAAATTAACTTTAAATGCGCTTTAATAAAAGCCATAAATCTATGCTATGCTCTATGATTTCTTTTAGCTATAAATGCCAAATCAAAACAATAAATATAGTTGTTTTTATTTAGCTGTGATATTTTTGTTAAAGTATAGTTTATAGCTTAAGAAAATAACAACGAAATTGTGCTAGTTCTCAACATCTATTTTGGCTATATAAACTCTTCTAAGGCAGGTTAAGAAAATATTTCAAAACAATGCTAATATTAAGCTAGACACAAGCTGTAAAAGCGCTTTTAAAGAATAAAAATTTTCTTTTAAGTAAAACTTCAAAAAAAGCTAATAAATGACTTGTCAATTGCATTAAAAGGGCAGAGACAATTGCAGTTTGGAAGACAATATTACAGCTGCCATTGGTGAAATACCGGCCGAAATGCTGCAAAAAGTGTGCCAAAATGGAAGTTTACGGACGGACCAGCTCAGGCGTAGCCGCGGGCATTTTTTTACATAAAATAATCTTTAAAAAGTAAATGGCAGAAATTGATTTATCGTTTTCAATAAATATTTTATTCATTTTTGCAAGTTTTTGCTCCTTTTTTTAGTTTTCAAAAACCAAACGTTAAAAAAATCACCCATTAAATGTAAACTATACAAAAATTCCGAAAAAGAAATTTTTTTTTATTTTGTAAACAAGTATAATTAAATGTTATTCATACGTCATGAAAAGCAAAATCAACAGATAATATTAAATTGTGAAAAATTTTGTTTCAAACTGTGATTGCTTAAAGGCGAAGCGTTAGAAAATGTGTGTTTTAAACAAATTTGCACATAATTTCAATTATCACTGTCTAGCATCAAATTACCAAAATAAATGTTAGCCAAAGGCCTTCAAATTGCGTGTTATAGAATAAATGGATTATGTATAAAACGTCAAAATGTATTTTATAAATAAATAATGTAAAATCAATGGCAACAATTTCGAAACAATTAACTAATCAAATTGCATTAAACGAACGTATGTTGCAGATTTCACATAAGCAGACACATAACATATTCGACAAAGGGATTTAATTGGGTTACAATTACAAAAAAAAAAACATTTTTTAAAAAAAATTTAATTAATTGCCTTCAAATTCAAAAAAGGGTGCTAATGAAGAGCGATCACCATAAGCCAAACCTAAACCTTCCAATTTTTGACTACATCCGCATTTAGCAAAGCCCTAAAGTATGCTATGGTTTCTTTGCACAACTTTGAAAAATGTGTGGTCTTAATGAATGAATTCGCTGCAATCAGTCAATGCTAAATTAAAATAAATTAATTATATTTCATTCACAGCGTTAATCTAAGTAAGAAAAAACCCAAAAAAAAAACCATTAAAATTACAATGGAGTAAGTGCAAATTTCGATGGTTGGAAAAAATTAGAACCACCACCACGCTTTTACCAAGCCAACAACGCCGCATCACCTCGTTACCGCAGTCACCACTGACAGCACTTTGCGGCTTCACAAGGATTTATTATTATTTTCGGTTTCAGATTTCTGGGAAGAGATTTTGCACTTTAATGTGGTGGTGTCGCTGTTGCTGTTGCCAGTGACGTTGACGTTGGCTTTGCCGGTGCGTGTGCTTATGCGGATGGAGTAGATTTGCCGAGTTAGTGGTAGGAGGTTTCCTTTAAATCAAAACTTTGCACAAATGCTTAAGTAATAATTTGTTGGAAAAACTCTGCTGTCAAACGCTAAAATGTAGGTGTTATTTGGTTTGAGGTGGCATCAACTCATTTTGATTGATTATAAAAGATTTCCGTAAACGCTTAAGATGTGCGGCTTGTGGTAGGTGATAAAATAAATATTATGTATGTGCAAAAAAAATGAATTGTTTAAAGTGTGCTATGAGATGTGCTTATGGAAAAAATTTTAATATTAATATGAAAAGATATACATAAGTATAATGACTTTGCTTGTAGAAATTGGCCAAAAATTAGAATGAAAAAAATAAAAATTTATTCCAATTGAAACATAAAACTAGGCCTTCTCTGAAGTTTTTTTTCGGATGGTTAAAAAGGTGAGGCTCAGCGAATTTAATAAATTATTTTTTTTTATAAATTACAATGTCCTGAAAATATATGTACAAAATCTAATGCTGAACTTAGCAACATTGGAAAAGTTACAAAGGTTTTTGTCATAGATAAATCTCAAGATTTCTTCAAAAATAAACAAAAACTTTTGAAAATTCTTTACTAAATCTTTTTTATGTAAATATCAAGAGACTGCTCAAGTAGCATTAAAATAAAGGTTTTTTCAATAGGGATGCTACAAAAGTAGACCAATAGGGACAGCAAACGACGCCATATTTTTTCCCGCTCTTTTGATATTTCTCATCATGAAAAGATATACGATCCAACAACGAGTCGAAATTATTAAAATTTACTACCGAAATTCAGAGTCAGCGGCCTCAACCTTAAGAGCGCTACGTCCAGTTTATGGTCGTCATAATCGTCCTGTCAGATCAACAAATGAGCGTCTATTGGAAAAATTTGAATCCACAGGCACAGTACAAATTGTTCCCGTGCCAGTAAGACAAAGAAGTGCCCGTAGTGTCGAGAATATTGCTGCCGCTAGCGCATCAATTGAGGAAGACCCAAATCAGTCTCTCACACGTCGTTCTCAAGCGTTGGGCATCTCTGTGACGTCGTTGTGGCGAATTTTGCGAAAAGATCTTCGCCTACATCCTTACAAGATCAAATTGACGCAAGAACTGAAGCCGCTTGGCCACCAGAATCGTCGTATGTTCGTGAATTGGGCTGAGCAACTACTTGAAAATGATCCGGATTTTCATCGAAAAATCATCTTCAGCGATGAAGCTCATTTTTGGCTGAATGGCTTCGTCAATAAGCAAAATATGCGTTATTGGTCAGGCAGAAATCCACACGTACTCCATGAGTTAACATGACATCCCGAAAAAATTACGGTTTGGTGCGGTTTATGGGCCGGCGGCGGCATTGGGCCGTACTTCTTCCGTGATGATCAAGACCGGCACGTTACTGTGAATGGGAATCGCTACTGCTCAATGATTACCGAATATTTTTGGCCCAACTTGGATGATATGAACTTGGACAATATGTGGTTCCAACAGGACGGCGCCACAAGGCACATAGCGAATGTGACAATCGATTTATTGAAAACCGCCGCCTCGGTCGTGCGATTTGACGGCGTTAGAATATTTCCTGTGGGGCTACGTCAAGTCAATGGTCTATGCCAACAAGCCAGCGACGATTGATGAACTTCGTACGAATATCGCACGTGAAATTGAAGCAGCATCGGCCGATTTATGCTTGAAAACCGTCAAAAATTGAGTTCAGCATCTGAACTTCTGCAGGCGTGCCCGTGGTGGCCATGCAAAAGAAATTGAGTTTCATACATAATGGCATCGAATGTTCTTTTACAAAAATAAAGAATTTCATTGATATCCCAAACCATTTTTGTTTTATTTAAAAAAACTTTTGTAGCGCTCTTATTGAAAAACCCTTTAGTTGGAAAGTTTAACATTTTCCCTTCAAAACTCACTTTGAACTATGTATATCAATGTCTTTTTTCTCTCCGAGTTATCGTAAACTTAAATTTTTCAGTTTTCCTGCCGTATGTAAATCTGTATGTAGGACCTGTGTAATAAATGATATTTCGGAAAAAAAAATTTTAAGAAGAAAAAAAATGTTCACAAAAATCAGAGATACAATAGCAAAATGATGTCAGATTTGGTATGGAAGATGCAGAAAAATAAATTAAAATAATATAAATGATCACAAAAACAGCATATTAAGTTTTGGATCACAATGTTTGCACGGTATTAGTTTAATATTATGCATCTTAAAGGCTCACAAGTGTCGGCCGTCGTAAAAACAACGCGGAAATCGTCTGTCTTCTCTATATTTATGTTCTTTATAAGTAAAGAAACCAGTCAGCCAAAAGGCAGACGCGATCTAACTTACTCTGTGCTGGGTATCACGGCATAGATGTGTTAAGGAAAACGAGAAAGTTGACCAGCTTACTAGATATTGCACATCAAGGCTTTTACTGATCGATTGAATGGTTAGATATATCACTTACTACATCCAAGTAAAATTTAGAAATGAAATACCAGCAATTAGCACAACCTAGCTAGCAGAACTTTAAAAGTTTTCATTCCACTATGCTTAAAGTTTTTCATTATATCGTAAATAGACCCACAAGTATCTGTTTGACAATTTCAAGTAGAAAAATATAAAATCAAGATTACGTTCAAAAATCAATGTTTCATATGTAAATATCCCCGACATAATTATCCTAAACAAATACAACTATCAGAGCGTTTTTGCAGTGGTGATATTTTAAAGCAGACTTTTCCATTAAAAATATAAATTGCATTGTCAGTGCTGTATTATTTTATCATTACTGCGTAAATAAAATCACAGCTGAAATCAGTGAGAAATAAATCTGCAATGAAATTAACAACCAAATTAAATGATACCTGCTGTTTTAACGATATGTGACGCCATTTTTCCCTCCTATTCATATGTAGGGTTGCCATTTGTTTTGAGTTTAAAAAACAAAAAGTAACTGGGCAACTGCTGTATGCATTTGCCTTGTTAACCATTTGACATTATCGTATGTCAGTATATATTTATGTTTGTAAATATGTTTTATTTATTAAGGGACATGTACATTTTTCACATTATCGTTGTGGCGCCAAGTTATTAAATCGTATTACTTATGTATATGTAAATTTTAATTAAAATTTGCTTTATCATACGGCAAGCCAACAAAATGTAGCATTTTACCCGTAAATTGCAATTGCGTGTAACGCTGCAATTTATAAATTCAAATTTTGCACTCACTTTCTTTAAAGAGGAAAATTTTTGTTGACATTAGGCATAGCAGAAGTTGTAACATTTTGTGACGCAGTTTACAAGTTTTTAAAAAATAATTTTTTTTTTTTTTAAATCAAGCTTTCGTCCATATTCTTATGCATACCGTGATGGTATTTTCGATACATTTTTACTTTTTTCAGTACATTTCCGTCTGGAAAATAATTGTCAGTACATTCGATAAGTTTTTAGTACATTCGGTAGCTTCAAAATTCTGAAGGTGATGGGTCTATTTTAAAGGATATACAGCGGTATCTTCGCCTCACTGCAAGTGATTACATAGTACCAATACTTCACTTCGACATTGCCCACAACATCACATTGACTTTCTTCACGGACGGATCAAAGATGGAATTTAGCGTAGGAGCGAGTGCTTACTCGGAAAATATGAGCATGAAGTTGTCTTTCATGTTTTTCAAGCTGAAATCTATGCTAGAGACCAAGCCTCATAGGAAACACGGAAGAGGGAGCTTACTCCCTCCATCATAACCATATGCGAGAACAATCAGGCAGCGATCAACGCCAACTGAACGCCCAAAATCTTGAAGTCCAGGTGTTTAGAACACTGCAGAGAGTCACTACGTTCAATCCGACAGCATATTATAGAGCTCGGCCATAAGGATATTTTCGGAAATGAGAAAGCTAACGAATGTGCCAAAATAGGGTCAGAACAACTGGAGAATCAACAAGTGGTAGATCTTAGGATACCGCTGGCGGAACTACATTATCGGATAGAGGACATAATTAAGAAACAAAAAAACTGAGAAAAATATCGATCAAAACTTTTACGTTTTCAGTGCTTAGAAACATTAAGCCTTGACACCAATGACTTTGAAAAACTATATGGAAAGTTTTATCAAAAGTTTGGGGTTTTAAGAAAACTGAAATGGAAATCATCTAAAGGATATTATTTTTTATGCTTATCATCATAAGATAATTGAAAATAATTTGAAAACTGAAAACTTTAATCAGTCTATCTATCTTCATCATCCAAATTCATCTCTTAGAAATAAAGTTCAAAGTTTTTTGCAGTACAGGTCACAAACTCGTGTAAAATACGATGGTTTCGTTATTTTTTTTTTTTGTGTTACCCATTTAATTTTCATGTAGATTACAGTCAGTTAAAATTTAAAAAAAAAAATTTAAAATTTAGCTTTTTGTCGTGTAAGCCAATAACAAATCATCAAAAAAAAAACACAACAGCATTAATTACCATTCCACCATTTACTTCAATGCATTTCCTGTTTGGTGCGGTAATCATGTCGCTTCTGTCAATGCAATGCATTTACCAATATGTTTTGGTTGAATCTAATTAGTAGCAGAATTTCATCAAATCAGTACAAATGACACGCATGTGGACAAATGATTGAAATTCGCCATAATTTTATGTCATTTAATTCTGTATGTCAAAATTGAATTCATTTGATTCATTTGCATATTTTACTGCTGGTAATTTGGGCAGCATGCTTAGCTGCCAAAGATTTCTGAATGAAATTTGCGGTCAATTGAATTAAATTTATTTGCATAGTTGCGGTTATTTGGCAGAGAGCCATGTAATTTAAGGAAATGATTTTCGATATATCACGAAAATGCCAAATACTGAACAGAGCTGCGCGTAACAAAATAATTCTTATGCGGAATTTCATACAATTAACTAAAAATCAAAATTAGAAGCGAATTTACACGCTCATCTGAATTGTAATTATTTTAACTAACTGATATAGATATATCTCGAAAAAAAATCTATATGCAGACAATTATTTCTAAAGAAAATAACGCCCTTATTTTTGGAAAAATTTTCTTTCATAATTTTAACTACCTCCAATTGATTGTCTACACGATATTTGAGTTGGTATATCTTTGAACTCTTTTTAGTTATTTAAGCCAAACTTTGATCGTTATATAATGAAATATTTTTCCTTACCATAATGAAAGAAACTTAAGTGGCTTAATGTTCAAATATTAAAAAAATTAATGCGTAAAAAGTGAGCATACAGAATCAATGCAAAAAATTGTGTGGTATTAAATGATTTTATTTATATAGGGTGTTTTTTTTAGAATTTTGTTTTTCGAATAGAGATAAAACTGGCATTTTATGGTCAAATCTGGCAACTCTAATGTCATTTATGTTCAGTTTGGTTTGCCATTTCATCATGAATAGGTTGACAAAAGAACAACGCTTGCAAATCGTGCAAATTTATTTCGAAAATAATGGTTCAGTTCGCGAAGTTTACCGCAAGCTCCATCCATTTTATGGTCGACATACTCGTCCATCAGAGCAATTAATTCGGTTAACCATGGGTCATTTTCGCACTACGTTTACTCTATGTGATAATACGCATCCGCAGAGACGTCGAACAGTGCGCACCGAAGAAACAATTGCCGCTGTAGAGCAAAATGTTGAAGAGGACCCAAATGAATCGATTCGCCACCGTGCACAGCAATTGGAGCTTTGTCCATCAACTTTATGGAAGATTTTGCGCAAAGATCTTGGCTTGCGACCTTACAAGATCCAGCTTGTGCAAGAATTAAAGCCGCGAGACCATGCAATGCGTCGTGATTTTGGTGTATGGGCCGAAAATGAGATTGATCTCGATGCTGATTTTCATCGCAAAATTTTGTTCAGTGATGAGGCTCATTTTTGATTGAATGGCTACGTCAACAAGCAAAATTGCCGCATTTGGAGTAAAGAGAATCCACATGAGACCCTTGAGACGCCATTACATCCACAAAAACTGACTGTTTGTGTGCTCTATGGGCTGGTGGAGTCATTGGGCCATACTTCTTCCGAAATAATGCTGGAGAGTCAGTTACCGTTAATGGAGACCGGTATAGAGCCATGATAACCGACTATTTTGTTCCCGAATTGGATGGCATGAATGTGGATGAGTTGTGGTTCCAACAAGACGGCACTACATGCCACACAGCGCACGTCACAATCAATTTATTGAAGGAAACATTCGATGAGCGCATAATTTCGCGGAATGGACCTGTCAATTGGCCACCAAGATCGTGTGATTTGACACCATTGGATTATTTTCTTTGGGGATATGTGAAGTCGCTCGTCTACGCCAACAAACCAGAAACGTTAGGGGACTTGGAAGCCAACATTCGTGGCGTTATTGCCGACATACGGCCCCATATGCTCGAAAAAGTGGTTCAAAATTGGACCTGTAGAATTGGCTTTATTCGAGCCAGCCGCGGCGGCCACATGCCCGAAATCATATTTAAACATTAATGGCATAAAATTATCCTTCCAATAAAGCCAAATTGATGGACATTAGAACGATTTTCTTGTGTTTTATTTCAATTCGAAGCTCTATACCTCTAAAAAAAACACCCTATATAAACAAGTCTAACTTAAGAATATATTACCATTCACTACTGTAAAATGAGTAATCAAATTAATATTCATTCAGAATATTTATTAATACTACTTTTTTCAAAATCACTAAGATTGAATAGCAAAAACTATGCAAAATAGTTACACTGTCTCACTGTTTGCACCTTTCCCCTTTCTTTGATTAAATATTAAATTTTTTCAAAAATATTCATTTCAATATATCAATGGCAAGTTTTTAAACGTCTATGCAAAATACTATGTCAAGTGCTTAAATAAAAAAAACCAACTCCAGTGCTTT
Source organism: Tricholauxania praeusta (assembly GCA_949775025.1). Classification (NCBI taxonomy): domain Eukaryota; kingdom Metazoa; phylum Arthropoda; class Insecta; order Diptera; family Lauxaniidae; genus Tricholauxania; species Tricholauxania praeusta. The sequence goes on along the minus strand of OX459031.1, from coordinate 22,918,729 downwards.
GTAGAGCGATAAGCCATCGTCAGTCATTTTCAATGTAAAATTCTTACATAAATCATTTTCCAGCGTAAATTTATTTTACGCACGAAATAAAAATGAAGCATTTCATATATTGTGCTCATTTTCACATGCCAAACGGAAAATCGTAAAAATGTCACCCCCTACCTCCCACTTTACATGTAGTATGTTACTCCAACGATATTAAATAAAATTTAATATTCAAAAATTAATGACTGAAACTGGATATTTATGGAATTTCAATAGCACTTTTGGGAAAAATTTCACAATGAGCTGAGTGCTTGAACTTCAAGTGCGAAAGCATAAAATTATGAATAAATGCACAGTACAAAAGCCTGATTTTGATTCATGCAGGGATCACTGGTATTTTGTGGGTTACTTTTTAATACCCGAAAATAAAACAAACAACAATGGCAGCAGACACAGCGCGCTTGTAATTACAATTAATAGAAAATTTATTACGACGCGTCTAAAATATTAAAATCATAAAACCTAAAATTAAATTCAATGACCTCGTTATTGTCATCATAACACAACGTAAATATGCGTCTATTTTAAGCAAAGTTAATAAGTTAAAAAATTTGATGTTGAAAAATCAATAACTAAAGTAAACAGACAACGTGAGCAATAAATACTTTTACACGATGGCGCAAATGTTTGGGTTATTGATGGAAAATAGCGTTAAGAAAATATTTGTTTGGGCATGACAGTTAACAGAAAATTCAAGTTTTAGCCAAGTAGTGCTTTTGTTTTATTTTATAAGAACCTTTAGTCAGAAATTTGTAAATACAAAGATTTGTTTTTATTGAAAAATTATTTGATTAAAGCATATTTTAAAATCACAAAATGTTAATGGAATAAGTAGTCCGGTTTCTAAAGTGCGTTTTTAAGAAACTAAGGATTGCAAAGATGAGACTACATTTAGAAATAATGGTTCAACATTGCCGCTTCAATCGCGAAGGAGTCCTAAGGCTGTCAGACTTGAAAGCATAATCTATGTTACAAAGTTAGTTCCGTTTTTGTACGTGACCATAGATATTCATTTCTGTCGCTATCTGTATTCATTCATTATTGATATGTGGACATCTATATTTTTGGCTGGTATACTGTCGGGTATGAAAAAAATCTATATTGGAGTGAATTTGCTGTAAGTCTAAAGTCTGATTATACACAAGTGTTGTGTAGAGGCATATCATATCGACGTTGTCTTAAGTCGCCAATTGGGAGGTTAGAAATTTGTACCTCGATATGTCGCGCAACGACTTCAGTAATCATTTACACGCATTGCCATATAACTGATTTCGACTTGACTATTGTCAACATTATGCCATTACACGATACGAGCGCATAATAAGGCACGTTATGTTTTCTAATTTTAGTAACTTTTTCGATATTTTCGATGTTACCGACATTTTCATTGTTTCTCAAAATTCCTCGACTTTTTTTCTATCGATCGAATTTTTCAAATTTTTTTAAATTTTTCGATACTATCCGAGTTTTTATCCTGTTTCCATGTTTTCAAATTTTTTAATCTCTTCGTCATTTTCCACAATTTTCTGATTTCTTCCATATTTTTTGCATTATCCATCCTCTATCAACATTTTTTGACTTTTTTGTCAGATTTCAACTTGTTCGACCATTTCAGCACTCTTTAACTTTTTCAATATTTTTCGATTTGCTAACGCATTTTCAGGATTTTCAACATTTTTAGACTTTTCAAAATTTTTCGACATAACAACAACTCTCCACTTATTCAACACTTTTAAAGATCCTCAACATTTTTCGACTTTTCAGCAATTTCCAAGGTATTCCTGAGAATGCGAAAAAACCTAGAAAACTGCGTAAGCTGCGAAAGCTGAGCACATTTTCGAGCCTCGAAAATAATTTGTACGAAGAAAAGTTTGCGCAACACTCGAAAACTTTCGAGGCGAATTAGTTGAGCTAGTAGCCTCGAAAAGTTGGAAAGTGAATCAGTGTTGCCGTATGTCGAAAAAATTTGCTGCCAGTTTGAAATTTCTTTAGATATTTGCACATAAAGTTAACATAATAATTTTTAAATATATTAAAAGCGCAAATCTCAGAATTTTTGTTTGTTTACTTATTTGTGTTTTGTTATTATTAACTTTATTCTACATAGATTTTTTTTTTGGTGTGATATATTTTTTTTCATGGCTGCGGCAACACTGATCAAAGTCAAATTGTCATTGCTCAATCAATTACGCATTTGTATTGATAGGGGTGTTCCCAAAAGCAAGCTCGAAAACTTTCGAGTTTCCGCGCTTTTCGAGTTTTCGCGTTTAGAGGAATACCCTTCTTATTCATCCTTTTGTTATCAACATTTTTCAAGATCCTCAACGTTTTCTAACTTTTCAGCATTTTCCAAATTATTCATTCTATTCTTAGCAACATTTTTCAAAATTTTTCGACTTTTCAACATTTTTTGATATCTTAAGTCTTGGCTTCAGTAACATTTTTTGACCATAACAACAATGCCGCGTTTCATGTTATCTTTCTTGATCTTCTACTATAAAACTGTTGTAAGAAATAAGAAGCATGCGAGCTTGGAGAATGCGAGAGTGAATAGGCATATATATGCTATTTTTATAGTATTTGATATCCTCTGTGATATGAGATAGTAGAAGATCAAGAAAGATAACATGAAAACTCGGCACAATCCACCACTTATTCAACATTTTTCAAGATCCTCAACATTTTCCGACATTTCAGCATTTTTCTAATAATTCATATTTTCCTTATCAACATTTTTCAAGATTCTCAACATTTTTCGTCTTATTCATCCTTTTCCGATCTTATAAACATTTTTACTATTATTCAACATTTTTCAAAACTCTCAACATTTTTCGACTTTGTAACTTTTCAACTATTTGTCTAAATTTTTTTTAATTTACTATTCTTCGACTTTTTTCACATTTTTCAAGTTTCTCAATATTATAATATATTTTTCGACTTCATCAACATATTTGGGCTTGATAAGTTTTTCACATTTTCAACATTTTTCGACATTTCACTATTATATGTTCGACTTTTTCAGTATTAAACGACTTTCTATTATTTTTCAAATGTTAGACCCTTTCGACTTTTTTTCTAAGTTTTAGTACTTTCTTTATTGTTCAACTAATGCCAAATTTTTTAAGTTTTTTCAAAAACTTTTCACATAAATCAACATTTCTTAACACTTTAGCATTTTTTGGCACCTTGCAACTTTTAAACATTTTTTATTATTTTTTGAGTTTTTCTATACCTTCTACATTTTTCAACACTTTCGACTTTTTCAAAGTCAGAACTACTAAAAAATATTTCGGTTACATACTTTGAGCTGTGAGACCTTTGCCACAAGAGCAAGATCATTGAAGCTCTGAAAAAACATCACTAACATATCAAAAATGTGGAACATACATGTGCCAAATAAAATGAGAACCATTTTCGAAAAACGTATGTATATCAACTTCTATTGTTTCTTTTGTGCTATTTATACGAGTACTACAGCTTCTGAGTAAGGGTTTTGGTTCTAAAAAAATTATTTTCAAGTAATTCGCACATCAAAGGCATCGAAAACATATTTAAAATATTTTAGTTTTCAGAGTTCTAATTTAGTCGTATTTTTAATTCAAATCAACTTTTTTGTTAATCGAAATCAAAAATAAATGTGCATAATAAATATGCTAAGCCAAACCAATATTTTTCAATATAAACTACCATGCAAATGTATTTTATTCGTTATTTAAAAAACATTTTGTTTCATTTGTTTATTGACTTATTTTTTGGAATGCATAAATGTCACGATAAATTGCATTTTTTTTTTTAAAAACGCCTATATTTTCAGTATAAATATAGTGATATAAAAAACCATGGTTTTTCGGTCATTCTGATTTTATTTTAATTGAGATTCACCCTTTTTTTTTTTTTGTTTTATTTATTTTCGTTTCCACATCATGTCATTGAAAAACTCAGCAAACAAATTTTCTCTCAATTTGTTTTTAACACTTTCCCCACTTGTGTTGTGCGTATTTGTTGTTTGTATTTTTATTTGTTGTTCATTTTTTAATATATCAAATGTTTCAACAAAGTTTTTTCACATGCTAACTATTTGTTTTTTTTCAGCTTTATGTTAATTTATTGCTGACAACTGCAAATTTGCAGCTTTAGCTCAATATTTCATAATTAATAATTTCACTTTGTGTTTGTTGTTATTTTTATGTTATAAATTGCTTTCTATAAATAAATTACTATTTCTGAGCAAAACTGTGGTTAAGTGTTATAGAATTGTTGTTTTATGGCTTATTTTATATTACTATTGAAATATTTGGGTTAGATGAAAAAATTATTACACTACGCACACTTAATTCTAAAAAGCTTATGAAGTATACTGAGCTTCCGTTGAATGAAGATCAACAATTTTTCAATAAAACACTAACTTAATTAATTTGTTGCCTTAAGAAAATAAGTCACATTTCATTTGATACATTTTGGCATAAAAAAAAATGTTGTCAAAACGCTTTTAATAACCCCAGTTCGACATGGCTATTAACTTTTTCTGCTAATTTTGGCGCATGACTTTAATGAACTTAAAACGTAGCTCACGAATTGACACTTTTTTTATTTCAAACAAAATGACCAACGCGCGTGACATGACCCTAAGTGAAAGCATTGAGTTGATCTATCAAGAAGAGAGATGAATGGAGTAGTATCAATAAACATTTTAAACATTTTTACACTCAATAAAAAGACTTGCCCCACAGTTCACCTAAATAACATCGCAATACCTCAGAGCACTGAAGTTAAATACTTAGGTATGCACCTCGACAGACGCCTTACTTGGAAAAGTCACATTGAAAAGAAAAAATTCAAATGAAGTTGAAAGCATCAAGCATTAATTGGCTTTTGCATAAACATTTAAAACTCAGCCTTGAATTTAAAGTTCTTTTGTACAAAGCTATTATTATACCCATATGGTCATACGGAATCCAGCTGTTGGGCAAATCTAGCTTATGGAATATAGAAATATTGCAAAGGTTCAGTCAAAAATACTTCGAACTATTTCCGGCGCACCATGGTATGCCAAGAATATAAACATACACCAAGATCTTGGTATACCTTTCGTTAAGCAGACACAGGAAAACATAAAGCGATCGTATCAACAAAAACTACAGCAACATCCAAACATACTTGCTAGGAACCTACTCCTAACATCGAATACGTCTCGATTGAAGAGACAAGACTTACCACCCCTGTAGCTATTATGTATACACATAATGGGTACTCCTTTCACAACTGAAGATAAAATTTGAAAAAAAAAAATATTTCTAAGCAATGGCTTGGAAAAATCCGACGTTCTATTAGTTTCTTAAGATTTGTATAATTATTGTTAGTCTCCAAGCGACTTCAATAAATAAATATGAAGTTTGAAAAAAAAAAAAAAATAAACATTTAACTTGAATTCACCGATGTCAAATCTGTCTGGGAAAACGTTTGCAGGTAGATTATTTACACCTAAAGTATAAAACGTGTTGTCGCTATGGTGCAATATTCTGTTCAGCTTCAAGGTAACACAAAAATAATGAGCTTTATAGGAGAGCACACGTATCCCTTTTGAAGACCGTCTTTTATATGAACAATAGAAAACTGTTATGCAACCAACACTACTTTGATGCTCAAGCGAATCAATAAATGATTAAATAGTTGCATATCTTATCAATTTTATACGAATCAGACCAACAACTCCAAGGAAGTGCTAAGAATACCAGCGCAAAAATGTGAGATGTATTTTATTTTACGCTTAATGTAAGTTGAGTCGATAATAAAGAGGATCATATGATGTAAATAATTACCAGACCATTTTAGAAAACTGCGGCAATTATAAGCTTCTATCATATATATGATAGTTTTATCTCAGATTGGGCTGAACTGATACACCTAGAGCGTCGAACGCTGCTGACTCCACAGTTCCCATCAGGTCTTTATTAACAGTAAGCCGTTGATTTGTGAGACAACTGACAGCAGTGGGTTTTACAAACATTGAAATCAACTATATTTGCCGGTCATTGATAAAAACTAAATACAATGTAGATGATAGAACCAAAACGATTGAAATAATTCAATTTACTTTGGTCTAATGATTATGAAATTTGCACAAGAACCAAAAATTGAGAGTTTGCTTATGAATCATTTCAATTTATCAATTTTTATTAATTGATGGCCACGATAAGTTTAATGCATGCACTTTTTTTGTTCTAACCAGGAGAAACTAAAAGTAAAAAGTTTATTTGAACAGTTTTTAATTGGACTTACAAAAAAAAACTGGTAGATACACGGAGAGAACTTTAAAGAAATTATAATCTTTGAAAGAGAGACCAACAAAGACACAAGTATAGTATTTCTAATAAGAAGCAAAGTGAAAGTTCAAAAACAGCATTGGAAAATTTTTTACACAACATATTTATCTCTGAATTTGAAATTGTATAATTTGCTGAAAAGTATAAAATTCAAAATTCTATATAATTTATATTAAAATTATTACGGTATGGAAATTTTTCTATGCTGTCTGATAGTTTGATACCACATCCTATTTTATTAATATTTTATGAGGTGATTTCGTTTGAGGCAAAGGTGTTTTCATGAAGAGACAAACATGTTTTCCAGTTACATTAACCCTCAATGACTACTCCTTGCCACCCCCAACCCTCCCCCTTCCTATATGTTGCATTGTAGAAATTTTTTTCCTGAGAATGCGAAGAAAGTATGCTTATGGAACAAAAGTTTTGTGGCAATATCGAAATATTTATATTCGCAATTGGAGTAAAATTTGCTATTTTTCAGAGTTCAGAAAAGGTAGTGAAGGTATTGCATGATTGAAGAGATGAGTAGTAGAAGAAGTAATAGAGTGCTATATAGCTCTGATGAACTTTAAGCTTATCGACCCCAATAGCATTTGTATTCACTGATAGCAATGATTTGACATCTTTTTCCGATGCAACTTCAAACAAAAACTGACACTCAAGATTATGTAGAAGACTTTCGTCAACAACATAAAGTGGCGTTTTCATGTTATGTTTCTTGATCCCATATCAGGGATATCAAATCAAATTTTTGTAAGAATGAAAAAGCATGCGAGCAGAACCTAAAGCTGCGTCTAATGCACTTGACGAACGCGAGAGTGAATAGGCATACATTTGCTATTATTAGAGCATGTGATATCCTCCCTGATATGGGATAGTAGAATATCAAAAAAGATAACTTGAAAACTAGACATAAGAAATACTATCAATACAGACTTTAGATGAAAAGAAGTAATCGCTCAAAGTATAAGGATCCAGGAACCTTTTTTTAATACAAATTATTTAAAGCTATTCCAAAACATTTTTGGAGGCAAATTAGTATGTATGTATATGTGTAGATGTGTTTTGTGTTGTGTTGTATGTGTCGCGATATTTTTTTTAATTTTAAGAAGTATGGTTACTATTCCAGAAACACTAACTTTTATTACTGTCTCAAATGGGACTTTTAATAACATTGGTGTACCAGGTGGAACATTGTTTATTTTCAGAACTTTAATTGGAACATGTTTATCAAAAAAATTATTTATTAATATTGTACAATGATCCACTTTGTCGCAAATATCAGGATAAGGCCAAATATTATGCCAATATATTGTACGATTATAGGTATCAAGGTTCTATACTTGGCATATACTCTACAGCATGTTTTTTTAATGATATCTTATTCGCGCGCAAGAATACATGCACACTTATATGTCGATGATACTCAAATTTACTAATCCAATTGGGCTTAAGAAGATTTTATATATAAATGAAGACTACATTCAATTAGCACGTGGGCGCAAACAATATTTTTCAAAATTGAACACAAAGAAAACCCAAGCAATAATTATTTTGCATCGTTTATTTAAAGTTGATAATCTTTCGTCAATGGCTATTGAGGGTGTTAATATTAAGTTTATTATAAGCTACGATTAACAATGAATCTCGTAATTATTATTTATGACAAATTAGCAACTAGAAAAATAAGGAGTATTCCAAAACTCACTCAAGAATTTTGCGCAATTTGTGCGGTAAAGTGTTGTTATTGAAAAAAAGGACAGCGAGTCAGCAGTGAGTTCTCGTTTATGAAAAATAGAGCGATAAATGAAAGAACAACGCATTTTCATTATTGTGCAATATTTAAAAAATTATGAAGGCTTGGCAGCTACAGTTTGCAATTTTCATACAAAAAATATTCGTTATAATGATTTATTTCCATCAATGAGTTTACTTACAAAATTCAAGGAGACTGAATCAATTTTAGTTGCCTTAGACACTTTGGTTATCAACAAGTCGTTCAACATTAAACATCGAAGCATTTCATGAGAGTTTTACTGAAAGTCGACGAACATCAATTCGGCAACGTGGTCAAGAATTGGACATTTCAAGAAGCTCTCTATGAAATATTATAACAAAAGATCGTCATGCTCAAAAAGACTTAAGTGACTCTAGAACTGAAGCCTACTGACCACGGACAGCGAAGAGAGTTTGTTATATGGATTATGGAACAACAACAAGTGGAAAATCATCTTCAGCAATGAGGCTCACTTTCATCTTGATGCAAATGCGTCGACAATGTATCACCATTTTATGCGGATTTTGAGCTAAAGCATCATTGGATCATTCTTCTTCTAAAATATGGCTGGTCACGCAATAGCAGTTAATGGCAATATGATAATTCAGTCTTATGTGCCAAAATTGTAAGATATAAATTTGGATGACATATGGTTTCAATAAAACGATGCTACATAGCCCAATAATAAATCTAATTACAGCATGAAACATTTCCTGTTCGTGTAATTTTAAATATTCGTGATTAGAATTTAACCCCCATATCATGCAATTTAACGCCGTCTTTTATTTCTATCAACATTACTTCAAGGGTGATTTTTGGAACATCCTTTTCTACACTCAAGAGATCGGACATCTTAAGTTCGAACCTTTTCGATTTGAAATGTATAGGGTGATTATTTTGCTATTTGTTTTTTCAGTGTTAGTTTTATGACATTCCACGCATGATTCGTAACACGCCTTAGAGCCAAAAATGCTCAATAAGGTTTGCCATTTTACTAATTTTTCCATGAATTAGACCAACAAACAAACAGCGCTTGCGAATCATTGAATTTTGTTGTCAAAATTCGTGCTCTAAGAGAAATGTTTTTCGCAAATTTTCATCGAAAAATTTTCTTTAGCGACGGAACCCATTTTTGACTCAATGGGTACGTCAACCAACATAATTGACGAATTTGGTCTGAAGAGCTGCCAATGCACTGTTTAGTGCGGTTTGCGCTCCGGCGGCATCATTGGACCGTACTTTTTTTAAAAATAATGAAAATCGCAACGTTACAGTCAATGGAGCAAGGTACCGTGCGATGATTACCAACTTTTTTTTGCCCAAAATGAAAGAATTGAATTTGATCGACATGTGATTTCAACAAGACGGTGCCACATGCTACACGGCACGCGAAGCCATGGACCTATTGAGAGACGAGTTTGGTGAGCAATTAATCTCATGTTTTGGAGCAGTCCAACGGCCGCTAAGATCATGTGATTTGACCCCACTAGACAATTGCAGTGCTGAAAGACAACATTACAGCTGACATTGGTGAGATACCTGCTGAAATTTTGGAAAAAGTATGGCAAAATTGAAGCTTACGGATAGACCACCTCAGGCATAGCCGCGGGCAATATTTACATAAAATAATCTTTAAAAAGTAAATGGCAAGAATTGATGTATTGCTTTTAAAAAATATTTAATTCAATTTTGCAAATTTTTTGTTTTTTTTTTTAATTTTCAAAAACCAAACGCTTAAGAAATCACATGCCACATATTAATATTTATGTATGCTTCTGTGTTTGAACTTTTTATTTATATCATAATAGTGTTGTTAGATTTCGGAGAGAATTGTCTAACCCTTAAAGCCCCATATTGCACTTTCCTAAAAATTCTGATTTTGAATATTTAATATTTTATGCAAAACCAACAAACAAAATGTTAAATTCAAATAATTTTTTTCTTTGAATGTACGTTACTTTGTGATATATTCATAATAAAATAACAACAACAAAAATTAGAATATGAGAATAACAAAAACTTTGCTTGTTTACCTATCAATTAGCGTAGTCTTCCCATTATTAGCAAACGTAGTCTATTCGTTTGCGTATAAGAAAAAAAAAATTAACTTTGATATTGTGACGCTTATTTGATTATCACTGACTCATTTGGAGTAGGGAATAACTTTTTAAATATTTTAAATTTTTAGTAATTTTTTTTTTTTTTTTTATTTTTCACACAATAAATTAAAATTCTCACTTCACAATTCACACACGTTTTTTTCTTCAGAAACTTTTGATGCGTACACAAGTCGCCTCCTAGAGCGACAACCGGCAACTGTGCAAAAGAGCTGTTGATTTGCTCAATAGCATTGGCAGACGCTTTTTCTTAATGAAAACAACATTTTTTTTTTTTCAATTTCTTAACACTTTTATAAATAAAATTCAAATTTTTTTTTTTTTTAGTTGCTCACACTTTGTGCTCCACTAAATGGGGGTGCTGTTTAGATGGTGTTGCCACCATTGCCATTGCGGCTGATTTTGACGATGATACCATGTTGGTTTCTGTTGTAGTGGCATTACTGCTGTTGCCTTTACCGGCATCCCCACTGCTGCACATCATTAAAAATAAAACAAATGACATTTCGACAAAACGACAAACGCAATCCTGCACCGCATCCGCGACACGTTCCAAACTAATCCACTTGGGGACGCTCATATACAAACACATGCTGCTGTTTGAGTGGGCGTGCAACGCCTCCTAATATACGCACACAGCACAGTTGAAGTGGCAAGGAATTGCACTACGTTGTTCCACAAAAAAAAAAAAAACAACTAAATTGATGTGAAACGAAACCGCGCGTTTTAAAATAAATCACCGCTAATGGACACACCGCGCTGCACCGCTTCGTTAACACATTAACACCGCGCGCGTTTTTACGTTAACAGCAATTTTTGATTCATGTTATTTTTTGTTCAAAGAAAAACAAACAAATTTTAAAATGTTGGCACATTGCTTTTAATGACGTTTAACGGCATTTCAATCGCAAAAAAAAACAGAAACATAAATAAACATCAGCTACTTTTTTTGTGTTTATTTTCTTTCTATATTTGTTAGTGGTTTTAGTATTCACCCAATCTCGCTTGATGCTGTTGTATTAGCGTGTTAGTTAAAAATTTACCGTTATTCACTTTAAGCACGTATTGTACTCAATTGCTGGCGCATCGCTCGCGGACACGTCCATACGCTCTGGCGTACATTTTTCAACTGATTGAATTGTTGCACACACGCTACGTTTTGTTTGCATTAATTCTTTTCGTACACACACACACACACACACTCGAGTACGTTGCTCATTTTGCGAGAGCGTTGCAATTCGCGCGACAATTATTGAAGAGCACAAGTACGACGTATGAATGACGTCTCTTTGCATTAATGCAAATGAGCATCCGGCAAAAGGAAATTTAATTTCCGGCAAACTTAATGAAGGCCAAGTAGTGAAAGAACAGCTGATAGCGGCTTATTTGTTGCGCACTCTTTTTTTGTTCTCTTTCTCTCTCTATTCTCTTTATTTAAGCTGCTTAGTTATTTGTTGAATTTTTGGTACGGTTTTTTAATTTTATTTTTATTTATTTATATATTTATTGTTATTCGATTTTATTTCTGTTATTTTCAGTTATTTCTTAATAATTTGCGCTCTTTTTGAATTTTAATTTTTGAACTAAATTGGCCAAAAGTAAAAGCTTAAAAACACGCTATAAAATTTAAAAAAAAAATAACAAAATTTTAATGCAAAAAAGTAGCTCCTAAAGTGAAATTTTTAGATTTTTTAAAATACAAAAAAAAATAGGTATTTATTTTGTATTACATTTAACAGAACATCATTATCTGTTTCTTGAATATCCTGCCGGAACATAGGATCTCCACAAAACTCTCTCCGCAGGCATATCATTAGCGAATGACACAGTGCTTTCTAACATTACACTAATTCATGGATTTTGTATCCTAGCAATGGTTTTAAGGATAATTAAGAATGATTGCGTTTCCTGTTGAGGATACCATTTTAATGCAAGTCAGCACGTTGATTTACGCAATTTGTATTTTGGACCCACTTTCATGTATAAACTTTGAATTAACAAGTAGCTAAATTTAGTCATATTTTGCGAACTCAAATCTTAAATCGATAAAATATTAGGGCTCCTTATACCGAGTCATATGCAATCCGACAAGAATTAAGTTTTATCACTTAAGAGTACATAAGCCTAATATACAAAAATTAGTAATAGAAGCAGCTGATATTGAAAAATCATAGCTATTCAAGAATATTATTCAAAAAAATATATTTAAAAAACCTTAATTTGTGGCAAAAGTGTCTGGACAAGGGTGGCATTTTTTCGAAAACATGATAAAGGCCGATTTCCTACGACTTTTACCAAACATGATATGACTTTTACTGATCCGCCTAAGGGTCGCCCATCCAATATTAAAAGGTTGTCTAGTATTTTTGGAGTCCACGGCATATGACAATACTATCAAATGTAAAAGTGTTGACGGTGCATAATCTTTGTGTACTCGTGACATGAACTTAAAGCTTTTTCTATCTTTACTAAGTACGGTATCTGTACACCTCAGCGACGTCTTGTTCGAGGTTTCTTGTTTGCACTTCATCTCCTACCTGTTTTTCAGGTCTCCTTGTATCTACGATCTTGTAGGTAGCATCACTAACATATACAGTCGAACCCACATAATTCGAACCTCGATAAGTCGAAAACCTCTCAAAATTGAAAAAATGTTGTGTTCCTTTCCCTTCAAGCACCAAAACCTCTATTGCTCGAAATCTGACCCCTCTGTAAGTCGAAATAATTAGTGAATCCCTACAAGTAAATTCAAAACATATTTTCCCTCTGTAACTCGAAAAAATAAATTTGACCTTGGCATCTCAAATATAGCAATATTTGATTCTCAAACACTTACAACTCGATTATTTGAAACGAATTACCTCTATAGCTCAAAAAAAAAATAAAATACCGACTTTAAGAATATGTCGACAATGTACATCATTGTTTCTTAAAAATCAATGTAAAAGCCTACTTACACAATTAACCAATTCTATGAAATGATAAAGGAATTTATGACTGACGTTAACACGTGAGTTCATTTAAACTTTAGCGAAGTTACTTTATTGATGATTGATTGAAAAATTATCAGAAACAGTTTGGTCCAATGTTTAATACCTTTATATCTAAGATTTTTATTTATTTCACCTTTCTAACTCAAAATTATTTAGAATAAATCTTAACCTCTACAAGTCGAAAATTTCCTGACGAAATTCGCTTAAGTCGAAGTCCTCCATGAGTCGAAAACTCTATAACTCGAACTTTTCGGCGTCTCTCTTCAAGTTCAACTTACAGAGGTTCCACTGTATAATGTTTTTTTATCCTTTGCATAACGTCACGCATATTTTTACTCGCTGCTAAAGATCGTTTGTCATTTCGATTTAGTTGAAATTGAAAGTTATTGGCGCTGTAATATAATAACAATAGTACTATCATTCTTGAATTTACATAGTCAGGGAAAAAAATCAATGAATTTATGTTTGGTTCAACCATAAACGCTTATGATTAAGCACCAAATCTGAAAATTTTTAAAATACCTATCAAATTCAAAATAAATTTAAAATTGTTTTGTGTTAAAAATAAAGGGAAAAAATGTTATTTTTACTATTTTCAACTTTAAATCAAAAAATAAAATTTTCCAATTTACAATTCCTCCCTGAGTTCATAAGCGAATATTTTGGCTACTATACGAGTCTCTTGTTTGTATGTTGACTATCTTAAAGTGGATGTGCCAATGTCGGTGCTTTTTAGGACTTGCATGTGAAATGGGTACCCTTCTAGAGCTACTTAATACAAAAATAATCTAGCTGGATATCTGAAATGCCAATTTATGCTGAAACAATTTACTTGTAATTTTTGAACTTATACTTGCAGAATTGCTTAATTAGTTTAGCTATCTGGTTTTTGTAGCAACACCATGGTCCTATAATGTGCTCAACATTTTAATTTTGGCTTTTCACTTTAGAAGGGGAATCGCGCTGTCCCTTATCTTAGTATAAGGAGGTACTTTATAGTGCTGTTTTATTTCCACTGAACTCTTAAAATGCAATACCATTGCAAAACTCTCTTTATTTTTATTTTGCTGAGAGCAGACTAACAGCGCAAACTCATTGGAAGCCTCTCAGTAAGTGAGCATTTACTAAAATAAAACAAAATCAACGTAGCACATGTCAATGTTTTGCTTTTTGAAAATGTCAACAAAAGCAACAGTGTGCAACAACTACACCGGAATAGTAATATGTACTTAAGCACATACATACATAAAAGAGCGTGCAAACACACACACACTCATACATTTAAGTTAATATGTAAATGAATACTTTGTATGCTTTGCCTTCTTTTTTATTATTTAAGACGAATAAAATGAAAATGACATGACTTTATAAAAGGATGTGATTTTTTTTTTTTTTGTTTTTTTTTTTGTTATTTTGTTATTTTGCTCTGCCAGCTACATTCGAGTATGAATAAAAGGCACTTCCGTCGCAAATGCTCTTTCTCATTTATTTTTTATTTGGTTTTTATTTTTTCGCGCTTTGACGTCTGTTTGTTTGTATATCGCATTGTGTTTCTATTGTTTTCTTATATGCACACACTTACGTACGAAAGCACACATCTCTTCCTGACAAGCTAATTTCTTAGAACACCCTAATCAGGAAAGGGATGTCAAGTAAAACAAAAGCTTGTTGTTGGCGCTGTCATTTTTTTGTTGTAAGATTTCGCTGTTAGTGATGTCAAAATGTTACTGTTAAATTGCTGAAGAATGTGAAATAAGCTGTAGCTTATATTTATAAAAAGAAAGCATAAATCTATTGAATATGACAATGTTGAAGTGCTTAAAAATATTTGAATTTAGTTCTTACATACAAATATACATTCAAATCATTTCTGTTTACTGTGACGTATGAGTTACATATTTATTTGCAATTTGTTATCAACTTTGTTTACTAACTAATTAAATGTTACTCATACGTCGTGTTAAAAAATTTTATAAAATTAAATTTGCATTTAAAATCGAGTTATAGTAAAATTTTAAAGGATATTTAAAAAAACACCCACACCCACTATGCACCGTATAAAAGCGTACAAGGACTCACTTTTCATTGCATTCATAGCATGTGAATTAAAAATATAAAATTTTCTGCATTCTTAACTTAAGATCTTCAGACGCTCGAAGCTCAGTTACAATCTGATTGAGAGGCTGAGTGCTTTGATATGTGTTTTTAATGTAGTTTGGCACAAAATGACCATCATATCATAAATTACATAATTTTGTTTTTAATATTTTTTCGGCTCAATGTGGGATTTGAACCTATGATTGGTTTTTACAAACTAAATAAAATATTATTTAATAAGCAACAATACAGTGTGCACCATCTGTTCCTCCGGTATGATAATGTTGAATAACTTTTGAATGAAACAATAGATTGCGACGAATGTGGCTTCTTATATAGTTCAATCTTTTACAATTTATTTGGACTACTTCTTAAAAACAACATCGAGGAAATTACCAACTTTATTGGCCACCACAAACAGTGTTCTTTTTCGTGCATTTTACATCACTTTTTCGAGCATCTCGGTCGGTATGGCAGCTATTTCGGCACGAATATTGGTCTTGAGCTCGTCTATGATCTTCGGCTTGGTGCCGTAAGCTTTAGTCTTCAAATAACCCCACAAAAAGAAGTCCGGGTGTGGTTAGATCGGGGAATCTTGGTCGCAAAGTTGTTCCAATGATTTTCAACTGCTTAGCACGGTGGCAATACGAGACACTTGAGTCCTCAGCAACACTCGCTCTCACGGCTTCAATAATTTCATTGGAACTTCTTGGGTGTGGTTGATTTTAGGTTTGTTTACCCACTGTTCCGTGCTCAAAGAAATTTTAAGCCAGCGCCCGCATTGTTCTGTCGGTAGGTGCTTTTTTTGTGGCGATATTTTGCACGATATGTACTTTGAGTTGGCACAATTGAACGACTATTTTTGGCTCAATGGGTACGTCAACAAACAAAAATTGGCGAATTTGGTCTGAAAAGCAGCCATAGACATTTCAGGAGCTACCAATGCACCCTGAAAAACTCACTGTTTGGTGCAGTTTGTGAGTCGGCGAATTCATTGATCCGTATTTTTTCATAAAAAATGAAAATCGCAACGTTACAGCCAACGAAGCAAAGTATCGTGCGATGATTATCGACTCTTTTTTGCCCAAAATGGAAGAATTGAACTTAATTGATAAGTGGTTTCAACAAGACGGTGCCACATGCCACACATTGAGAGGCAAATTTAGTAATCAATAAATCTCACGTTTTGGTGCAGTCCATTGGCCTCCAAGATCATGCGATCTGACCCCACTAGATAGTTTTTTGTGGGGATACGTGAAGTCTCTTGTGTACAGAGACAAGCCAGCCACAATTTCAGCCCTGAAAGACGACATTACAGCTGCCATTAGTGAAATACCGGCCGAAATACTAGAAACAGTATGCCGAAATTGGAGCATGCGGATGGATCACCTCAGGCGTAGCCGCGGGCAACATTTACATAAAATAATCTTTGAAAAGTAAATGGCAGGAATTTATGTATTGCTTGAATTAAATATTTTATTCAGTGTTGCAAAATTTTTGTTTTGTTTTTAATTTTTAAAACCAAACGCTTAAGAAATCATCCAACTTTTTTTTATTATTTTTATGGCTACGTTACAAATTTTGTAGTAAGTTTGTGATCACTAGAAAATTTATTACATTGATCAGTGAACTAGCACAAAATATACAAATAAATAAATTAATTTTAATTGAACTCTTCAAGATGAGTTATGCTTTTGTCGCCTGAAAGATTCAACAATCTTCGAAATGCTGACTGGTTATTAATGTCTTGCATACATACGTTTATAAGTAAATAATAATTTCAATATGAAGTTATTATGAATTGAATTAAATACCCATGAAGAGACTTAGTGCAAATTCAATTTGAGTTCATGTTAAATACTAATATTTACATAATTCACAAGCATACCTTTTCCACATATCCTTTCTAAATGCGAAACATAAAATTAATCACTTGCAGCATTTGCACTCAATGCAAATTCGGTTGTCTTAAGTAGGCAGGCTGCACATGGAGCATATTATCTGATCTCAGAAAAACATGCACAGCAACAATAACAAAGTTTTGCCAAAGAACGAACAAACAATCGAAGATATTTCAACTAATTACCATTGATGGTATGAATTACACATGTGTTCACATACATTACAACTACCTCATGAAAACCAAACAATCGTCCATTTTGCCTGGAGCAGAGTGGGTGGTGTGACAGGTGGTGAAACTTAAATTGTCAATATCAATAAAACGGAAATAATGGCGCAATATTATTGAATTTAATCGAATTTGTTCGAACATTTGTGCTATAGAGCTGTACATGCAAGGGACAAAGGATGATGTTTTTTGCCTTAAGAATTAAACTTTGGAACGTGTGTTCTGGTAGCTAGTTAATATGGTCACTGTAGGCCACTACATGAAACGTGCGATGCGTCTGACCAACTGTGTCAGTTGCTAAAGTTTTTTTTTTTTTGTTTTCGCCTAATGTTATGCGACGTGACACAGACATTAGTTGTGTGTTTTTAGAAGTTCAAATTGAATTGCTTTAATGAAACATTTTAGGGGGACATTGTTTTCATTTTTTTTTGTAAGAAAATACTATTGATAGTGAAAATGGCCAGTTACTTTTGGACAGTGATGGAAGTTGTGATACAATGCAAAGGATACGGCGAATCTCGCAGGATCAAAATGAGAAAAAATTAAACATTCTTCTAAATTTTCCAAAAATAAAAGTTTTGGGTGACCAAGAACAATTGCAAATCAAATAAATATATAAATTAAAGAGAACGAAATTGTTTTTAAGCTTTTCCTGTAAGAAATTGAAATGCGGAAAAGTTTTTTATCGACGCTGACCGCCAGCTTTATAGGTAAAACCAGCAACATTCCTTCGCTCGGCGTACTGGAAGCAATTCTAAGTATGACAACGTGGCTTAAAGTTTCAGCAAAAGTTTAAAGTCCAAATGAAAAAGATAACTTTTGCGTTTTACTATCACATATACCCCCTTCTTAATAGGGCGTATGTGTAAATGGGTGCTCTTTTATTTTCAAAATGGTTTCATCGATTTGATGAAACTCGGAAAATTTTTCTATCAAAGAATAATATAAGTAATATAATATTGTTTTAAGTTTGAGGGTTCCGTCCGGCGTTTTCCTCTCCCCCTTTCTAAGCTAGTCCTGATATACTGCATATCTCTCTCTGTTATCTATTTAATGGATGGCACTATCTTTTTCTGGCAACGTATATTTTTTTTAATTGGCCAATAAATAAACTGAATAGAGCTGCTGTTATCGTTTACGATATTTTTATAACTGTTGCACTGGGTTGACTGTCGTACATAAAAAAAAAAAAAAAAAAATTAAAAAAAAAATTTAAATTTTCATTCTACCAAATAATTTGTACAATCTGGTACCTACGATTATTTTTGTGTAACATTGCACGGCAGCAAGGTTATGACAATGTTCAAAGATATAATTCGATTTTCGAAAATTTCATGAGATTGTCGGCAGACACGTGCAGGGATTTTTTTTTTGAGTTTCCGGTTTTTTTGGGAAATTGCTCTTTCGTCTTGGCTGAAATTTGAAACGATCGAGTCGTTGTTTAAGAAAAAAAAAAAGTGATATTTTGTTTTATAAAGCAATTGCTTTTCTTTAAAAATAAAAAAAAAAATAATAAGAAAAAAACCAGTTTAGTTTGATTGTGACGCAACATAAAGACATCAGCCAAAACAGCTTAATATTGGTTAGCTAAAAATTACGAAATCCGAAGAAAAAGTGGATCGTAGTCAGCAAAAGGTGTCTACGCAAAAACAAAATCAAAAAAATTTTTGATGCGATTATAACGATATCAACGATATGAATATGAAGAATTCATCTACGATCGAGAAAACAAAATAACGCAGCCCAAGAATACTAAATTTTTCAGGAGAGAAATCCGAAGTTTTTTTTTGGTTATATGCATAACCTCATCTTTTTTTTCAACCACGTTCCAGTCAACTCCAGAATATCGTCTCACTGTACCTGGGTGCGCTCATCAGAGAGTCGATTAATTTAGCTGAAAGAACTTCATCATAAATTATCACTAAATTCTCAATTTATTTTAGAATAACAATTTCTACTTTAGAATTCAAATACAAATTTTAGCTCATAATCTATTTTAAAATTTTGCAGAATTATCCATTTATATAATAATTTGAGTCTTTACTTTCTTATATACATATATATATGTATATATAATATTTCATTTTTTTCCATTCATTTGATATTGTGTTTGGTTCATTTTTTTTTTGAATTGCGAAAAAAAAAAACCAACAAAGGCAATTGTTCGAAATTGCGTTTTGAAAAGAAAATACCAGACAATTCAGAAACCAACTCGGAGAGCATATAGTAACGTAAAGACAATAACAATTTATTTATAATTTCGAAATTCTCTTTCCAGTTGGTAAGTCATAAATGCAGCTTTAAATTATTTTTATACTGTGATTTTTTTTGGCAGTTTCGGTTGACATATAGAAGCGTCGTCACACGATAGTCATTAAAGTGAAATATATACATGTATGTGGGAAAAGTGAAGATTCTAAAGGACAAATTTAGTGTAATAATAACTTATGCAAAATGTGTAATTATCGATTAAGTCAATAACTTAGAATCCAAATTTGTTCTTTAAAAGCCGTTGTTTTTTTCTTCTTTTTGTGATGAAATTTGGCTCAAAAGTTTAAATTTTACTGTCAGGTAAAACAATTTAATTTATAATTTAAAATTTGACTTCATCTGCAGCAGATCATCGAAGGCCTTCAATGGATTTGTTCCAGACCTTGGAAGAGTTGTAAGTTTTTTTTTCTTTCTCCTTTTATATTGTCTTACATGTAAAGATTTTTTTTTATTTTTTTTGATAGCCTAAAAATTAACATAATAGAAAAAAAAAAACAAAGAGGTTAAAATGTAGAAATTGAATTTGGTATACAGTAAATGAAACAAAATTTTGAAAAAAAAGAAGAAACAAAAAAAAAGAGAAAACAAGCATAACAGCATAGAATATAAGTAAAATTGCTATTAAGTCAGACTGCTGCAAGTGAGTGAAGATCAAAAAAAAAAAAAAATTAGATAAACAAAACTGTTTACTTATTTTTTTTTTGAGGAACGAATGAAAAATGGAGCATTCGGACAAAGAAATGATCTATTGAGACAATAAATCCTGACGTTATTGCCCAATGTTATTGTTTTTTTGTTTTGGTTTTGTTTATTTTTATTTTGTCACTTCTAAATTTTCTTAGATCAATTTTTTTTTTGCATACGTTTCGGCCTCAATTCGATTTTCACGAATTTCTAGTAAACTGATACTAAGTCTAAGATTAGTTGTAATTTTTTTTTTCTTTGCACTATGCCTTTTACAAATATTTATTACAATTATTGAACTCAAATAAAAAGAAATATTATAATGAATTTCTAACTTAAAAATATGGTGGTCTGAAATCATTTAGCTGGGTTGTTGTTGCGGATTATTGGGGCTTTTAGTATAATCTGATAAGAGCCAAGGCTTTGGGTGGGTTAGGAGTAGCCACAATATGACTGCGCTACTAGTTTTGGTTTCAAGGTGTTAAAGTGCAGAAGAAATAGTTTTTTTTTTGTGTCGTTTTCTCGAGGTCATACATTTTTTTTGTCGTGTGCACAAATTTTCTTGTTTGGGCTACTAGTCTTTCTGGTTGCTTGCGAGTCCATTCAGCTGCTAATAAAAACGAACCTACTATACTGAAGCTCCGGGATGAGCCAGGTGCACACGATAGCAGTTGGAGGATTATAGAAGCCTACTTAAGTGCAAATAATTTATTTACCCCACTAGTAAAAAAGCAAACTTCCATTGGTGACGTTCAACAATATTTTCCACCATACGCGTTATCCAGTTGTTCCATAACACTGTTACGATATTAAAATAATGAATTAGCTAAGTTCATGCAAGAACCAGTCGTCGATACAAATGCTAAACAGTTTAAGAGTAACTCCAATTCGACAACAGTTTTAAAGTTATGTTGCTTAGTAAATTTGGTTGTTTCATATTGTTCATGGCGAATTTTAACTAAATGTAATTAATGTGCAAGTTTGGAAGCTAACAAAATTAGTAAGCGAATAAAAACTTTTTTTTCAAATTCTTTTTAGTCAAGCTACTTCTTTTTTTTACTGAAAGCTTCCACGCAGCTGGCCCCACTGCATTGTAAAATAAAAATGATATTAATCGCATTCTAATAAAAATATAATTTTCAGAGGCCAGTTTTTTATTTACTAAAACAACACAACAAAGACAAATGTCATCAGGTTTCACATACCAAAAACCCTAGCAAATTTCGATATATTTCACATTACAAAGCCTCATGGGCCCTAATTTCTCTTAGTTAGGGAGCCGGTGAAAATTTTAGGTATTTATATGACCTCATCATCGTTGGTATTGATATGCAACGTAGTTGAAGTTGCAAAAAAAAACCCCCTATTAAATTAATTTATCGCGTCTGCCTCCGATGTATTTTGTTAAGAGCATAGTAAAGACACCGAAAATATAAAAGGCAGACGTCCACACTGCCACATTTTTAATAACAGTAGTTATTAATATGAAAAAACAAAACTCTACTAAATAATCTTATGGTTTTCTTTCAGAACTTTGTTGTCTTCAGTATTGCTCCTAGAAGCTGAAAATACACAAGGCAGACGTATAGGTCTCTGCTTTTTCAAAATAAATGGGGTTGTTCATAAATGTACATATGTCAAAATCGTCGATTTTGATCATCTATTTTTTATGTGTATATGCAGGCCTGGATTAACCTTACAGGCAGCGTAGGCACGTGCCTAGGGCGGCAAGATTTAAAGGGCGGCAAATATTGAGGGAAACTTTGAAAAATTATAGCATTTTATTGATTGAAAAACTTTTCAAATTTAGTTTTCATTTTGCTAGTGTTTTTCGTTCAGCAATGACAACGAATTTTTTTTGCTCATCAAAAATATCTAGGGGCGGCAAGTTTCTTAATCTGGGCCTGTGTATATGTAGTTAAAAAGCTTAACCTTTACCCTTCAAAATTCACTTTGAATTATATCGATTTTATTGTTAAGTACTCAATTGGTCAAAGAAGTCTGATTCGCTCAAGACTTTTGACCTTCAGACTGCGCTTAATATTGGCCAGTTGCGATGCTCATGTGTCCAAAATCATATTAAAAATACCAAATGTCATAAGATTATCTAGCTAATAGGATCAAAAATCTTTTTTGGAGCGAGAAAAACTTTTTTGTTTGTAAAGATGAGAGCGGCAATATTACCTGATTTGCTCAAGATATTTTCGAAGTTGTTTATACAAATTATGAAACTCGTCAAGCACTTAATCTTTTGCGGTTAATTAGATGCGCACGAAATCTTCTTTTTCTTAAAAATGAAATAAATTTTCAAATATGAACCCGACGTATAAGAGTTACCGCTGAGTAAATTGCTGCTCTGCCGCTCATTGCGTGGCCAAAGCCTTAAATGACAAATGCTACATCCTTTAGGAATTATAATTAACTTACAAAATAATGGGTCGTGCTGTGATTTTTATAAAACAAAAACTGAAAAACTGAAACTGATAAAACAAACACTGAAGTTTCTTTTGCCTTAAGGCATTAATATAAAAACGAATCCGTCGCATCGCAATTGCTACTGTATTTTGCAAACCTATTGATTTTCACAAAATTTATTGCACCAGTATTGTCATGCTGCTTGAAAAGTATTTGCATTGTCAAATGCTGCATTTAAATTTAAGGCTGCGTGTAAAATACTGACATGAACCATTTGTTTATGTCAGCAAGCAGTAACTTTAATTTAAAAGATACAACGCAAACCAGATGTAAAAGCTTCTTGGAAATGAACTTACATAAAATGCTGCCTAAGACGAAAAAAAATACCAGTTGCTTGACATACCTGTTGCCAGTGCGTTGATAGCACAAAAAAGTTGGCAATCTGCATTTGTCACGCAATATCAACGTCACAGCAGTGACTGTAACGCCATCTGTCAAATGTACAAGTTTCAGTGCAATAACAAAGTAGCTGTGCTATGGGATTTTCTTTCATCTTTTTTTAATTTTAAAGAAATATTAAAAATAATTAAAGAACTCTAGAAGGTTTCTTAATTTGCAAAACTTTTTATTTGAACTTCATCTATAGAGTTTTATTATGTTTCCCTTTCCTTTGTAACACATCATAGGAGGCGTTTCAGATACAGAGAGTGACACTATAAATATCCAACTATTGAATTAAAAATGGGCGGAATGAATTTTTCCATATAAGACTTTGTGAGTTGTTCGTTTAGAGATAACTATCAGACTTGTTCATTATTGTGCTTTGTTGTGGATATTTATGAAATGAAACTGCAGCTGCTTTAACAAATACACTGCATAACAAAATTCGAATAATTTTGACTGACAGAGAGATGTTACATATTTTCCGAGACATAATTTTGAGCTGATCGATTTTTCTAAGCAATATATCACTTTTTGTAACACAAAAAATGAAGAAAATCAAAATTTTGTTGTACCTATTTAATGTTAATATAATAAAATATAAGTAAGAAACAAATTGAGGTGTTATCTTCGGCCAGGGCGAAACTCACATATCCTACACTGTACTGAAAGTACCTTTCAAAAAAATGTTAAAAAGACGTTGAAGAGGTTGAATAAGTCGAAAAAATGTGAAAAAGTTGAAAAAGACTCTGAAAAAGTCGAAAAAATATGGAAACCATTTAAGAAAATAATTCAAAATGTCGCAAAAATATGTAAAATGTTGAAAAAGTCGAAAAAAAAAACGGCGGGTTGCACTCCGGGAGTGCCGACAGAAGTGAAAACAAATCGTTTAATGGCAAGTTAGTGTGTTAGTTGGTATGTGTGCGTTTTCTTT
This sequence comes from Tricholauxania praeusta, assembly GCA_949775025.1. Classification (NCBI taxonomy): domain Eukaryota; kingdom Metazoa; phylum Arthropoda; class Insecta; order Diptera; family Lauxaniidae; genus Tricholauxania; species Tricholauxania praeusta. Next base: position 22,894,501 of record OX459031.1, on the reverse strand, counting down.
TTATATGGCAATGCAATGGAAGACAAAAACGGAATATGTATTCAAATTTTACTCTCGCTCTCATTCTCAATTTGTCAACGCAACAACGCGGAATTTGAAAGAAACAAACATGTAAGCTTAACAATCGTTGAATGAGAATGGAATGTGTCAGTTAGTGTGTCTGCTTTGCTTTTTGTCTTCCACTTGGAATATTTATTTAAAAGAAACAATAGAACATTCAAATTTTACTATCGCATTCATGACGGGGAATCCCGATGACGGTCGGTGTCGCGAGTTTATACTTTTTTCCTCAGCCGCACAACGTGCCATAAGAAGTTTTCACTTCAAAAATATATGCAAAATGTTGAAAAAGTTGAACGAATTTGAAAAATTCAAATAAAGTTGAAAGGGGCTGAGAAATGTTGAAACAATTCGAAATAGCTGAAATAAAGAAACTAATGAAGAAAATTGAAAGTGGGAGAACAATACGAATAAATACATATTTTTAATTAATTAAAAAGTTGAAATGTGTTACGCCAATTTTGCCTACTTTTGTTTCACTGCCGTATGACACATCCTCTGTTACAATCCAGTCCATTTTAGTTCCAGAAATAGCTTTCCATAAAAAACACGCTTGCACAAAATTTTAGTATGATTGTTACAATATTTCGATAGATATGCCACTTAAGTTATTTTAATTGTGTCACGCCCACTTTAGATATTTCGCCCACTTTAGATATTTCGCCCACTTTTTATTCAGACAAACCTAACAGCAAGTAAACACCCTACATTAAAAATTATACCAATTTAATTTCAAAGCCCATAGCAGCCAACACCTCCAAAGTAAATTTTATGAAGATTACTCTCATAGCACACTATCTACATATAATATTAAACGGTTTTTGCTTGTATCTGAGGTGCCACGCCCACATGCACCAGTGCGCAAAATGTTTGCAAAAACACAGCTTCTTCATTCTTTCCTTCATATATTTAATAAAGATTCTATAAAAAACTTCCATTCTTGGAATGGGTCATCTCCACTAGAGCACACCGCTGTATAAGCACTTGCTTCTTATTTTCTCTATTGCTATTTTTAAGATGTTCGCATCGAAAGCTGCTTAAAATCTTACGCTTAGTTTTGAACAGCTAGCTTGGCAATAACACTTGGAAGACTGATAATATCTCATATCTCACAATAGTAATCAGGCATGATTTGCTACATGAACTTCTTTAAAATTCCCACTAGTCTCTCCAGTGGTATACTGTTTAGATTAGTTGAGATCATATAAGACTTATGCCTCTAAAATTTGTGCTTACTGCATTGAAGGAATGGTATATCCACAGTATATGTTGGATAGTCATTTCAATTTTAATTTAAGCTTGGCAACAGAGTTTTTGTTATTTTGCTCAATCGTACAACTTACTTCATTTTAGGCAGTTTCCACAGATCTACCCATCTGAGAGAAAATTTGTCCGTTACTAAAATTTTTCCAAAATTATATATGACTTATCACTGTCACTTTTATTTTGTTCTACTGTGTAATTCTTTCAGCATATGACCCATTCAGGCAAAGAGTTGTCAATAAATCAATTTTTTACCACTTCAATTCTTTAGATTTCATTGTGCAACTCATTTTTGCCAATTCGCAAGTCTGTTGCTTAGCGTGCGTTTATATGTCAGTCAATATGTCGTTCTAACAGTCTACAAAGCATTGGAACAATAAACCACATGGGCGGTCCACAATGTTTGTATTCACTTCAAAGTATTTTTGACAATTTCTGAAATTTCGTGACATGGTATGGTCTGACAGTGACATTGTCGTAGTTATAAATGCCTTCACATAGTATAGGCGTATTCGTAGCACAAAAAAAAATATATTTTTTGTTGTTCTTGAGTTGGTTGCAATCGAGTGTTAAATGATTTTGTCCACGCAGTTATAAAAAACATTTCAGTTGACCGCTCAAATTTTCATCAGTATAACATAATTTTGAGTAATTTTTAGTTAAGGCTTAAAAAATTTTCCAGTCAGTCTAATTTAAATTAGATCTATGAAAATGTTATAGATAATTCACCAAAAATTTCAGAATGGGATCTACATTAGCTCAATATTTTATTGTTAGTTTATGTGATTCGAAAAACTGCTTCCGAAAAATTCATATTTCATTTAGTTCAATTTTTTAGAAGACCATAACTTGATTCACTGTAAAGAAGTTATTCTCATCGGACTAACAGGTTGAACGTGGATCTCAAGAGTTATTATAGCTTTATTTGAGAAATATTGTATGATATATGTTTTCAATGTTATAGATGTTCTCTGAGACTTAGTTAATAAAAGTATGTATTTTTCCGGATTTGCTAAAACGTGCTGTAGCTATTCATCTATTTAAAAAAAGGTACTTAACCTAACTCAATAACTATATCTCTAAATTTTTTGATAGACCCGTCAAAATTAGAATGATAGGTTTTTTTAAAAAATGTAAATATGTTTTTCTGAGTAAATCTCAATATGATTTCCGAGAATTCTGTAATATTACTATTCTATTCTATATCGAAATATAGCTTTCATAGCTCTTTTCATGGATAAAACCAAAGTATTTGATACACTTGACCACCAAATACTTTTAAAAAATATGTAGAAATGTGGTTTCAGTGATTAAATTCATGAATAGATTAGGTTCGACAAAACAAAAGTTTAAATTAAGGGGACATGACACCTTCAAATTTTCAAGAATTAAAAAAATTTTTTTTGACTGTTTCTTGTTTAAAAAAATATTGAAAAATATGTTTTTAATAAAATAAACCTTAAGCTCGGCTTATAAAATATATAGCGAGCATTTTAATAACATCGTATCAAAGTTATAGTACTTGAAAAGCTATAGTTAAAAAACTTTTAAACGCGTTTTTCTCGAAACCACGTTTTTCGAGTTGGCGCGCATGATAAAAAAAAAGCTACTAGACCGATCTTTCTGAAATTTCAATATGCTACTGTGCACTAATAAATGTAGGGAATGAGCTGCGGACAGAAAGATCGGCTTTACAGTTTTTGATTTTTGGCACGATTTTTGCCCGAAAAATTGGCAATTTTTGAAAAAAAGGCGCCATTTTGTTATTTTTGGACCAAAATTTTTGCCTGTAGTTCATTCTCTGGCGGCTTTGATGCTGATTAAAACCTCTTATTTTTTTCCAGATTTTTTGGTGTTTTTTTGAAAATATTCTAGTCATATTTCATAAAAAAATTAAAAAAAAAATTTTTTTTAAATATTGTTTTGTGTCAAAATATGTATATGTGTAAAGTTTCAAAATGATATCTTGTTTTTTAAAAAAAACTATAAGCATTTCAAAACACTTCAGAACAAATTTTTTGAAGGTGTCATGTCCCCTTAAATAATTAGTTCAGTATTTTTTTTTAGTATTCTGTACTTGATCTTATATTTTTCCTTATTTTCATTAATTCAATTTTTTTACTTAATTTATGAATTAAAACAATAGCATAGAATGACAGTTACCCTAGGAGGACGTCCATAAATTACGTGAGTCAAAATAGTGGAGGGGAGGGAGCATGGAAAAATTTCACCTTATCTCACCAAGAGGGAAGGGGCTCAATAAAAATGTCACGTCCACTTTTTATATAGCAGATTACATTTAGAATTATAAGGCAATTCTCACGGAAGGGAGGCGTGGTCCGAATTTTAAAAAAAAATACCTCACATAATTAATGAAAACCCCCTAATGACTTAGCTCAAAATCCACAAATACTTTTCTTGAAACATTTATATATTTTTTCAACGTATTAAAAGTGTTGTCTTATCAAAAGCGGCTATTTGGTTAATATAATAAACTCTGTCTGTGAAGAATCAGCAGTCGAAATTTTGTCCTATTGCCTATTCATACCTCACAACAATTTTTGTTTTCATTGCTGTCTATGCATTCATCTCAGTTTGACAATCGCCATTCTGAATTGTTAGAAGTCTTCGTAATCAACGTGTATTCCTAGACTCCGAGATTTTCACTTTTGATCATCGAGAAATTTTACAGTGATTGCGCCCCAACGTTTTATTCGTAGTATTAGACTTAAATTGAACTGTATTCGTCACTGATCCCCAGTAATAACAAAACTAGGTTTTTATCAATATATACATATATTTTTATATAATATATTTATGTAAGAAAACTCTTTAAAAGCCTTTAGTAAGTCAAAAAGATGGCCGTTCCACTCATTCATCAATCAGCATTCATTTCTAAGGAAAAAATGTTTGTTGCTACTCAAAAAAAAACGAATTTGGCAGTTATATTGGTCAATTATGAAAATTTTGTTCTTTTAGATAAAATCTTAAATAAATAATTTACATGTATAGTATGTATATTATCAGTTTCAATAACTACACGTGTTTGATGTGCTTAGTATATAGAAGCAAACGATAGCAAAATAAACAATCAGACTTATTATCTTCATTCAAAAAATGTCGAGTAGCCGCAATGACTGGTATTTTTTTAATTATATGTTAAGATACAATACTACGTACTTGACAGTTGTGTATAGCGATGTCTAAATTCTTCTTTTTTTTTAATTCAATGATTCTCTCAATAAAATGTGCTTGTTTTGGCACTCTTTTCTTATGTGAATATAATAATAATTTCATTTTACTAAACAAACATAAAAAGTCTTTATTGAGCAGCGAAACGTAAATAACCAAACAGTTATCAGCTGTTGCACGCTCTCAATCAGCTGGGGCTTTTTAATACAAACATTTGTACTCAGTAGCTTGTGCTCTCTGAAAATGATATCATAATTTTAGCTTAACCAAGAAAACAGCACGGAATTTAGTTACTGTTTAATTGTAGTGCAATAAAGTTCTATAAATGGCAACCAAAGAGGAAATCGAAGAACAATGGCTACGTTCGACGATTGTGCCAAAGATTGTTAATGATAAATTGATTTCCACATTTGACAAAGATGCTGAATTTATAGTGCATTCGATTGATGTCAAATTCATTGGTTCAGATGAGGCATTCATGTTGACCACGTGCTATAAAGCAAAAATCGATTATGAATACAAAGGCAAACGGGAAACACGTACGCTGGTCGTAAAGGTATAACATTAAACATTATTTACGCACACATACTTAGGAGTATAAAGAACAAACATAACTTTAAACTTGTTTTTAAACTTTATTTCATCAGAGTGATAAGTTTTATATTTATTTATCAGATTAGTTAGTTCCTTGCTAAATCAAGCAATAGAGTTGACATATTGTTTAAGTGGAAAAGTGATAAGCTGTCACTTTGTTATAATCTCTTTATTTTGTTTCTTAGCATTGTAACACTTTAATATACTTATAAGCGATACCATGTGTAAATACTCCTAATATCAGTTATTTGACTTAGTCAAGTTGCACTTCACTTAAAGAATCATTATCTTTGTGCTTGGTTGCCATCTTTTTGATTCAGAAAAGAATATGTATAGTGAAGGCATTACTCTTCTCGGTTTTTTTATGATAATATTTTATTTAAAGTGGTCAATTGTAACTAAATTACTGACAAACAATTCAATTTTCAACTTCAGGAAAGGTATTTTCCTTTATCAGGTTTTTCAATTAACGTGACCTTGTCGGCATCAAAGATACTCTCCATGGTATCAATATTTTGTACATTAGGAAATAACATTTTCTAGGTTGCAAGACAAAATACAATACAGCAATATTTTTTGCAATATAGACGTTAGTAAGATTATGGAATATTTTCTTTAGCAAATCTAATCTTTATTGATAACGCTTTTAATCTTATTGCGATATGTAGTGATAAAAATAAGCAGTAGTTACTTTGCATATAGGAGTAGATAAGATGACATGCTGTGATAGTTATTTAAATTTTAAATTAAAACTTATTTCACTATCAGCATACTATGTATATCGGTCATTCTTTATATAACAGCACACTTTTTGATTTTATTGAACTTTTTTTGAAACGAAGTGTCTCAAAGGCTAAAGAATTTTAAATAAATTTATTTAAACATAACTTTTTTTATTCATAAAAGTGTTTCTGAAAATATCATCGTTATTCTCTAATGAATCCTAAGAATGTAACTGCATTCATATGGAAATTCCCAAAATTCATATAATTTTTTTATGAATTTTGTGATATTTTTCAAAGTTATGTCGTGAATATTGATTTAAAAGCATACGCATTAGGGCGGATTCAGTTTTTCGGAAACTCTGATTTTCTGAAAGTTTGTCAAATTTTAAGCAAAAAAGTCCACTACACCACATTTCTACAATGAATTTCAAGCCTGCAAGTTTTTATTTGAAGTAGTTAAAACTATTCAAACTGCTTATAGCGCCATCTGGTGGCAGTTTTCAGAACTTTAAAGTTTTTCATTCTCTTCCTCAACTCGTAAGCAATAAAATTACGTTTTTCTCATTCATATCGGTCCATTAGTTTCAGAGTTATTCAAGTTTAAACAAAACTGTAGTGGGATTTTTTGCTTAAAATTTGACGGACTTTCAAAAATTTAGAGTTTCCTGACTAAAAAATTTTTCTTCGTACAATTTAATCTGCCCTAATTCGCATTCTTAGGAGTGATTGAAGTATATCGAAGGGATATAAAAAGAAACAAAATAAATAATTTTGTGTCGAAAATGCTTTGAGAAACATGATGCGTTAAAATCATCAGTAAAAACTTCATATTTTCCAAAGTTATGGCGGGATTTTCGATATGAAAGCACATGCATCCTAAGGATTGAATGAAAAATAATATAGAAAAAAAAGGAAGATGCTATATTGAAGATATTTAAAGAAAAATTTTTCTAAATAAAAAAAATTCATATTTCAACAAATTTATTTAAACTTTTTTCATAAAATTAAAGCATTTCTTAACAAAAACTATTATAGGTTTTTCATATTATCTTATAATTTTAGAAAGTGTTCAAAAAGGTAAAAAATCAAGTTTTCAGTTGTTTAAAGAATGACCGGCATGTGTGTTTGTTCATTATAGTTCATATAGTCTGCATCGTTTTAATTTCCTCAGGCCAATATCTTGAGTACTAAGAAAGATATTGCTCATTTTTTAGGCAAAAGTTAAAGGATTCTACGGTGCCAAATAACAGTGACCTTGGCTTTGATCTTGAAACCAATTCCTCAAGGAAAGCCAGTGAATCCAAAATTTTTCTAAACCGGACCACCCTGTGTATTAGTATAGATGTAGCTATTACATTTACTCACAAAAGAAAACATCTTAAATACTAAGCCGTTTTTCAACAGCACGTTTCCAACGTGTATCCGAAAATTGTATTCAATTTACATTTCTTATAGGATTTAAATATCTTAATGTATGGGCATTTCCACGAAAACGGAAATTTTTGTCCCGTGCGACACCTTGGTGTTTTGCAATTATCTTAAAAATAAAAAATTGTCCAAATTCGAACTTAGCACCAATTATAAAGCTAATTAGGAGCTATAAGTTAAACCTGTTATCAAAACAAAAATCAGTTTTATTTTGATTTTTTTTACTTTAAATGTGTTCGACGATCGAACGGGACCCATGGAAATTCTCATGTTTACGATATTGAATACTGATACCAGATTTAAGTAGACCAGACTCTTTCAGTATTTAATGACAAGCCTTAGTAACGACCTTCCCATTTATTTACTTATATTCCTAGAGCAAAAAAAAATACTTTTCGCGCTATAGGATAAACAAAAATTATCTACAAGTGCTAGAATTTTTATTCATTTGTTAGATACAAATTATATTCTCTCTCAAATTGAAAAGCTTAAAACTTATCATTAAAGTCAATTTAAAAGCTATAAAAGCTTTAGCAATTACAATTTAAAGGTTTTTCTGTGATGATTTGAAAATTTATGTACCGCTTCGCTTCATACGTATCAGAGCTGTACATAGTTGCACAATTAATTGAAATTTTCAGTCAACTGAATTTATGAGCAAATAACTGCAGTAATTTATATACATTTATCAATGTGTAAACTAATATTGTGCACTCACCAGTCATTGTCAAGGGGATGAATGTCTGTCTTCAAATACACATTGACTGCAGGCTTGCGTGATTTCAGTGCGGAAAACTCACATTACTCACATTTCTTATTGCAGTAAATATTAGTCTTGACATTCGGGCACTATAACTCAATATTTAATTAAGAGGCTGATCGATTATTTACTTTACTAATCGTATTTCATATAAATGTATGCATATTTACTGACAGTCACAAATGAAAAACAAAAACTTAAAGTCAATTCTTATACTCTGATTGTTGACTGTTAATTGAAATCATGCAGTCTCATCGTACCAATGTAGTGCCGATTTTGCATTCGATGACGAACGTAGTAAAACTGTTTTATTCCGTAAATATGCGCTAAATGTTTGTCATTCGACTGTCATTTATTTCAACTTCATGGAATGACTATTCTTTTGAATATTCTGAAAATATTCTTCACACTGCGTATTTGCTTCAAAGCACGTTTTAATTGAATTCACTTACTCTCCGACAAATCATATACAAAAATGCTAAATGATTATTTTCCAGACGAAGGTATAGTATGTAAATACTGACCGAAACTTCATAAGCTGCATTAAAACTGACTACACAAAAGTTTTCGTATTTACAAGGAAGCTGGTATCGTGTACTAAATCAAACTTATTGACAGCATTTTTTTGAAAAAAGGATTTGCCAAAATTATATATGATAGCCTTTGCTGACCAACTCAGCATAAAACGTTTCAGAAATAATACGTTACGTACCATGAATGTTTCATTTGAAATATTGGAACGTTACCGAAATCTTTCTTATATATTTCAAATGTAATGTTTCAAATGCAATCATTGTCCAGTGTTTCTGAAAGGTGACAGATTCAACATTTCTTGAATTTTTTAATTGAAATCTCACTGACATGTTATAAGCTAATTCTTTTACATGCAATCAGTCTGAAATGTTTCTGAAAGGTTTCAGATTTAATATTGAAATCTTACTGACACTTTATAAACTAATTTTTTTACATGCAATCATTCTGAAATGTTTCTGAAAGGTTTCAGATTTAATATATGCTGAATTTTTCTGATAAAATCAAAATATATTATGGTGCAATATTATTTTTTAGCTAACTGAATTGTATATATGGGTGCGTCTATTCATAGAGGGCCACCTGGCGCGCGTAGTTTTTTTTTTTGCTGGATACATTTTATTTCACGTGCTCGTAATCGCAGGGCAGTGACTAGAAAATAATAGAAAAACACGAACCAATAGTTTTTGATCTGTTCTCTGCAATGATGCCATCAGTTTTTTCTCAAAATCCTTTTTATTTAGTGAAAAATAAGTCAGAAGTTCTGGACGTTTCCCTGAAATCCACCACAATTCTTTCAAATAAGAAATACGTAAGTGACAAGCAATTTAGTCGCGTAGTGCCTCGCGTTTTTATTATTTTCCCGCATGTTTACTCATATGACGTTAAAATTGTGAAGTGTCAGAAATCGTTGATTTGTTGATTTAGTGAAAGTCGATTTGGAAAATTAAGGGAAATTAATATTAATATTAATTAATTCGTCTGCTGAATATATAACAGATTTGTATGTAAGGTAAAAGTTCTCAAATAAAAAAATAAAAGTCAAAAATTGGCAACCCTAATTATGACTGCAGCATACAGTGAATGAAATCACCATTGACTGCATGCAGTCTTAACAGCTCTGATATTCGTTGCGATTGCGTCAACGATAAATAATAATAAGATTTTAGTTGCATGCGATGAATTCAAGCCGAATCTTCTCACAATAAAACATTTGACATATGGAAGCAAAAAAAGAAGTGGAGTTACAATGGCTACGATCAATTTTGGCAATGGAACTAATTGGAAAACTTGTTCCGGCATATGATAAAATGAAAGAATTTAAAGTGAGCTCAATCGAAATCAATTTCATTGGAAATGATGAATCATCAATGTTGACTAATTGCTATAGAGCAGAAATCAATTACGCGTATGAACAAATTAATGGAACGAAAAAGTTACTAGTAAAGGTATTTAAGTCGGACTGAATGGCAAAAAATTTTTAAATTACAAATTCAAAATGAATTGACATTAAGCAAGTCTTGGTAATAGATAGTCTATATTTTTGTTTTCAGAAAACTCCTGAAGTTCCCGAAGAAATCTTCAACTCCATTAATTTTCCTGCACTGTTTGGCAATGAAATCGAAGGTTACACGGCTATAATGCCAGCCATATTGAATTTTTCCAAAACAAAGATAACTGTGCCAAAATATTATTATGGTGATCTGCAAAAAAATTGTGCAACAATAATATTGGAAGACTTTAATGGTGCAGGTTTTCGTATGGCAAAAGATCGTACAAATCTTTCGCTGGAGCACATACTGTTAGCAGGTAAAAAAATTAAAAAAAAAAATCAAAAAATTATTAACTAATATTATGTCTGTCCAATATCATTTCATAGTAAAATACCTCGCTAAATTCCATGGCATTTGCTATGCCCTCAAGCAAACCGATCGCAAACTTTTCGACACGATTATATCAAATTTAAAAGAATCGCGCTATGCTACTGAAGAATTGCATCCAGATTGGTCGGTTACACTTGAGTTCACCAGAAAGCGCTTGATAGCAACTGCATCACGGTACTATCCAGAGATCAGTGTGGAATTTTTAAAGAAATTGGAGAACTTAATTGAAAATAGTTATCGTTATGGGAAACAACGGGTGCATCCAGTAGAACCATTGGCAACCTTATGTCATGGTGATTATTTGCGCAATAATGTGGCTTATAAATATGAGGAGGTATGAAATTGCATAAATTTGCAGCGACAGTTAAACAAATTTTTCTCTTCCATTACATAGGAATCTGAAAGCCCTACTGATGTTATGATGTTCGATTTACAGACAATGCGTTACTCTTCACCTATGGTGGATTTATCTGTTTGTCTAGCACTGTCAACATTTGCCGAAGTACGTCATACGCATTTCGATGAGATTTTCAGTGCTTACTGTAAACAGCTGGCCTTGACGTATGTTGAGGAATCACAACAAGAGTTGCCAGAGTTTTTGAGGTAAAAAAAAATCTTAAAGTGCTTACATTTTAAAGAGGTAGTGAGTTTATTTAAAGTTAAAAATATGGGCTATTTAATTAATTTTCATATATAAATCAAATCAAAAAGTAACAAGTAGTATCGGAATTCACAGGAAAACCGAAAAAACGTCGAAAAGTCGAATGTATCGAAAAATATTGACTTAATCAATAGAAGTCAAATGGTATCGCTAAGCGACGATAAAAATTGAAAAGTATCGAAAAACATATCAAAATCGATGTATGTAGGTTAGGTTATTTTTGGGGAGATGACGTGTCGTCAGAAGTTCCCTCTAGGAAATGGAAACATTCCCAGATATAAACAGGAAACATTCCATAGAATGTAGGAAGCATTCCCTTCCGTTAGACACTCCATTTCTTTTTTACACACGATGTCATTAGAGGGAAACATTCCTCTCCGCTGTCTTAAAAATGAATGTGGAAACATACCTCTCCGCTGTCTCAAAAATGAATGTGGAAACATTCCACACAACTGTCTTGGAAAGAAATGTGGAAGCATTCCTCACCACTGTCTTAAAAATGGATGTGGAAACATTCCTCTCCACTGTCCTAAAAATTAATGTGGAAACAATAGCGTGATCAAACTTGGTACAAAATTACAAAGTATCAAAAGTGGTGAATAGAATTGGACAGGTGGGCCTGGCACATCCCTTTGAGCCACAAATTCTAGCATATCTAGAGAGTTTTCTAACTCTTCTTTTAAGTGAATTTTTGTTTATGCTCATAATGTGGCGAGGAAACTATTGGCACGAACAATAAAAGGGATCGGGAAGGTAGGCGTGGCACTTTCTAATAACAAAAAGCTTTAAATTATTATATTTGCATAGCCTTCCAACGCAATATTAATTTAAGTTAATTTTATTATCTTTATTTTACTCAATGACAGCAAAAAAAAAAAACCTAAAACTTGAAAAAAATTAATTTTTATAAAAATTCAACAAACAAAGTGTATTTCATTGCCTCACAAGCAAACGTTTCCACATGCATTCTTAAAGAAGCGGCTTGGAAACAACATCAATTCAAATCTTCCCATAAGCTTCCGAAAGATACGATAAGGAATGTTTCCCCATCACTTCCATATGGAATCCTTCCAATTTTTCCTTGAGGGATTTTTATAAATTTCAATATGAATTTTAAATCATTTGATGCTACTTCATCTTAAGAGTCGAAGAAGTAACTCCCAAAATCCTTAGAGCGTCGTTGCGCTAACGAACGGCATTTGCAGAAAAAATATAGAAACAGTTTCTTCAACATTTGGAACTCTGCAGGCTTTTCGATGTTGGGCAGACCGAGAAATGCTGAGTATTTACCAATAAAATAGTGTCCAGTCCAGATGAGTTCTGGCTATTGAAATCACAGTATACGTTCGTTTTGAATCATAAGATGATTAAATTGATCTTGGTGTAATACACATACTATTGAACGATATAGAAAAATATAAATATAATTTAAGTTAATACCGAAGATATTGTCGTAGCTTTTGCAAGAATAGAAAATATGCAATTTTTCCACTTTATTAAAATTAATAAGGTTTTCGATATTGATGAATGCTAATTTGAAAGGTCCTAAGAAGTATTCAATTTTTCTGAATAGTCTTATACAAAAAGTCTTGAACAAAAAAACGACCCTACAATTTGAAATACGTGTTTATACTGTTACGAAATTTCTGTCTCTTTGACGATAATTTCGATCTCTCACACTTTTCTGAGTTCGATCACTGGATTGTGTAACAATTAAAACACACAAACTTATTTAGTTATAAAATGGTTTATTTTATTAACGTTCAAATTCTAATATTAATTTAACACTGTATAGAAAACTGTTTTGTTCTACTACGGATCACACTGTATTCACTTTATTGCTTATTGCTTCGCTGTTCTAACTCAACTGTGAAATACTACTGTGTCACTCAGCTCAGATGACAACCCTTTTATACTGCAGTCATCACTCTCTCGAATAATCCAGTACCTTCTAAGTGGCGTATATTCTACCATTATCTACAACCCACCAGTGCTACTTTGTAGCGTGCATTCTACCACTATCCACAATTCACCACAATTCACCAGCATGGGGCACTGACGTTGAGCTCACAATTATCCAGAATGTTAGATGCTAGATGGCGTTGTACGTTGTATGAATTTCACAATCTAGATGTCTCTATGTTATTGACTTTAATAGTGTACTGCAGCGTCTGTTCGGTTTATTATTTTTACACCATTACGCTAGATGGTGTATGCTAGCTAGTATCGTTTAGTTTCTTTCGTTGGTATTTATTTCAAGAGTCTTCTAGCATAAACCAAATATCGCTACAATACTATCATTAAGGTTCAGTACGAGTAAAGAACTTTCAAATGATATACAATAGTTGGAAGCTATAACATAAACTTCTAAAACGGCATGGGCACATATGTACATATGCTTTTCGAACTGTTGGATCGAAAGTTCAAAAATCATATCATTAATCTTATAATAAGCATATGCATAGTTATTTACAAGACCTTTCAAACGGTAAGCGAGCAGCCTGAAGGATCGAAAAATTAGATCTATGTAATTTGATATATTTTGACCTTAGAAACACAAAAAATTAGTATTGGAAAATATCTTTCAAATGGTACCTACTTACTGTATTTATTGAAATAATAGTTTGCTTCTGGAAATGAGCAAAACTTTGTTAAATCTTACGATCGCTTGGATTTTATTTTATAAGACCCCACTAATAATTTTGCTTACTCATTTTTGCTGCCGCTCAAGAAACTTTATTTGGACACAATGTATGTGTCTTTTAAAAAGTCTTATTTATGCTTTTAAGCCTTTTAAGAGTATTTATAACTAAAACAATAATTTTTTCTTATAGTCATGAAAGCTTGCTGAAGGAGTACATACAATTCTTGCCGTATAGTGCTGCCATAGCTGCTTCATTTGTAATGACGCTGTATGAGCCAAACACCATTTCAACAGAGGAAATGTTAAATATGGTACGAACTCCCGAAGAAATAGCAAAGGATGTAACGGAACGTGGTGGTGAAACAATTGATCGTGAGTTGGCGCATCAAGTGAAGGAAATGTATGACTTGAGCTTAAAATATAACGTAGATATTTGCGAAGGTTTTGAGTTATAAAAGATATGTAATGCTGAGCCTTTTCAAATGTAATACTTATTAAAATGGTGCTTTAAAATCTTGACTTTTTTGTTTAATAGTTAATAAAAAAACGAAAAAAAACTAAAAAGTACATTAACTTATTTTATTTTTGTACAAAACATAACAAATCTTTAATGTTGACAAGCAAATTTTGTCCATCTTGAGTTCAGTTACTTTTCCCTGAAAGATTTTTCTCTAAAAGTTCTGTGGATTTTTACACATTTTATTCTATGCATTTCCGGTTTGATTTCCGTATCGTGTGACTTATTTAAGAAAATTCGAATTGAAAAGAATAAAAATTCAAATTAAGAATTAATGTAATCAGTCGAATTCAATTGACAGCTGAAATTTTTGCATTTTCGTCAGCAGCAAATGTTGCAATTGCGTGACTCTATACTGCTGGTGGATGTCATGGCATGGGTAAAATGTGGAAGTCGCATCATGGAAACAAGTTCGGTCCTGCGCGCAATGCGTAGGAAATTTCTAGCAACTAAGAAGCGTAAAATCTTCCTACCACAACTTCCAGCGCAACCAACAGCACGTACAAATAATGCGTGTCAGCGGTAAATGCACGCATGCGCATCATCACAGCAGACTTTACGGACAGACATGCAGTCAAACAGAAGACAAACAGAGAGACAGACAGATAGACACGGCCTCAGTCCGAATGGACAGTCAGTTGAAAAGCACTTAAATCTGGAAATTAATTAAAAATGCAACCAATAAAAATTCGCTGTCAACTGTTATGTTGAATTAAAAACTGGCTCAAAAACATGTTGACCAAATGTGGCTGCTACTGTTGCTAACATAGGCATGTTAGCCGAGTTAACATATTCAGCAGCTGTTAGCTAACAGTCGGCTAAAATTTGTGGATTTCAATTTGTGTTCAATTTTAATTTCAATATTTGACGATGACTGCAAAGTGCAACACTCACAATTGCTGTTGGCTGTTGCAATTTCAGTTTTGCATTTTATTTCGAAGTACGTGGTTGTATCGCTATTTGCTGTCGGGTAGTAAATTCTTAAAGGATTACGATATCAGTTAGATAACTTAAGTAACTTAGTTCTTAATCAAAAATATGATCTTATTAGTGAATTCTAAATAATTAAACTATTATTTTGAAATTATTTTTCGTACTCTTTGGTTTCTTTTTTTTTTTTGTTTTGGAGTTAATTTTAATTTTTTTTTTTTTAACAATTTTGATAGGACTTTATTTAAAGTGCTTATTTTGTTACATTAATTGAAACAAAAAAAATAGTAGTGGTATTCATCTAAGCGCGTAAGATAGGCAATTTTGCGCGATGTGTTTCATGAACGCCTCTTCGAATACTTTGTGCAATTTCTGGCAGGTGATGAGCACGTAAAATTGTAATTGTCAAAATATAAAAATTAATGTACCAAGAGAAAGCGAATAAAAATAAATCAACTAAATTGGAATTCTTCGGAAAACACAATGGTGTGAGCTTTATTGAGTTGCACAATTACCAGCGCAAGTTTCCGCGACCAAATTGTCGCGCAGACTTTTTTAGTTTATTCAAAAAACTTTCCAAAGGAATTTTGTCCGTTCGTTAGCGAGGTTGCAAAAATGCACAGTTTGCGAGGGTTTTGCGCGTTTAGATGAATACCCATAGTGATTTATAAACAAAAATTACACTAGTCTACACGTTTTAAGAAAATGAACTTGCACTGAATGTACTGATATTGATTTTGTATATAAATAGTTTACTTATTCCGAAAAATAAAACTAAAAAATTTCATCACCATACCGTTTTCAGTTACAATTAAAAAGGGTTTTTTACCAATATATTTACACTTAAATGCAAATGTGTTGTGTTATACTCAGTCAGTTAATTTTGAAATATTTCATGCTAAATTAAGACTCATAAGAGTTGCTGTCATTATTGTTGGCTTATATCCCAAATTTGATTAATATTTAGAGCACAATTGAACAAAGAATAAAAGAATTTGGGACTTTTTTTTCCAAGATCACAAAAAGTTCAAAACTTTTTGAAAACTATTTGAAGTGGCCGAATCTGGGCGATTTTAGAATTCATTTCTGAAAAATTGTACTATTACAAAAAAAAAATTCAAAAATGTGGTAAAACATAGAAGACACTAGCGGCTGATTAAAATCACTCAAATTCGGGATTTGTCTTGCGCCCTTGTTTCTAACAAAATTTTCATAGCAGCCATCTGTGAGGAGAAGTTGAAAATAGATACTATATATCACCAGATGCAAGAAAGAGTATGCAAACAGTTTTTGAAAATACTGAACTTAAAGCAAGTGGTCTGTCGTTTCTGTTTACATACTATTTCATACATACTGGACGGTAATGTAATGAAAATATTATGGAAACAGGCTAGACATTTTTTAAATAATCAGGAAACAATTTTTTAAACCATTAAAATGGCTGAAAAAATTATACATAATCATCTAAAAACTTTTTTATGGAGGGTCTTCCACAATGGTTCACACCTGTTAAAACTTACTCGCGAAATTTTACAAATTAAGTTTTCTGCAAGACATGGATTTATTAAAGCAAACACTCTATCGTATTCTACAGTTTTTGATACTTTGGGAGTGTCATGCCTATTTGTACAACTAGACCCACCTTATGTCCAATGATTGCTGGTATTACATAGTGTTACCAAATTTTGTTATCTTCGCTTCATATGATGAATAAACTTATTCGCTTCTATGAGAGGTGCCGCGTCCACTTCCCGGAAACTTCAACTAGTGCTTGTATTACTTAGTATCTATTTGTCAATTTGTGTTATGTTAGCTATGTCCATTCGCCTGACGAATACAATTGTTTTCTTTTCAGGAAGAGTGCAATGCTTACTTAAATAGTCCTGCATATTTAAAATCTCGCCTCCCCCCCCCACCAAGTTTTTGGTGAAATAACGCTACTGAATCCAATGCATGTATTTCTCAATAAGACGAATCGAAATTTGCTTTGGTTTTATATAATAGATATTAAATAATAGTACAATTATTTATTATCCCTTTAAAATTTAAAATAAATTATCATTCGAAAAATAAACGAAGCAACGCTCTATACCAGTGATGGGCACATAGTGGCTCTATTTGCTCTCATTGCTCTCACCGTTACTCGACGTACAAGCAAGCGAAAAAAAATTCGCAGAATTTCAACGCTATCGAGTCACAGCGTTGACTTGAGTTCAAATGAAAACAAAAACAAAACACAAACGCATAAACGACGGTGCCGCATTGTGTCTTGACGAATGTAGCAATTGTTTTTGTTTGTAGTGCAATTTGGTTTTTTTTGTGCTAATGGCAATTTTGGAAATGAAAGTAAAAAAAAGCTTTAAAATTTCGTTTGTTGTTGCTTGATGTTGTTGTTTTGCTCTTTTGTTAGATTTCTATGCCCACCGCTGCTCGATACCAAAGATGCACAGCTCAAACCTCGTTCAGCTCTTCAAGCTCTTATGACAATAACAAAATATCCAGCTCTTCTCGAGCTCTTTTCATTATTTAACCTAAATCATTTCGGTTCGCATGCTTTTTGTTTGTGTAATTTTACCGTCGACGCACTTACAGTGAATATTTGTAGTATTTCACATATATATACAATGGGTTTTCTTGTATCTCATTTTAGATAATAACTCTGAGGACACTACAAAAGTATTTTTTTAAATGGTTAATTAACTAAAGTTTTTTTTTAAATGATGCTTAAAATATTGATTTATCATTATTCCATTTCGACAGCATTTCACACCAAAAAAATTGAAAACCTCGGCTTTAAGAGCAATTAGTAGTGACATCGTAATTGGGTGAATTTTCCTGCTCGCCATTAGAAAAACATAATTAAACTTCTTAAAATGTAAAAGGAATTTTTTCATAGAGCTTAAAATACACTCAAATATACATAGATTTTGCTGACCTAAAAAAAATAATTGTAGAACTAACCGATGAGACTGTTATTTCAAAAGTCCCATTAAAAGACATTAAAAGGCGCATAGAAGTTGCGCCTCTACCCAAAACATAAAATTTGATTTCGAACATTTGTCATGATATTTTAGATAACTTCTTAATATCAATTTTTCTCAAAGCTTAAATTGCTCTGCTTTTTTTTTGTAAGTAACAAAAATAATACCAGATGGCATACTAAAGTAGCAAAAGTGCTACTTTTGCAAGGCTGTGCTACTTTGCTACTTTTCACTCGAAATGTACTACTTTTGGATGGTTTTGCTACTTTTGATGTTTGCATGGAAAAATAAAAGTTATTTGAAATATTCTTTTAATTTGCTGGGGTTTTGTCGTACAAAGTTTGGTAATCAAAAATATTTCTATGAAATTAAAAAATAATTTGGTTTTCATTACAACATGGAATTTTATTTTTGGTTTTCATTACTAAATTGAAATTTTTTGATATGTGCTACTTTTGTAGGTAGGCCATCTGGTAGCCCTATACGTGAGTAAATTCAGAATAAAATATTTTTCAAATAGCTCAGCATACCCTTTTGATCATTGACAATGTACTTAAGACTGGGTGTTGAAAAAGTCTTTTACTTTTTTCTCACATACAATTTTTTTGAAACGATTCTTGCATGTAAACGCCTCAAGTTACATAAAAAAGTTGTAAAATTAACCTACATATGTGTATTACTCATAGTGTCAATTAAATACCTAACACTCAAGGATACTCGCACCTTTCACTGCAGCCGTAATGCACAAATATCATTTTTATTTATTTTTTCATAGGTATCATAAAAATAAATCTATAAAACTGAGCCTATAAAGATGATAAGAAAACCCCATTTAAAGTAATTAACGCATTCAAATCCCGCCTACTTGGTATACAAATCAAAAAAGCAAATAAAATAAATACAAATTTTGAAAAATAAACATAAAATTCACACATGCAGCTTTTTGCAATGCAGTTTGTAAGGTAGTTTGCAATGATACAAACCTAGAGATGAGCATGAGCTACGAGTACATAAGCCTCAAGTATCACTACGTGACTTGTAAATGTTGGAAGTTATAATAGATTTGAATAAAACTCTGAACAAAAACACCTCGTGACAAGGAAAAATACTCTGAACGAAAAGAAGGCGTGGCTGTACACCTCATTTAGAAGTAAAGTTGTGACACCTCATTTAGAAGTAAAGGTGGAATTTTGTTTCATAAACCAAAATCAAACTTTATGGACACTATATGATTTAAGTCACGAAAAGTGACTTGAGGGGAAAATATTCAATGGTGAATATGAAATTGTAGCCTCACCCTATGCTAACGTAACTAACCGTACATCTTTTGGTAGTACAGTACTTTTCGACCTTTCAATTTTTTTTTTGTACATTTTTAATGTAAATGAGCTTTTTTTGTCATCAATATTTGTTTTCTTGACAAAATGTTCGACTTTTTTGGGAGGACTGCCAAATTTGTGGCTCGATTCTATTGGAACAACATTTGTGAATGGTATAGCACAGCTGACCACAAAAAAAATGTCCAACATCCTTTGAATTTTATCACAATTAATTGTTACTCCGACAACGGCTTCGTTTGCGAAGAAATGCGAGCCAATGATAATTTCGGACGATACACTACGCCAAACATTACACTAAGTGAGTTTTATTGTCGTTGATGAACTGCTCTTGCGGAGCATCAGCTTTTATCAAATCAAATCTTATGAATCAAATTGTTAATAAAATCGAGATTTTTCTATACTTTTTGATTTTTGTTGCTGTTGCCGATTGAAACTATAAGCGTAGTTTTTAAGTCTCATTTCTCGATCACGATAACGTGAATGAAATCTTTAGAACAGTGAGCAGTCGTGGCCTTAGTTCATCCCTAGCTCATGCTGTATGCGTGCTATTAGACTCGTTGGACACACACGACAATTTTAATTTTTGTCAGATTTATTATTTTTTTTTTTTTTTTTGTGAATTGCGCGTGCGCAAAAGTTTCGGTAGGCACAAGCGCAACAATTTTTCATAGCTTGAAAAAAAACAATTCGATTTTATTTTGCCGTTTGCTGTGTCAGCGTGAGACCTAAGCTACGGCTTGTTACACCTGTTTGTTGCAATTTTGTTGTTGTCAAATTCGCTCTAATACTTCAAATTTTGAGGTTGCGAAAAAAACACAAAACTTTGTACGCATGTGGATTTTTTGCTTTTTTATGATTTGCTGCGTATTCACCTGATTGGTTGTTTTACTTTTAGATTAGTTTAGTTACAATAAGTAACTTTTTGCTTGAAAACTTAAACATGGCGCCTGTTACGTGCTCTGTGGTTCAAGTTTTGAGATTTCGCCATTTTGCTTTTTATGTGTCAAAATAAAATTTGATATTTAAATTTTTGTCGTTAATTTAGAGTCATTTGAGATCTGAAAAGCCTCAGAGAAGAAATGGGCTCACTCATATAACTCATAGCATATTGAGTGTCACTGCCTTCGGCATCACAACCTTTGATTACTCGTCACTGTGATCCCGGCTGAGAACTTTCACCATCTAAGAGCTTTGTCGATTTTTCTAGAGTTTTTTGAACACTTTGCTCAACATCTTCAATATTTTCTTCAGATAGAGTGAAATAGTGGCTGGTGGCTTGTCACTTACGGAATTACGTGTGTAGTGACGTTACACTAATTAAGCAATGAATAATTTCTTCAGAGTGCGAAATATGCAACCAACCCTTATTAATACCAGTCCATTTTGATATGCTCTGTGTTCTTCAAAGTTATTGAAAGCGTTACAAACTTCTACCTTATGATCTGCCTAGAACGCTACAAATTATTTTGAGATCATTGTTAGGTGGAAGCAGACCCAGAGTTTTTTCAGAAGTATCCAATGTACTTTATGATTTTAAAAAACAACAATGTATGAAAAGTTAAATTAATAAACGAAAAGGACAGCCATAAAATCCAATAGCTCCGAAGCTGCTGATCATCCCATTTTGAAACTTGGTAGACATTTTTTTACATTTTACTCTATTTTTTGAGAGTTTTGAAAAAAACTAACCTCATATTAAGTTAAAGAGATCATTAACCTTCAAATACAAATGCAAAAAACAAAACCATCTTCGGCAAAATATATCAAGACAACGTCCTCTTTCAGGATTATACCATGGTCACTTTATTGCCACAAAAGACTTAAAATTTTGTTGGACTGTGTAATTAATAATTTATAATTCAAGTCCTAAAAAGACACAACCTCCCAGAAATAAACCTTTTTTTTTGTAAATGTAATGTGCTGTACTCTAGACTAGTTCCATAAATTTGAGTATTCTCTTAAGGCACTCCCATCAAACCCATTACTTTTGCGTCACAACGTTGCTCAATAGAACGCCGATTGGCAATACATTTCATTTAAAAAATAAATTAGTATTTTTTTCAGCAGGTAAGATTATAAAAAGAATCATTTTCGAAGAGTTGTTTTCACTTTATTTAAATAGCAATTTGAGCTAAATATTTTCATAAATTTTAATCGCATCTTTAAACATTGATATTTTGCTAACTGCCCTTAAAACACGTTGATATTTCCAAACAGGCAAAATATTTTCCTTACCATATAATTAGCTTGACTATGCCATTTGTAAGCAAGAAAAAGTAGCATACTTAACTTCCTACAAAAACTCCTCTCATCCTCTTCATCACCTTACTTTCCGCGAAGACCAATTAAGAAAATTGCACCAAACCATTTGCCACACTAGACGATGAATTGGCGATAATTGAAGACATTTATCGATTGGCCCAGACAGTTGCAGATGCAGACATCAATTTAGACTCAGACATCAATTTGGACTTCATGCGCTATGCTTCTCCGTCACTCATATGAGCGCAGGTAATCGTATCTACAAGGCAAATCATGATCGTCAAGATCATGAGCAACATTCAACAGAAAAATAGCTTTGGCATCCGGAACAGCAGGAAATTACATGCAATTTAGCAGAAAACTTCAATTTACCGTCAATAGATGGCAGCAAAGATATAAACGACAACATAAGATTTTGCATCAGCAGATCAAGTCAACTTCTACGTATACGAGTATATCGTACCTACATATATCCTTAAATATTTGAATTGCCATTTTGAGATCACAACATTAATGGCTCACGAACACCGCTGGCTGCAACAGCAAAAAACTTCCAATTAAGCTGACAGATTGCATTGGAGTATGGTGTAATCACCAGAAGATGATCTTGAACGTGCTGCTGCATATGTCGACCTTAATGACACCCCATTTAATCCATGTTCAAGTGTATTAAATGTAAGCAACTTCATACTTTTTTTCTACCAAATGAACGTGTGAACGTGTGCAAATAAATCAGATAAACTTTGGTTTATTAATAAACTTGATAATCTTTGTTTTATTCAATTGTACTTAAGAAAGATTTATGTGTACACATTATGATGGTAACGTGATGAGAGTAGGAGCGATTTATTGTACAAACAGCGCCATGTAAAAGGGTGAGTATATCTGTGTTGTCCAGTATATATCTGTGATTGATTGTTGGATTAATCGACAGCTAGGTTAGGTTCAAGTAGCTGCATGCTAAAAACTCAAAATAGCACTAATTTTGTCGTTTTAATACCACACAAGTAAGACCTAACGAACTATGTATATACCGTAAAAAGAAGTCAAAAAACATAAATTGGTTTGCTAATGACAATATTACGTGGCGCCGGATTGAAACTTTGCCGGACACGAGGCTAAAAAGTAATAAGGGGCCTCTTGAAAAAAAAAAACATAAAAAAATGATATGATCAACATAAAAATGTCATGAGATCATTCTTAAAATATAAATGTTTTTCTACAACTGCAACTCACAAAAATCGTGGAAATGGCGAAAGGGGCGCTCAGTAGGCAGTGCCGGCCCGAGAATAATTGGCGGTCTGTTCAGAAATTTTCTAAACCTCCCTTTCAAAACACATAATATGCATCAATTATATTGCGGAAAAGAAATTTTGTATCCAAAAAGTCAGAAATTGATTTGAATTTGAGAAGAGCAATGCACTTCCTGCGTTCGTTGATGAATTAATAACAATGTTTAAATAGTAGTTTTATCCATATGTGGTCCCAAAGTGAGTTTTCTGGCTCAACAATTGTTGGAGAGCGCAAATGTTGTCAGCAATGAATAATTTATTATTTAAATGAAAGCCTAGTGAAATTTCAACAAAAATTCGGAGCCCGAATTTACAAAAAAAAAATCATTTTAAGTTGAAGGCCATAAAACCATTTTTTTATAACTAAAAAATAAAAAACAATTCGGGCTTTGATAATTTGTTGCCATTTCGGTTTTCTCTAATTTAAGAAAAAAAATTGTTAAATGGCGCTTTCTAGACATTTTGGAACCAAAAAACCAAGGTCAAAAAGAATTTTTTTAAATATTTTTTCGTTCAAAAATAGCCTGAGGGTACAAATCTTGCCAGATATAAATAAATTTTTTTTAAATGAAAGCTCATCAAAATTCCAACAAAATCGCAGAGTCAAATTCAAAAAAAAAATTAACGTTTTAAGTTCAAGGTCAAAAAAGGTTTTTCTAACTTAAAATAATAACAAACGAATTTTTTTTAATTCGGGCTCCGACTATTTGTTAGCATAGCAGTTAGCTTTAATTTTAACAAAAAATGTTTGAGTCAAAAAACTCAATTTGGGACCAGTATGTGGCGCCCATCTCCATGTTAAACAGTGCACGTAATGCCAAGAAGCACACAGGCGCCGGAATTTGAAAATAAGTGCAGGTACGTAGAGCACAGAAAATCTTGAGGCACTCATTTGTGTGGTAAAGCCGAAAAACAACAGGTCACTAATGTCAGAAAAAACCTTCGAGCGTTTGCTGTACGAAAAGCTCTAAAGCGTCCAAAAGTCATATTGTAAACAATTTCACGAGCAGCATTCATAAAGTTTTCAACTGTTTACAGAGAAAAAGAAGAAAACAAAAAATAAAAGCATCCGACAAAACGCCCCTCACGAAATGGCGCCCTATTCATTTGAACAGTTCGAATACCCCTCGAGCCGGCACTGTTAGTAGGCTTTTGTCATGTCTATTGATGGTGTGACTGAAATAACAAAAACAAAGGTTTTTCTGTTTCGTTTCAAACATCTTGCCATCCTCTTGATCCCGGGCTATACTGGCCTACTAAGCGAAAAGGCCGTATCTCAAAAAAATACATTCGAGATAATTGAAGTTTTGTTTATATCAATTTATTGAAATATCTGTAAAATTGAGATAGAGAAAATTCTCTTACGAAATTCAGCGGGGAAAAATATACGCAAAAAAGTAACCTCTCATAAAAGGTAGATGAAATATAAAAATTTTTTTTTTTTTGTTAGATGGTTCGAAGTCGGAATATCAAGTTTATGGTACCGTCTCTGGTGATGTGCAAATTTTTAAAAAACGGGAAACTGAAATTGCTTCTTTTTTTCAAGTCCTTAGAGATTCAAATTCCTATTACATTTCTTTAGATTTAGATTAAAAAGTTTCAGTTACAGCTTTTGACTGGTTTACTGAAATCGGCAAAGGAATCATTTGTCTTGGAATTGAAAAAGCCGATTCTGAATTCTTGAAAATGAACCAAAATTATCCAATTTCGATTGCTTTAATGGAATCAACAAAGGAATCATTTTCCTTGCTATGAAACTTAAAAAGTAATCCCGAATTTTATCTCATTGGAATTGTAGTTTTTGAGGAACTTAATTTCAATAAGAATGATTCCAACCCTGTTTCGAGCAACACTTTCCGAAGCAGGAGCGGCAACACCTTAGGGAGTCAAACCCTATTGCTATGCGGTCTTGGGTTGTAACGTAGTCATTGTTAATTAATTAGGAAATTACAAAAACAAATTATTTTATTTACCTATATGTTTTTCAATTGGATTTTGTACTGCTTTTATTTTACTCTTTTAAAAAATTCACCAAATTAGCCTTTCTTTGTGAAGATCCGAAGTAACCTTACCCCTTAATGTTCTTGCGTTAGATTATGAAATTTGCGGGTTTGTTTAATAAAATTAACACAACTCAGTAAAGCATGTATTAAATTAACGGCGTTTTAAGCAATTTAAAGTGGCGATTAAATTGATTCAGAGGTGAGTACTCGTATAAGCGACATAATATTTAATTTACTATAAACTTGTGTGCCAGATAAAACTAATCGAAAATATTTTCTATTTTAAGCACGTACATAATTCAACTTTATCCGCGATTATATACAGTGTTGGTAGTTATTGAATTTTTTTTTTTCTTACACCACCCTCAAATATTTTACAATAAGCTTTCCGCTGGAATTACCTACTTTCATTTATAAAATTAATCTTTACTTCAAAATATCTCTTTAGCCTTTAACCTCCTCACGAGGTATAGGGCCCCATAAAACCCTTCCGACATGCGCCATCACTAGCGAGTGCCATCAATTCTTTCCAACATCTCCCCTATTCAGGTATTTTCTGCTCTAGCGCATGTTTCCAGAATGATTTAGTACGTCTACATTTTCAGCTACCCTCCAATGCTTTCCGGCAGACTTCAGTTGGAGATTTCCGCAACGTATTTCTTATTCATTTCCACTTTCACCATTTGATTTGAATGCAAATCGGATATTGACGGCATCTGGTGAGCAATTCATCTTTGAAAATTATCCTGGATCACCAAATTTTCAGAGTTCGGCGAAGACAATTGTTTGTGAACACTTGTAAATTGTGCAGCAGAGTGTTGTTGTTTGCCTTAAAGGTTTTGAGCCTCGTTATCGTTGATAAAAACGAAGATTGCCAGATATTACGAAGCTGATCGAAGGTACCTTTGGCTTTATTGATCTTATTGATGGATGTCCTTATTGATAGCGCTATCAGGTGTTATTACGCTGTTCAAGTAAGTCAAGTTCTCAAGTAATCAGTAGTAAATTTCATTTTTTAGCCAACATTTTTAATCCATTGCAATGATTTGCAGAAATCTTAGGATGAAAATAAAAAATTCCGTTTTTTGTGTATTTTCGTTTTTGAAAACCTATTTTTTATATATCACTAAAACCGGTATCAGTACAATGCTGTACAAAAAAAATAAGTTCAATTTCTTGAGTGAAAATTAACTTTTTTTTAGCTTCTTTTACATACATACATCCACTAATAGTTTTCAAAGTAAAAAAAAAAAGATTTTAAAAAGTCGAAAGACTTATATGTATGTATGTAGGTATACCGTTCAACTTGTTTCTAATTGTTTTGACTAATTTTCGAAAATTTCGATTTGGTTTGTTCTATTATTTTTGAAAATAAAATCTCTCGACCGTGTACAAAAATGTGTCCATTTCTCGGTATAATCCAGGGCCTTTCCTAATGTTTCAGTCGAGATGCATTATTTTTCTCAAACTGAACAGAATAAGTCTATTAGGTCCAAAATAAACATTTATTCATTTTAACTTAAAATAAATGTGAAATTTTTTAAATTTTCGAAAAATAAATGGGTGGAGGTTAATACAGCGAACTCCAAATTTTTAAATTTTCTTGCTGCTTAATTTAAAGAAATATTATTTGTAATAACAAATGTAATAAGACCTTTTGAATTGAATTTGTAAATTTTATTCGGGAAAATTTTGCAATGATACCCCTATATTTCGCAAACAGAAAGTTTCCTGGCGCCCAGTTTGATTGTTAAAAATGTATAAGCACCGCTCGATTAAACATCGATTTACTATTATTTATATTATATTAGGTACTAAAATTGCGCAAGTAGCTCAAAAAGATGCGAAGCTGATAAGAATCAGTCGTCAAACATTGATTAGGAATGCTTTTCAATTAAAAGTTTGAGCTGTGAAAATATTTACACTATTTACTTAAATTTTATGAATCCATAATATAAAATATTAAAAATTTATTAAATATAGTAATCATGATTTGAAACTCATTAGATGACAATACTCTCCTGATGAACTCTAAAGTCAGCTTAAAAAAGTTTTGTTTAAATAATTTGTAAAAAATTAATAGATGTTATTAAAACTTTTAATGAAATCAATATATATATATCGACCCCTTTGCGCGAAATCATCATCATGCCAAAAACCAAGTTTTAGAGGAGTGGTTTTTTTTTCTACTTTTCTGTGCTTAAGCTGGCAATATCAAAACCAAATTTTCCATGTCAATTTTTGGCATAACTATTAGAATTTCAGCTACAATATTATACCAGGTGATGCATTGTGGAGTGTAGGACAAATTTGCATCAAAAAGTCAATTTCGGAAAAATGGCACACACGATGATTTCGCGCAATGGGTCGATATACACATATTTTTCTATGGCGCTACTCTTTCTAAGCAATACTTTACCCCGCACATTTTTTGTTCTACAAATGAAAATCAAAGCATGGGAGGAAATTACGCTACATTTATCACATTAATTTTGTTTGACGAACAGCACCGCAACTTTTTACTTGATAAAATTTGGTGGTTTATTTAGATTTGATGTTCTTATTTATTTATATATTTTTATTTTCTTTTTTATTTTCCTTTGCGGTTTTACTATGGATATGATAAAATATTATTAAGCAAGTCAATTTCGTTCTTTAAAAATGTACCTGTGGAATTGCCTTTGAGAATTTTAATACATGACTGGAATGTCCTTGTTAAGTTATTCAGCATCAAGTGGATATCTTCTACTTAAATCAGTATTTAAAATTAGTTTTTAGAGAATGTACAATTGAACTTCGATTATCCGTGATGGTTGGGACCGAGCTCATACCGGATAATCGAAAATCCTAGATAATGGAATCATTATTTTTATTATTTTTTATCAATTTTCAAAGTCGTAAAGATATAATATATTATATGTAAGCGCTTTACAAAAGTATTTATAAATATTATTTAACATTCACTTAATGTTGTTCGTCTACTAACGCTTATCCAAGCTGATGCAGGCAAGATCGCCTGCAATTGGGCTTGATAGAAAAAATACATCGCAAATTTTTGCCAAAAATAATCTTCTTTGGAAGAGATATCTAATTTTGAACCTTATACTCCCGTTTACATGAGATTCGTATGGTAATTTTTTTTTTAAAAATTTTGGGCCTTTTTATGGAAAAACTAAATTTAAGAAAATTGGCCAAGAAATGCCATACTGTTTGGGCTATTTTTATTTTTTTCTTTTTTCTATGTGCAACAGCGAGCATGTTCATAAATCAGTACTAATTATAATTTAAAAAAAAAAATCAGACTTAATAAAAAATATAAGGTGCCAATAAAAATAAAAGGTGATTACAAAATCTCAGAAAACACAATTTCATTGAAATTATCATTTCGATGGTTGTCTAAAACTTATATTTCCTGGTGAAAGTAAAATTCTTGTTTTGTTGCTATCCTAAAAGCAGCATAGCATAAAAAAATTTAAATTACATTTCATTTGCATAAAGTTCCAAATTTAAACAAAAACCTTTTAAGAGATTGCATGATTTATTTATAAAAAAATAATTGTATATTCAACTTTCACCTTAAACCAAAAAACATATGACAAAAGATTTTATAGTTGTTGCCAAAAACTATTTCAAGGAAACATTGTTGCAAAAAAAGAAAAGCAAAAACTCTACTTAACAATTTTATCACGAATTAATTTTTCCAATTTCAAAGTATCGACAGTGAAGTTTCTTATTCCCTCCGAAAGTTTTTCAGTTGCCATTGCATCTTCGTTTAGCATCCAGCGGAATGTCGCCTCATCCAAATTGATCTTATCCAGTGATGTATCCTTCTTTGCGTTGTCCACATTTAACACCAAAGGAACATCTGCCGTATCCTTATCCAGACACTCGAGCAATTTTGGACTAATTGTCAACAAATCGCAACCAGCCAAAGCTTTCACCTCGCCAACATTTCGGAATGAAGCACCCATTACAAGAGTTTTATAATCAAATTTCTTATAATAGTTAAATATCTTCCGCACAGAAATTACTCCTGGGTCTTCCTCTGCTTCATAACTTTCCTTTTTGCCAGTCTTGGCAACATACCAATCCAAAATGCGTCCAACAAACGGTGATATCAGTGTGACCTTGGCATCAGCACAAGCAACAGCTTGACAAAATGCAAACAACAATGTCAAATTGCAGTGTACACCGTGTTGTTCTTCTAGAACTTTCGCTGCCTGTATTCCCTCCCAAGTTGAGGCCAACTTGATAAGAATGCGCTCCTTTTTTATGCCCAATTGTTCATAGAGATCTATTACTTTCAAGGCCTTTTGCACACTTTTAGCACTGTCAAATGATAGGCGTGCATCAACTTCTGTTGAAACTCTGCCCGGAATGATTTTAAGGATCTCACAACCAAATAAAACACCTAACATATCCATTGCTTCGGTTACCTTATCACTAGTTGACCCCTTTGTTTCAATGCCATATTTAATCGCTTGATCCACTATATGCTGATATTGCTCCATTTTTGCCGCGGATAGGATAAGTGAGGGATTTGTTGTTGCATCCTGTGGCTTGTAGAGTTTAATCGCCTCAAAATCTCCAGAATCGGCAACAACTGTTGTAACTTTTTTTAACTGATCCAACGATGACATTCTTACTTTTTTCGAATGTTCCGTAGAGGTCATTTCCACTTGTGATCACACTACAATTGAACGGCTCAGAGATGAAACTAAAAATCGACTCCAGCACTTAAATGCAGTGCACTGCAACTTGCTGGAATGTATTAGTGTTACCGTTCATTGAAATTAAAGTTACTTAAGGGTATAACCTCGTACTTACGAGGGCAATTATTATTATAATAAATAATTGAAAATCAACTTTAAGATTTGCCAATAAAAATTAAGAGACGTG
This sequence comes from Tricholauxania praeusta, assembly GCA_949775025.1. Taxonomy (NCBI): domain Eukaryota; kingdom Metazoa; phylum Arthropoda; class Insecta; order Diptera; family Lauxaniidae; genus Tricholauxania; species Tricholauxania praeusta. The sequence continues at coordinate 22,864,536 of OX459031.1, read as the reverse complement.
CATTTTTTGCAAAGGTGTAACTATTTAATGGAATAAGACTTCCATACGTCTGAGTATGGATAAAAATGTGCCTGCAACTAGCAGGTTTTAATAAATAACTTTACAAGGAAAATTTTATTTTTAAAATGCTTTTACAAGTATTTCTGAAGCGGTACTAGCTGCTGATCGACCAATAAAAGATTCTTCTTAGTATTCACAAAAACTTTTTTTTATAAAAGTAATAAAATTCAACATTGAAGAAATTATAAGGCATCACTGAACTAATATCAAAATGTTGGTCACCACGTGTGTATCTAAGCTGAGGAGTCCAGCCATTATACACACAACACTACACAACTACACACAAAGCGAAGTCTGATAAGCAATTCCATACGCTATAAGATCTGAAACAAAAATTGATAGAAAATCAAAATATTTTGATTTTCATCCGATGGTAGTACGATCAACGCTATCAGATCGGGTAGTTCAGATCTGCAAGTGACGTCTTAGGGGCCGTTCATAAATTACGTAAGACGTTTAGGGGGGGGGGGGGGATCGGCGGATTCTTACTACATCTTACGAGAGGGGGGGGGGGGTGTGAGTGATCATCTTACGTAAGATTTAAAATGCGTATTCATACATTAAAGTTGTATTAACGCATCGTCATTTGTGACAGTAATGAAATATATTTGAATTTTCGACAGTCACGAAAGATTTAGAAATATCGATTACAATCGATTTGAGTAACCGACTCTGAACGGGACAACTTCTCTTCTGTTTATGTAATGAAATATATGTATGTTGTTTACACGCAGGGTCGACTTGTAACACCGTCTCACAAGTTTGCTATTATTCAGGCATTTACACGCAGATACGTCGACTTTGAAATTTTGTTGATGTTGTCCCGGTTCTTTACCACCCCCTTGCACTTGTCGTCTTCAACAAGAAGATTCGCTTTCGATTCCTTCTTCAACAGGAGACCAAAACAGCAATCAGTTTTGTCCTCTATTTCTTCGCTTAGCGTTAAATTACGATTGGTCAAAAGTACATCCACAGTTCAAAATCATGCCTTACGATTTTTTTTGTCCTTCGCTTGCAAACGTCTTAGCTGATCGAGTTTGTAATATTTGTGACCAGTACTTTGCCTCGAAAAAAGCTACTGTAATGTACAAAAAACTACATGGAAAAGACTGTAGTCGCACTCACATGATTCAACCAATTCAATTTTGAAACGTGGACAGGGGAAAAGCCTTTGTATTTTAAAACAATCGGAGATTTGTCAAGTTGCAGAGTGACATGAAGACGAAAATATTGATGTTACAGGGTTTGAATGTGAATCAGAAAATTCAACAGAAGAATCGGGTGTGCCAATTGTAGGTTCACTATCAGACTGGTTGAAAAGCGCATGGACTAACGATGACTTACGATGACTTTTTTTATTCATCTTGAAAAACAGATGTGTAGTTTGCAATTTCGTAATATTTATTTAATATGTAACATATGTATGTATATTAAAATTAAATATAGTAATATAGTACATCACATGAAAAATACGTTTTTTGACTAGTTTCACCTTAATTATGAATCTTACGTAAGATTTCGGAAGGGGGGGGGGGGGGGGGTTGTAAGAATCTTACTAAATCTTACTCGGGGGAGGGGGGGGTCAAAAAGTCATGAAATTGTCTTACGTAATTTATGAACGGCCCCTTATCGTACGATAGACAGCCCATGGCACACACATTGTACTGTTGATCGTACGACTGGCCGTCACAGTAATCACACAACGGGCCGTCCAGCTGTAGTTATTTCTTGATATAATTCGCTCACTCAACCGTTGCTCAATGGCCTTTTTTGCAGAATGCATCCATTAAAGTGCTAATCACAAGTGGAACAAGAGCGATAGTTACAATAAAAAAGATTTTTTTTCTGAGGCTTGTACCAAATTAACCTGGACCTATATATATATATGTTGGCGAAACTAAATTCAAAATGCCAGCCAATTCCTTCATAAGTTATTTGACTTCTTGTTAAATCGATAGTTTTTTCTAAAAACTAAGATTTTCATTTAACCTAACATTTGAAAAAGTAAGTGGAATGGGTCAGGCGCTAAGACCCACCTGAAAACATGTCTGTACTCCTTAACGGACAAAACGAAAGACGAAAGAGCTTTTTGACAAACGATTTTTTAAGCTGTTTATCTTGCTGGTTCACATTTATTTGTGTTGTCTTCTTTTTCTTACCAACCAATCGCATGAAAATTATTCTCTGCCCAGAATTGGGATGGGGTCGGGAAATCGGCAACGATTACACGCTTTCAAAAATTATAACATACTTGATCATGTGAAATTGAACAGTATAGCGGCGTACGACTGGTAACCTACGGACGGGTACCCGTCGATTTAGAATTAATTCTATTTTTACGTCGGATCATTGTTGCATTTCTAATGTATTAAAATTTGTCACTCTTTTTTCTTTACGATTTTCTCAGCAAAATTTATTGTTTACAAATTTTGTTTTAGTCACTTTCTTTTCCCATACGATTCTCTCACAAGAAATCACTCGTGAAAAGCAGTCGTCCGCCGCAATTGTGTTCATTCAAACGATTTTCCGACTGGTTTTTTTTTGACAGCGTGTAATCGTTGCCGCTTTCCCGATCCCGTCTCAATTCTGGGCAAAGCATTAAAATTTGTTCAACCGTTCGGCGATAAATATTGTAGTGTCATTTTTAAAAGGTTCACGTTTCTAGAGCAGATCTTGCTCTAATGTATAGAAAAATCATGTTGTCTCGATTTTTTTTTTTTTGTAACCATCGCTCTCGTCTCAATTGTGATTAGTGCATGGTTATTTCTAATAGTGGAGTTCAGACCATCAAATTCCAATCTTCATCTAATTATTTGACCAACAAAAGCTATATGGTATGTTGAGAATTTTGAACATTTGTTTGAGAAAAAATTAAATCATCAAAAATTAGCACTGATGAAGCGGTCAGACAAATTGCGAAACGTCAGCATAGTAAAATTGAAACTATGATTTCCTAATGCAGCAAAATCCGCTTGAGGGAGCTAAGTCGATTATTTGTAAGGATGAAAATATTGATCCTGAAACGATATGGATTTTAATAAAAATTTGCCCACCATGGTAATGTTTTCTCTTCGATGGTTAAGGGAAAACTTAAATTTGACAAAAAATTTAATGAAGAATTTGATGGTCTGAGCCTCACTCATAGTTCATTATTAAACGTGATGTTGATTTGTCATATAAAAATTTGAAATTCATGTTATCATGTTAGTGCTACCGTATTACAAATTAATTTTATTTTGCTTAAAAATTAACAAAATTCATAAAAAAAACTATGTGGCAGCTAATTTGCAATAGCACAAATACTAGGCGTTTTATTTTTGGTATTCATCGCCGACTAATTTCTCATACAAAAAAAAATTTTAAGCGGATAGCCGCGTCAAAAAAAACACGCCTACTATACAAAAGTTTCAATGGGGTTTCGCCCTTAAGGACTAGAAGGAAAACCTTGAGTTTATGGTAGTCCTTTCCCGCACCTATTTATGCCTTTCGGAATGACTGGCATATTGTAAGAAGACGGGTTTCGCCTTGTTTTAGAGTAAGAATACTAAATTTACAAATTAATCAATAAAACAGATTATACGACCAAATACTCAGCTCGTGAATACCGCTAATATATATCCTTGTATAATCCAACCATGGTATTTTCTAGAAGAAATTTACTTTGAACATTCCTACCGGTTCTATATTCGATTCTGCTTTTGATTGGCAACTCTAGTTGACAGTGATTTGATACAAATATTATTCATGAATTTGACAATTTCGGTAAATTAAAACAGCTGATTTAAAAAGAAAATAATGCGCTTTTAACAAAAGTAATAATTGAATTGAAACATTACATAGCAGCTGAAATGATACAACCTTCCAAACAACAAATTCTGCGTCTCTACAAGCACCTGATACGCTACGGAAATCAACTACAGCTGTCAGATAAGTCCTATTTTCTTGGCAGAGTGCGACGGGAATTTAGAGAAAGCATCACCGACCAAGCCAAAATTGAATTCAATTTTAAAGTATGGACTATCAACTTTATTAATCTTGAAATATGCGATAGAAGTAGTAGCGCTAATTTTATTCTAATTTTCTATTTTAGCGCGGCGAAACGCTTCTCCGAAAAGGTAGAATCGTTTAGCAACTGCAAAAAAGTCGTCAAAATGCTGCTTCGAACGCTATATAACACCTGCACTCGATTTCCAATTATGCAGCGTCAAATATTGTCTTTTACCACGCGACCTAAAACCACAGTAGTTGATTATTCACATTATCCTAAGCTCAACGAAAATGAAATAGAGGAAAATTTTATGCGTGGCAGTGGACCAGGTGGTCAGGCGGTAAATAAAACTTCCAATTGTGTTATGTTACGTCATATACCCACGAATATCGTTATCAAGTGTCACGCACATCGACTTGCATCAAAAAATCGTGTAGAGGCACGCAAATTATTGCTGGAAAAGTTGGATGCATACTATAATGGTGAACAATCAGTAGCATCACAACTAAAAGTGCTTGATGATAAGAAATCCGCGGAACGTAAGAGGCGCCAACACAAAATGAATGAACTGAAGAAAAGTTGGAAAGAGCGAGAAGGACTTGATCCCGAAGAATTTGACACAAAAAAGCAGTGAACTAGTTTAAAATTTTTGAAAAAATTCAGTAGTCATTTTAATAAAGCACAAACTTTTATTTTAATTGAAACGCCCTCAAATTATTACCTCATGTTTTTTTACTGCCATGATGAGAAGTTATCAAATGTTGGTTTGGTAACAATTTTCTTCTTTGCCCGCGATTCAGTTTCTTTTACAGCAACCTTTTCTTTCAACGAATTTATATCTAAATATTTTCCTACACCTTCACGGTATACTTTCAAAGGTTGATTAAGTCGTTTTTTTGTTGCTGCCGCCACAACTTCTTGCATTTGTTTAGCTGCTTCTTCTGCACGTTCTTTGGCTAATTGCTCTTCTGCTTCTTGAAAAGGATCTACAAAAACCTGTGTTTTTTCCAGGACAATATCTTCGATAGGACGGTCCTTGTTATCTACCTCAATTTTCTCCATTTGTATAAGCGTTTCGAAGCCACCTACAAGTTTGCCAAAAATAGTATGTTTGCCATCAAGATGTTTGCAGGAACGATACGTTATAAAGCTGAATGTAAAGGATAAGTTAAATAAATTGTTGTCATGACATTGAATTGAAATGCTTACAATTGTGATGAGTTTGTGTTTGGACCGGAGTTAGCCATAGATAAAATACCACGTCCTGTATGTGACAGATTAGGTTTGAATTCATCATCAAACTGTTTATCCCATATAGACTTGCCGCCCGTTCCTTTATCTGTGGGATCACCTCCTTGTATCTTCAAAATGTAATCAAATAAAATATATTTCTTCTACAGTTTGTTTTAATTGATTGGCTAATTTTAACTTGTTCTACCTAGGTCTAAGAAATTATTTTTATTTACTGATTTTTTCATTGCTCATCATAATTTTATTGTAGGGAGCAAGACCTATAGTAAGATACTTTCAATACGGACGTATCCGAGGGGTTACAGAATTTGAAAGATTTTCTGAAAAAACAAGAGTCTAGTAAGCCCTCCTCGTAGAACTAATACTAGTTATACATTAAAATGTTGCCACCAAACGAACTCACCATAAAATTTCGTATAGATCGATGAAATTTGGTGCCTTGGTAGTAGCCACTTGAACAGTGACGTATAAAATTTTCACACGCTAGCGGCACAGCATCACAATACAACTCAAAGTTCAACGGACCAAAATTAGTGTCCAAACGAACATATCCTTTCTTTTTAACGCGCTCATACTTTACAATATCATCATCAATGATAGCAGCTTCATGATTAAATACCGGCATCATGGCTGTGGAAGTAAAACTAGCCGCAACAGCACCAGTTGAATAGTGTGCTGCATTAAATTTATCAGCTGTACGTTTGCTAGTCGTTGGTGTTTCTTCTGCCGGTTGATAATCTATTTTCAGCTGTGCCAATGTCTCTTTGGTCTCCATGTTCATACTCTTAATACGACCAGTTGGATCTTTTCGATCCGCAATCTCTTCCTCGCTTAGAACACGCAAATTTTTCCGTATATGATGAAATCGTGATATATCAAATTTTTCCAAGTGTTGAGGATCCTGTATTGTTATGATATCCTTACGTAGGAATGGAGAATCGTCAATTAAATCTTTCCAATTTTTAGTTTTAATATTTAACTGTTCGATAGCTTCCCAAGAATAAACATTCCCAGTCGTTGAGAGCGCAACAATGTGAGAATTTTTTGTAAAAGTCTTGAATAGCGCCGGACAATGATACTGATCCTCAGCATTGCGATGGAAATTTAATTTGATTAATCCCTTAGCATCTTGAGGTTTTCCCGTAATGGGATTAACTTTGAAATTTTTCAGAAAAGCATGTATGGCCTCTAAATCAAAAACATTACCATCGGCGTCACAGTATGGTATTTCAAAGGGCACCAGTCTAATACAGCAATGGTCATAAGGGAGACGTTTAAATTTGATGTGTTCATTTTCTGCGGACACCGTCTTTTTACCACCATACAATTCGGTCCACTCCGTGTATGTTAGATACCTAAATTTATTTCATTATTGAATTGATAATATAATGATTTTATAGTTTAACATACATTTTATCTTTTTGATGTTGTCGTTTGCCCATGTTGAAGGATTTTGTCTATGATGTTGTTTATAAATGTTGATTATTTTGTTTAGGAAAAGTGACAGTGGATTTACCACCGTTCATTGCTTTTTACATCTGGTCTAGCGTTGCCAACTGAAATCGATACAATTGCTTCTATGGAACGTACAGAATGTAGAAATGAATGCCAGAATGTACCATATGTTCGGAATGAAGTTTGGAATTAAGAATAGTGGAAGAGTTTTAAGAAACAAAAAAAAATTGACTTCGCAAGTTAAGATACGTGAAAATGGAATTTTCTCTACAAAAAGAGCAAATGGAATTTTCTCAAGCAGTAGTAGGTATGTTAAGAATGAAAAAAAAGATATTGAACAATCTACATTGCAATTAATAGAAACGAGCATGGTACAATATCAATTATGTATATAAATATATCGCACCGTCATAACAATATGGTAATATCTCCAAATTTTAAATGTCTAAAGTTTTCCACTGAATTTGAAGAAGCCGTATTTATAACTATGAGAGTCGTGAATGGAAATAATTTTAAAAACAAAGAAAAAATATTGTTTTGATACTTGTTTGCGTTGAAGTTCAGCACACAAACAATATATTTTCTTTTGATGCACGTTTCTTCTAATGATCTTGAATGAAAAAAGTTTGTTTTTTTTTACTAATGGTAATTTTCTAATAATGTATTTACGAAATCGTATGGTTTTTGTTCAATGCCGTTTTTGCGTTAAGATTTTCTTTAACTTAGCATTGATTTTTCTGTAAGTTATCAAAACAATTTTCTATCCAAAAAATGTTTAGTCAAAATGCAGCATAATAGGATGGGCTATTTCGCTATGAATTATGAAACATATTTCAGATTTAATTTTGCATTTATTTTCTATGACTCTTTATGCCCTTTTTCATTTCAGGTCAAGAAAACATTTCCAAATGGCAACCAGAAGATATTCAATGTCTTATTTATTTATATGAAAAATATAAAACAAAATTCGATTCTATGCAAAAGAATAAGGTTTGGGACCTGATTGCTGCTGAAATTTCATCCTTTCGGGGAAAAAACATTAGTGGCGAACAATGTAACGGAAAGTGGAAAGGACTAAAAGCTATGTACAAAAAAATGAGCGACCACAACATCCCTGCCAATAGTAAAAGAAAGTGGGAGTTTTATGAACAAATGGATTACATTTTACGGCCAGAGACATTGACGACACATACTAGTTCTTCCGATGAGTTATTGTACGAAGGAAAATGTAACAGCATTGAACTATCACAAGGTAAAATTTATAATCATAAAAAAAGATTAATGTGGCAGTATACATGAAAACCGACCATATTTTAGTTATAAATTGATAAGTAGGGTGCTAAAATTTGATATATATAAGGTTGTTCGCTAGTTTTTTTAATCAAGGATATCGATATATGAATTTTTTTATTCAAAAAAACAAATGCAATTTTGACCTAAAAAAAATATTTATTTTAGCCAAGCATATATGAAGCCACCGAGCACTAATTGTTTCTAAGAAATATTTTGTAACTTGAAAACTACTAAACTTACAGAACTAATTGTTTGACATTTTTTGCATATTATTTTATGAGTTATGAGAAAAAAATTAAAAAACATTGCGAGAAGTCCTCACATAATTTTTCACAGTAAAAAATATATTAAAAGCTCATAAAATAGTGAGCAAAAAAGTCGAACCATTTTACATAGATGATGAGGCTTTTCCACAATTACGTTAGGTCTGCCACATTTTTCCGTGAATTTAGACTTCTAATAAATCAAATTATATGCAACCTTGAATCAGTGCCAAAAATAAATGTCTAAACAGAATTGTGACTTGCGATTTTTCTTTTGTTTTTCCTAAACGTTTGTAGTGAGTACAAAATTGACACTAGAAAATTTATCGCAGAGAAATAGAAAAAATTCTATTTTTTTGGTGCGATTTGATACTAAAGATAAATCGCACGTCCCAATTCTGTTTAGACATTAAGCGAAACAAACTTATTTGACAAATAAGGTAGCCCTAAAAACAAAGAGGAAGAAGCATCACTTAGTATCGCTGCTACCAATGTATGGCAATCTTGCCATTATAGAAACTATTGTGAATTTGTGTGATTTCTGTAAGGTTTGAAAAGGTCACGTTCATAAGCTTCAATATTAAAATGTCAAATGATAGTCATATTTTTCCACAGCGAAATACTTTCTGAACTCTGTTTTCCCAAGCTGTCAAAATTTGGCAAACATTTTCCAAGTTGTAAGCAAAGAATATTCTTTGGTTGTAAGTTACAAAAGTTTTTATTTGCTCGGGCATAGTTTTTAGAATTAGTTTTATTTAATTTTACGTAAAAGCAAACGAAAAGATCGCTTGTGAAACCTTTTAGAAGGTTTTAACGTTAAGCTAATCAAAGAATTGAACTGCATATGCCCATAAATTTTAAAGAATTAAAAGAATATAGAGCAGTATTTGGTAAAAAATATGGAAAGGTAAGTCGCAATAGACCAAGAATGCACTTTATTAACAATGCTTTTGTTTATAGATGCGAAAGTGAAAATTCAAATGCTAGCGCGGCCGATTATGAATCCAGCCGTCCAAAAAAGAAAAAATATTTGCAGAAATACAAGACAACATGGGAGGTAGGTCGGCTCTGGTTAAAACGGGAAGGTGATATGGCGTTTTGCAAAATTTGCCAAAAGTCAATGGTACCAGAAATCTTCAATATTGAAAGGCATGAAGCCTCAACCAAACACGCAAAATTGATAAATGAAAATAATCATTTGAATCAAATTACATTCGGAGAACGCATAGGTAACAAGTCGTCCCTTTATCAGTAAATCCAGCAAGAATTGAAGTTAATTATGTTTTGCGTATAAAATTCGCTTCGAAACAATAATTACCCTGCCATCGTTGTTAAAAAATTTCGTTCAGGTGCAAGCCAATTCGCTTTAGTAGAAAAAAGCAACAGTAATTAACAATAATTTCGCAAAGCGAGGTGTTGTAAAAGAGTTAAGAGCCTGTAATTTTTTTTTTGATTATTGATGAGGATGCAAACGTGGCTACAACGAAAAACTTGTAGGCGGAGAGCCGGCTGTAGAAAAGTCGAGTGAATAAGATTACAGCATGAGATGTATGCCAAATGATAGAGCTCAATGAGCCTAAATGAAATATCTAGGGTTGCCTTGCCAAAGCCTGTCCCGATGACAGAAAATACCCGAATTTTAGCCAATTTTGTTCTAATTAAAACTGTAGTACATAACAGCTGGAAATATAGAACTCGAAGAGGCCTAAATATAATACATGGGATTGCATTGTTGAATCCTGTCCCAAACATGGGTTTTCACCGGTTTTTTGGGTCAATTTTCATTAATGAAGACAACAGCTTGAAATTTGTGCCAAATGATAGATATCGTAGAGCCTAAATATAATATATGGGGTTGCCTTGTCGAATCATATTCTAAACTTTAGTTGACACCCGTTTTTGGGGTCAACTTTTCTTAAATGAGTGGCAACCCATTTTTGGGACAGGATTCGACAAGGCAACCCTATATATTCTATTTAGACTCTTTGATATCTATCATTTGGCACAAATTTCAAGGTTATCATTAATGAAAATTGACCCAAAAAACCGGTGAAAACCCATGTTTGGGACAGGATTCAACAATGCAATCCCAGGTATTTTATTTAGGACTCTTCGAGTTCTATCATTTGGCATACATTTCGAGCTGTTATGTACTACAGTTTTAATTAGAATAACAAAATTGGCTAAAATTCGGGCATTTTCGGCCATCGGGACAGGCTTTGGCAAGGCAACCCTAGATATTCTATTTAGGCTCGTCGAGTTTAATCATTTGACATGCATCCCATCCTGTAATCTTATACACGTTATAATCGTGCGATATGTTCCACCACCGGAAATTGTAGTTATCGATCAGTTTTTTCAAACTTAATCGCTGGTTGCATTGTATAAAGTAATAAGAAGCACCAATAGAAAACTTGATTGAACCAGCGCTGCTGTTGCAATAATTTTACTTCTGCACAGCACTGCTTTTATTGTTTTTTTTTTTTTCTTTGATTTTTGCCAAAACAAACCAGAATTCTTAGAAAAAACAAACAGTTGTAGAAAACAGCAACAATACTGTTCCACTATATACATATGTTTCTATTTGAGGTTTTCCACTGGATGTTGTCTAAGTAGTATTTACATGGGTTAATTTTAGAAATTAGGTTTTTATGTATTAAGTGTTAAATATTAGATCTGATTATAAATATATGATGAAACCTTTTTTATCGGTAGTTCTTTTACAGGTCAAGAAAATATTTATAAATGGCTGCCAGGCGACATTCAGTGCTTAATTGATTTATTTGAAAAACATAAAGCGAAATTCGATTCAATACAAAAAAATAAAGTTTGGGAATTAATTGCGGCTGAGATTTCTTCAATTCAGAATAAAAACATTAGTGGCGAACAGTGCAATGGAAAGTGGAAAGGATTAAAAGCTATGTACAGAAAAATAAAAAATCAGAGCCATAATAGTAGCAACAGCAGAAAAAATTGGGAATTCTATGAACAGATGGCATCAATTGAAAGTAAAAGTCAAGAGTTCACACCCCCAACTACTTGCTCTTCCGATGATGTTGTAGCAAATGATCCTTTGGCAGCTGACCATTTGGAACCCGAGTATGATTTTGCAGTCATCACTGTTAATGAAAGCGATGCCGGTAAGCAGCCTATCTCATCACAAAGCCAAGAAAGAAAACGACAAAACTCCAGTATTGATATAGAAGCAGCAAGAGAAAGGAGACATGCCGAAAGAATGGAGTTACAGCGTGAATTCTTGGAGCTTTTCAGAACTCTTGTCAACTCTCTTCAGCTGACTCATGATAAAAAAAGTTAATCGCACCAAGGTTAGTGCTTGGTAGTGCAAATATCACTATTGCCAGTCATGTATGAAATGAAAGAGGAATAACCTTTTTTAAAAATATAATAGTATCTTTTGCTATTTCCACTTAATTCTGGTAGTATTTTGTACATGCTAGTATTTTGTACATATTTTAAAATTTGACTGAACAATTCTTTGGAACAGTATATCTCAATCAAATATAGAAACCTTATTAATTTTTTGTTTAAAAATGCTTTAATTCTATAAAAAAAAATAATTGAACTCAATTTGTTTAAGTATGCAATTTCTTCCACACGTTAATCATATGTTACATCATAATAGGTTTGTTTCAGCCAGATTTTGTGGTAAAAAATTAAAAGTTCCCGCGGGAATTACCCGTGTTGCAAATAAATTATTAGCCTTCAATTTGTTGAGCCGTCCAACGTCATGATTTGCTCGATGGCATGCTCGGCATATTTGTTGAGTTGGGCTCATTTGCGCCCTATATCGCCCTCTTATTTTACTAATTGCTTTTCTTAAAAATGTCGATTTCAAGTTTTTATTACATTTGTTGATTTCTTAAGAAAAAAAAAAATGACAACAAAGCATTACGCATTATTTATCAATTTTTAAGCTCCATAGTGACTTATGGCTGTATTGATAAGTTGTGCATTCTACTATATAGGAATATTTGAAAGAATTTATTTAATTACTTATTTTTCTATTTTTTTAGCATCTTCTCCACATAAATTAAATAAATATTGTTCAAAATCTTCGTCAAAATTGACAATTTTTTAAATTCTTTAAATGAAACCGGATATGATTTGGTTGAATTTTCCTGACTAGTATCATTGGATAAAGAGTGCTGCGTTAATGTTGCACTGTAAATAAAAATTAAAGTTGTTAAATCATTATCAAATGCAAATTTTTATTAAAGTAAAAAATAAAATACCTTATACATACAATTGTGAAGTACCGGCGCCAAGTGTTACGCTCTGTTTGATTTTTTTTTCAATTCTTTCTTATCTCTTCGGCTACAATCGTTTGGTTTGCAGTTGTTTCAGCTTATTGTAATCCAGTCAATTCTGCGAAATTATTACTTCCAGGAGTGACATTTTCGCTTTTTCCGTTATTTCTATAAAATTGTAGGTAGCAACAAGCTAGCACAATTAAAATTGCTTTGTTGGGATTTACCATGATGGTATTTCTTAAAATACGGAAACGACTTGACACAATTCCTAAAGCATGTTCCACTCGAACTTTAGCTGAACTCAGTCGACTATTGTACAAATTTTTCTTGTAGCTCAATGAAATTGACAATAGATACGGTTTCATAAGATGTTCATGGTAGAAGATGGTAGCATATCCTGGAGTGGATGTATTGCTTCATCATTATGTAAATTGAGTTACATCTTTTTTTGATTTTTGGAAAAAACTTGCATTCTTTGGAACCTTTCGCTCCCACGTCGACCTTCAAAAATTGCGATTTACTATTTACGATCGCCATTAAAACTATGCTAGGTTGTTTTTTGTAGTTAAAATATGAATCACCTGGACCGTATGGTTTAATTATGTTGACGTGCTTGCCGTCAATGGCACCCACGCAATGGGGAAATTTTGAAACCTTATACATTTCTTCTGTCTCCTTTCTCCACTCATCTGGAGTTTCAGGTAACTAAAATAAAATTTTGATTTTATGATAAATTTTTTATAATCGATTTTAAAACTTTTATAATAGCAATAGCTGTTTCGAATACAGTATACGAAATCTTAGTTGCAGAAACTCATATGATAAATCTTTGAATCTTTTTTGGGTGAAAAATTAAACTTTTTTTCTCTAAACCACCACATTTTTTCTGGCTTCAACACTTTTTATGGTAAAACTTTATAAATAAATAAATTATAAATTTTTTATGGCTGAAACACACCTATTATTTGTACATACATTCAGTGTGATCCGGATCCGAATTGCCACCGGAAATATTATTTTTCATTGTGAGTACAAAAATTGTATAGGCGGTGGTGTCTATCTAGAACACCTTAAGCCACATTAGAAATTTTAAACAATCTAATTATTTTTATTGGCGTAAGAGATTCCTTAGTATCTTAAAAATTATATACTAAAAGGCTTATGGCGAAAAAATAACTCGAATTTTGATGGTCCGCTGATAAAAAATACAGGAAACTTTAAACGCGTTTTTTCTCGAATTAACTATGTTTAACTTGGTCCGACACATAGCTCAGATAATTTTTGACTGATTGACTTAGGGGACGTTTAAGTATTACGTAACGCAATTTGGGGGATGGGGGGTCTTGTGAAACGTTACGATGCGTTACAGGGGAGGGGGGATTTCGAACAACGCGTTACGTAACCTTGTTTTGAAGTGAAACTTGCGGGTGGTGATTTGAAATTAGGTGTGTATAATGAAACGCTTTCTTTATATGTGTGTGTATGTGTATTTTATTAAATGATAAAAGTTGACGGGATCTAGATGAGCTACAGCAATAAATGATATATCAAATTGAAGCACTCATCGAGCAGAATGTCTTAGAACTCTCAACTTCGAGATCGGTCTGTTATTTATTGCTGTAGCTGTTCTAGATCCTATCAACTTTTATTATTTTAATAAAATATTTTCCTCTCATTATTCGCCATTTCAAACTTAAGCAAATGCTTATTACATTATATGTGATTGTTTATTAAATAGCAATATGAACAAGGTATGGTGTTATCTTCGGCCAGACCGCAAAAATCGAATAGAAATGAAAAAGTTGAAATATGCCACACCCTCTTCCCCAACTTCGTGCTAATTTCATTCAATTAGCTATCTTGGTTTTCCCTTGAACCTGATTTCAATAGACAAACAGACGCTGATCAAGAATATATATACTTTTCCATACCTGCCACGCCCCCTTCTATGTGTTACAAACGGAATGACAAATTGAATGTACCCTAGGTGTAGGGTATAATAAAAAGAATAAACAGCATACGCATGTATTTTCGGTACTTTTCGCAACATAATTGTGACTTTTAGGTAAATAAGGCGACTTGGGTGTTACGTAAAGTTTAAGAGGGGGAGGGGTACAGAAAAACGTTACAGTACGTTACATGGGGGGAGGGTCAAAAATTGCGCTACGTAATACTTGAACGCTATATACTATTTTCTTACTGGAAGTACGTAGGATATTGTTTTTTTAAATGCATCGGTTTTTTATAAATAATTTTATGGTGAATTTATTGAAAAATTTAATTTCTTTTAAAAAACGCCATTTTTTATCTAAACTTCAAAATTGCAAGTATTGGGCGTATAGTATAGTCTCCATTTTGTGTATTACAACTTCGAAAAAATTATTTTCTTATCCTCAAATATTATATCTGTGGCAATAAGGAATAACAGCTTAAGTCGATCTGTGATGACAAACCAAAACAAAGTAAGTCACATGCTCATACACAGAACTTATGTTGCTTTGTTATCACAGACCGACTTATCTGTTATTGCCACAGATATAATATAGAACTTTTTAGAATTTCGTTTATTTTTATTGTCATGCTAAAAATATTTCCAAATTTTGCTTACTATAGCCTAACCCCCTAACAAAGTATTCTTTAGAGCAGGGATGCGCACAAAAACTTTTTCGCGAGCTGGTTGCTACAACATCAATTTAGATAAAAAAAAATCAAAAACATTTTGCGAAAAAATGACTTATGAAATTGGATTGTAAATGGATGTACCCCCCTTTCATGGTTGGCTACTATCTCGCGATTTTAGTCGCCGAGTAAAATTTGGCTTTATAAACATACAGTCAATTCTTAATCGGCGACTAAAACGCGAGATGGTAGCCATCCATGAAGGGGGGGTAATTTGCCATAGTATAAAAACTGTTTTATTAGAAAAAAAGACTGAAAAAAATGTCATTTTGATATTAAGACCTGTAAAAGTGCACGACGCAGGGCAAAACTTTGTATAGTAAACTTATAGCTAGTATTATGGTGGACTAAAATATGTACATATAACAAAGCCAACTTTTATTATTTATTTATAAATATTTTTTAGACAAAACACGGCTAGCAAAAAAGGCACTACCACAAAATATAGGAGTTACCTAATGAAACTTACTAATGCTCTATTACTTAGAAAGTTACTCTAAAGGAACTTCGTTAAAATGCTTGTAACTCAAAGGGTGTTCAAGATATACCACCTCCTCCATTTTTTACTCACAATGAACCAGAGAATCTAATTTTTCTGGATACCAATTTGGATGCGGCCCACTCTGTATAATTGGCTGTATCTGTAAACATAAATAAGACATAAAATGTAACATTTTTGAGTTAGTTACACTTGCATTGATATGTACGATAATGTATGTAATGATTTATAACTTTATTTTGTTTATTAATATACTAAAACAGGAAAACTCGCAGTTATTGCAATTCAAATTAGTAAAAAGATTATATTTAATATGAATATTAAATTTTCATTATCATCAAATAGCTTTTAATTCTAGAATATAACAAATTTGGTTACATGAATTGTAATGTGAATAAAAATTAAAAAAGAAAACAAAGTCTTTTATATACCAATAAATATTTTTTGGGAACATATACTAAAATCACATTCTTGAAAATTATTTGAAGTTACAGTATATTTTTACAGCAGCAACACTAACCTAATGATTGTTATTTTTAAAGCAATTAACAAAATTTTAATTTTTAATCAACTTTATTGTTTTCTAGTTCTTAACAGAATGCCTTATCCTGCTCGCGTTTTGCAAAATGCTTAACACAGACGATATACATCTACTTATGTAAAAGTTACATTTTTGTTTTCGTTTCTAAAACAGCAAAATTATTGATATCATAAATGGCTTTTCACATATGTTTTCAGACTCCTGAAAAATCGTTTATGGTGTGGACCTTCTCATATGTGCAATTATTGCGATAACGAAGAAAGATTTTGTGTGCATCCAAAACACATCATTTTTATTGTAAGTGATAAGACACTCTTATAAAGCACAATGCGTTTTTAACAAAATTAGCTAACTATTTAAGGCACGTACAATAGTGTTTCTTTTCCTTTGTGCACTTAATTCGACAGAATCTGTGTAAATTGACTTTTCGATTTGCTCTATAGGTAACAAAGGCTCATCGAAAACATCGTAGTTTTTTATGCAATAATTATGAAGAATGCAGCACGATATTATGAGCTGTGGAATATATTCCGGTCGCCTGATATTTAATTTATGCAATCTTTGAAATCTTGCTTTAAGTAATTCGAACGCCTTTTTAATTGTCAAGCGGAGTGAATAATGCACATAGTTATACGTTATCTGTTCAGGGGTTAGATTTTTGCAGTCCATGAAAGGTGTTAATAGGTACGTCTTCAATCCATACCCTTGGTCGCCTATCAAATGCCGGTTGTCAGCAATCTGTATAGCACCTTTAATTTAAAGAACAAGTAATCTTACAAAAAATTTAACTGAAAAACAAATGTCGTTTGATACCTTCGGAAATTTTTTTGAATAAATTGGACCTTCTAAAAACACAGGAATCATTAACAGAACCTGCCTCACCAGCATAGCAATCAGTAAACTTCATTTCCTCATCGCAAACTCCTTGGAGCCAAACTGAGTGTACATTTTAACGATTCAGGTACGCTTTTGGATTGTATTTCGGTTTTGCGATTTTAATATGACTTCCTCCAATGCATCCAATGACACCTGAGAAAATAGATTTTGTAAAATTAAAAAAATCCATCCAATCTTATAAAAGTCGTCTTACAGGGCTATTCTGGCAACTATCTTATAACTCACCAGAGTCTTTAGTAAGACAAAAGTCTTACTTAAGACGTTTTGGTATTCTGGCAACTGTCTTGAAAACTTTTTTCTGTCTTTCGTAAGACAATTTTAAAGACCTGCTACGAGCAAAATATTTTCGTAAGACTCTTAGCTGTCTTTGTCAGAATAGCCCTTTTAGTGTATTTATTTTCAATTCGGCTATGTTAAGGCTGTGTATTTTCAGCCTCAATAATTGGAGTAACTAATAATTTTTAAGAGAATTTCAATGAACTTCACTTTTCAATGAAGTCACTTTTAAAGTTTAAAATATTTCTATTAATTAATTCAATTTATATTTACATTCGGATACTAATAGATCGTTACCATATGTAGGTAGCATTGTGAATATTCAAAAAATTAAAAAAAAAATTGCAATTCCGATGATCTGTGTTTCAACATTCCTAATACTATAAGGTTTGGTTGCACATTTTCGAAATATTCAAAGGTTAGATAAAACTACGTCCAAGTACATTTTCAAAATAAACTGCTCATATATAGTGCAATATTCCATGCGTTCATACTTAGTTCATTTTATGTTAAGAATCAAGACAGTTTACCTGAAATGACGGCTGCGGCCGCATTTCACTACTTATATATATTATTTTTCCTTGTTTGGAGCATTCTTATTATAAAGGTAAAATTATCATATACAAAATTATATTTAATTTACTAATATTTTTTTGTTTTTTTCATTTATAGAATGCTGCAAAATGACAAAACAAAACCTGAAATGACGGCTGGTTACCGCCGCATTTTACTACTTATACGGACTCTATTCTGCGCTAATGCGGATAGTGCGCCGCTAAACGGTTTCGCAATTTATTATTTGTAGAAACCGTATGTTAACTCCTGTATGTTAACCTGTATTGGCAAACAATACAATACAAAAAAAATATATACATTAAGTATATACTAGCGTGTCGCTAATCTGCGCTTCCGATTTGCGCGAATGCAGATAATGCGCCGCTATAACGGTAGATAGAAATCGTTTAACATTTTATTTGTTAGTTTTACCTGGAAATTTGGTTCTGTTTTTGAAATAAGATACAGTCCTTTTTGCTTCATCCACATTCGACCATCTTATTATATCTTCATTCTTATTGACTGCTAAAAGGTATTTACATACTTTGAAAATGGCTTGCCAACAAGTCTTTGTACCAACTCCAAATCTTTCCGCAATTGACCTGAATTCAAAATGTTATTCTAAATGCAAAAGTTTTTTGTAACATATGGGGTTTTTGAAATTATATTAATACGAACCCAAAGCCCTCAGCATTAGCCAGGTACCAAAGAGTCATAAGAACCTGTTTTTCCAAGTTAATCATCGGTTGTCCAGGATGAACATAAGAAAAACTCTCATGTACGTTGCGGAGCGAACGGTATAAAGTATTAAAAGTACCTTTGTTTAATTTATAATGCTTTTTAAATTGTTGATCATCGAAGCGTGGGATTGTTATTTTCTTGTAATTCCAATTTTCTTCGATGGTTCCTTGGCTATCCCATTCATCCTCATCGCTTTCACTTTCGCTTGCTGCGATAATTTCGTTCCATGCTGTTTTGATAGCGAGTATGAGTGTGTTTTTTAAGTGATGGTCCATTTCGTCTTGAAATCTGCAAAGACATTAACATACATATGTACATACATACAAATGTAAATATATCAAAATATTTTTCTTAATTTACTTCAGTTTTGATCAAAAACAGACTAAACTTAGCGTGGCTTTGCTCTTCAATTTTTAACTGCTTTGATGGAGTTACTTACTAACATTTGAAAGCAGCTAAATAAGCACTACTATATGTATAAAATAAACCATATGAAACTTCAGACCGCTTCAGATCTTGTGACGAGTTCGTCAGTTCACACCAAAGAGTATACTCTTTGGTTCACGGTTTACGAGTGTATCTAAACTTTAGATTCTAAAGCCTATACCAAAATAGACGAGACGAGACGTAACGAGTAAGTTCGAGTGTGTGTAAACCAATAGGGGCGTACACATGATCAAACAACTCATCAAATTGTTTGTCAAATAATTTGACCAACAAAAAAATATATGGAGTTTGATGAGAATTTGAAGATGTGAACGCTCATCAAATTGTTGGTCAAATTGTTTGATGGAAAACAAAGAATTTTGTTTTTCTGCTTGTTTGACAAACAATTTGATGAGTTGTTTGATGGTGTGTACGCTCGTCAAATTTGCTAGTACATTTTTGTCACTTGAAAAAAGATTTCAACGAGTGAACATCGTGCGGATGATGAAATGCTATGTGGCTCTTATTTATTTTACATACTAGAAGGGTGTTTTTATTGTTTTTTTTTTTTTAAATATCGCTAGAGGAGTCGATGTTGACAATATCAGAGGATGTAAATTTTAATTAAAATAAATTTTATACTTAAGCAACGACGGAACCAATTAAGTTATAATTATTTCGATTATTGGAAACGTTTTAGTTAGTATGTACAATTTTATCTCTTTTTTTAATTGGTATAGTGGACATACAAATAACGGATTGTTATATGGTCTTCAAAATTACATTGAGTATTAAGTTATGTAAAATTAAATTCCTATTTCATCAACATATCTACTTTCATAAACATAATTATTTGTCCGCCATCACGATGTTTTCTCTTCGGTAGACAGAAGAAAACTAAAATTTGACGAAAAATTTGATCATGTGTACGCTGAGCTGTCAAATTGTTTGACAAACAATTTGATGAATAATTTGACGGTTTGAACACCCCTAATGTTGATAGCCAAAATGAACCAACGTAATTGATCGAAAGTGAACGAAACATTTTGACGAGACGAGTTGTTTTAAGTGATGGTCCATTTCGTCTTGAAATCTGCAAAGACATTAACATACATATGTACATACATACAAATGTAAATATATCAAAATATTTTTCTTAATTTACTTCAGTTTTGATCAAAAACAGACTAAACTTAGCGTGGCTTTGCTCTTCAATTTTTAACTGCTTTGATGGAGTTACTTACTAGCATTTGAAAGCAGCTAAATAAGCACTACTATATGTATAAAATAAACCATATGAAACTTCAGACCGCTTCAGATCTTGTGACGAGTTCGTCAGTTCACACCAAAGAGTATACTCTTTGGTTCACGGTTTACGAGTGTATCTAAGCTTTAAGAGCCAACTAAACCATGCACGCTTTGACTGCAGTCAACTTCTGCAAGTGTGCGAATACACACAAATCGTATATCAAAGCTACAACGTACTTAACAAAAAGTTTCGTTCAATTTCCACAAATGTCATTTGCTTAAGGAAAGAGCGAAACTGAACGCACTTTCTGTACGGAATCAGCTGTTTATGTATTGTATTTGTATTTTTGCAATGGAACTTGAAGTGGAAAATACTTTTGTTTTGAAATTAATAGAAAATGTGAAAAGAAGATAATTAAACAGTAAAATAGACGCATTTTATTGAAATCGAAATGCAAACACACAATACATACAACAATTTGATTGACAATTCAGTGATGCCACGCGCAGCATTTGTCAAAACTTTTCCCCACAATCTACACGCATGGTACAAAATGAGCAATTTTGTTTTCTTATTTTTTTCTTAAAATTAGTAAAAACAGTATCTGGATTACATATTTATTGCTTTAAGTATTTAAATAAATGTCATTGAATAACATTTTGTGAATGAATTCAATTTATTTAGGAAATATAAGAAATAAAATTTATGCAATTGTGGGAATATTTCACACGCTTGCAACTATGGCTACATCGCTTCTTAAGTTCAACGAAGTACAACATAGCCACTAAAAAGTCTTCTCTGAGTTTCTTAAGCATTTGACAGGCTTTTCGTTCAAGTTTGACAGTAGGTCACGCTAGGCGATGCATGGTTTAGTTGGGCCTTTAGATTCTAAAGCCTATACCAAAATAGACGAGACGAGACGTAACGAGTAAGTTCGAGTGTGTGTAAACCAATGTTGATAGCCAAAATGAACCAACGTAATTGATCGAAAGTGAACGAAACATTTTGACGAGACGAGTTGTTCCGTAAGAACCGAACTTCAAAACGTTGCTACTCGTCATATCAGCTTTTTTGGTTCTTTGGCTAGCGTAACATTTTGGGTTAAATGTCAAAACAGACGAAACGAGTCTCGTCACGTCTATTTTGGTTAAGTCTTAAAGTTTAGATTCTAAACCAATGTTGATAGCCAAAATGAACCTACAATTGATCGAAAGTGAACGAAACATTTTGACGAGACGTAAAGCCTTAACCAAAATAGACGTGACGAGACGATAGCAATTGAACGAACTTTTGCACTCGTTTCGTCTGTTTTGACATTTAACCCAAAATGTTACGCTAGCCAATGAGTCGAAAAAGCTGTTATGACGAGTAGCAACGTATTGAAGTTCGGTTCTTACGGAACTCTTAAGCCTAAAACAAAATAGACGAGACATAACGAGTGTATGTAAACCAATGTTGATAGCCAAAATGAACCTACGTAATTGATCGAAAGTGAACGAAATATTTTGACGAGACGTAAAGCCTTAAGGGCCAACTAAACCATGCACGCTTTGACTGCAGTCAACTGATGCAAGTGTGCGAATACACACAAATCGTATATTAAAACTACAACGTACTTAACAAAAAGTTTCGTTCAATTTCCACAAATGTCATTTCCTTAAGGAAAGAGCGAAACTGAACGCACTTTCTGTACGGAATCAGCTGTCTATGCATTGTATACATAAGAAAAAGTTTTTGCAATGGAACCTGAAGTGGAAAATACTTTTATTTTGAAATTAATAGAAAATGTGAAAAAAGAAGATAATTAAACAGTAAAATAGACGCATTTTATTGTAATCGAAATGTAAAGGAAAGGGCTTGGAGTGCAGTTGCAGAAATATGCATTTTAATGTACACACACACAATACATACAACAATTTGATTTACAATTCAGTGGTGCGACGCGCTGCATTTGCCAATACTTTTCCCCACAATTTACACGCATAGTACAAATTGAGCAATTTTGTTTTCTTATTTTTTTCTGAAATTAGTAAAAACAATATCTGGATTACATATTTATTGCTTTAAGTATTTAAATAAATGTCATAGAATAACATTCTGTGAATAAATTCAATTTATTTAGGAAATATAAGGAATAAAATTTATGCAATTGTGGGAATATTTCACACGCTTGCAACTATGGCTACATCGCTTTTAAGTTCAACGAAGTACAACATAGCCACTAAAAAGTCTTCTCTGAGTTTCTTAAGCATTTGACAGGTTTTTTGTTCAAATTTGACAGTAGATTACGCTAGGCGATGCATGGTTTAAGACTTAACCAAAATAGACGTGACGAAACGGTAGCAATTGAACGAACGTTTGCACTCGTTTCGTCTGTTTTGACATTTAACCCAAAATGTTACGCTAGCCAACGAACCAAAAAAGCTGTTATGACGAGTAGCAACGTTTTGAAGTTCGGTTCTTACGGAACAACTCGTCTCGTTAAAATGTTTCGTTCACTTTCGATCAATTACGTAGGTTCATTTTGGCTATCAACATTGGTTTACATACACTCGTTATGTCTCGTCTATTTTGGTTTAGGCTTTAAGACTTAACCAAAATAGACGTGACGAGACGATAGCAATTGAACGAACGTTTGCACTCGTTTCGTCTGTTTTGACATTTAACCCAAAATGTTACGCTAGCCAACGAACCAAAAAAGCTGTTATGACGAGTAGCAACGTTTTGAAGTTCGGTTCTTACGGAACAACTCGTCTCGTCAAAATGTTTCGTTCACTTTCGATCAATTACGTTGGTTCATTTTGGCTATCAACATTGGTTTACATACACTCGAACTTACTCGTTACGTCTCGTCTACTTTGGTTTAGGCCTTAAACCTTAACCAAAATAGACGTGACGAGACGATAGCAATTGAACGAACGTTTGCACTCGTTTCGTCTGTTTTGACATTTAACCCAAAATGTTACGCTAGCCAACGAGTCGAAAAAGCTGTTATGACGAGTAGCAACGTTTTGAAGTTCGGTTCTTACGGAACAACTCGTCTCGTCAAAATGTTTCGTTCACTTTCGATCAATTACGTTGGTTCATTTTGGGTATCAACATTGGATTACATACACTCGAACTTACTCGATACGTCTCGTCTATTTTGGTTTAGGCTTTAGTTGGGCCTTTACTCGTCTCAATCACATGGAAATTGGGCTTTATTCAATCTTGGTTTTTGGTAGTAGAAGAAATGTGTGACTGAAAAATGTAGTAGACCTATCACAATTTTAAGAAAATTTGCATCACTGCGCGGAGGTACAAAAGTTGTTGGCAACGTTGTTTTGATGAGTGACGCTATTTAGCTATACGGAAAAATTTATGAAGAATTTAATTAATTTAGAATATAAAAGTGCAGCCTTTTAATTAAAACTATACAAAAGAAATGATGAAAATAAAGCGAAGTAATTTACAATCTTTCTGCCGGACATGCTTAGATCAACTACATGCAGCTGATGCATCCTCCAACTTCATCATATCCGAGACACCTAAGGCTAAGGTTACACTGGATGCGGATTTTTGTTCGTACGAATTCGTACGTATTCGTAAGAATTGCAAAAATTGAACAAATGCATGTGTGTATATGAATGCGGTTACAGTGGCTACGCATGCTTCGTGCGTATTCGTACGAATCTGTACGACTGCTTTGATGCGAACAAAAAATTTTGTTTTTCATCAGAACAGTCGCACGAAAACAAGGAGAAAAACAGCTGATGGATTGCACTTCAACTGAAAGTATGAACGAAGTCGCGTCTAATGTAACCACTCTGTTCAAATATATTCGCACGAACAAATTATTAAGAATTCGTACGAACAAATTTCCGCATCCAGTGTAACCTTAGCCTAATCTTACAAAACTATTGATTATCTGCACAACTTTAAACGTAAACGATGATGAAGACTATATTTACCCTCAAAGTTTGTGTAAGAAATGCTATGATATGCTACAACAATTTCGTGACTTTCGTGACATGGCGCTACAATCGGCAGAGGTGCTCCGAAGGATTGTTAGTGATACTAGTGAAGACACTACCACTACCCCTACAAGCAATGCCTTATTTAAAAACGATAATACGGCAAGTTGATTTAATAAAAATTTTCATTTTCAATATATACCCCTAGATCCTTTTTTGTGCCCTAAATAAGCTTCACGGAACAGGTTTACTTAAGCTCCCATGCTCCAATCCCCCTAAAATGCAAATAAAAATAGCAAAAAAAAAAGTGTCGCTCGGATCTGTTTTCGGATATATAGCCATCGGAAGTTGTGGACATAGCTTTTGTAAAAAATCCTTATAAGTTGGGAACCCCTAAATGGATATCAAAAATATGGGTGTCAAAAGATAGATACTTTAATAGCCTACAATAATGGTGCGAAAATCTTAAAAAGCTAACCCAAAATTTTAGAGGTATGACGATTTTTCTGAAATTTTGACTAATTTTTTTTTAAAAAACCGTTATTTTTTCCAGAAAGTGTTTTATCAACCTGAAACTTTTTTAGCATGGTAAAGAAGCTTAATTTATTACCTTTAAAATGGTGTATAGATTGTTGTAAATTTTTAAATATTTACCCCTTTTTGATCGAAAAATAAAAAAATTTATTCAATAAATTCCTATGGAACTATTTTTTTATGGTCAAAAACAATGAAAAACAACAACAACAATGACTATTACAGCAACAAAAATTATTATAAGACGATTCTCATTATAAAATGACAAGATTATTATATAAATCAATAATTTTATAAAAAGTAAGGTTATGTTGAAAAAAAGAGCGCCGCAGGCCCGATTTTTAATAAAAATTTTTAAGTTTTCAATGAGGATCGTCTTCTAATAATTGTTGTTGTTATAATAGGTATTGTTTTTGATGTTTTTCATCGTTTTTGACCATAAAAACGTAGTTTCCATAGGAATTTATTGAATAATTTTTTTTTTTTTTCGGTCAAAAAAGGCGTAAATATTTAAAAATTTACAACAACCTATACACCATTTTAAAGGTAATAAATTAAGCTTTCTTACCATGTTAAAAAAGTTACAGGCTTATAACGAATTTTTTGGAAAAAATAACGGTTTTTAAAAAAAAAATTGGTCAAAATTTCAGAAAATCGTCATATATCCAAAATTGAGGGTTAGATTTCAAAGATTTGCATACCATTTTGTAGGTCATTATACTATCTATGTTATGACACATATATTTTTGAAATCCATTCAGGGGTTCTCAACTTATAAAAATTTTTATAAAAGCACATAAGAAAAGTTTACTTTAGCTCCCATTGTCCAATGGTAATTAAACTAAGCTTAAGCCGTAAAAATAGCAAATTAACATATAGGTTGTTATATCCTTAAAAAGTTATGTTCAGTAACTGCGCGGGATAAGGGTGCAAAATTGGGGTAAAACGAGTTTTCGTTTCAGTCTTATAAAAAAAACCTGAGAAGTATCTCATTCAAAAACTATTTTTATTTTTAATTCATTCAAAAATGGTCGGTGTAATTGCTTAAAACACATCGGCCATTCCTTAAATAACTGTACACTTTTTTTTTGACTTTTTGAAACGAAATATCTCGAAAACTACAGGGAATAGAAAAAAATAAATTTAAAATCGTTTTTGTCTGAAAATGCTTTGATTTTATAAAAAAAAAATTTGCTTAAAATTTAATTTTTTTATTTATAAAAACGTTTCTTAAAATATCTTGTAACGGCACCAGTTCCGACGAGTGCGAATTGGCTTTTTTTCAATTTGCCATCTGGTGGTCACAGGCGTTGCAAGGAAAAGTTCTAGCCAAAAATGTCAGAAATGACATAAGGATTTCAAAAATCGCTTTATCGCGCATGATGTTCTAGACTTTTCCTTGCGCGCCGAGAATCAGCCAATGAGATCGCTCATTTGCGCGTCGGGCGAAAGAAATCTGGCAAAACCGTGGCGAAGACGGACAGAACTCGAACGACGAGTTGAGTTGATTTTTGAATGTCGTAGAGGGCAGTCCAGTCGCTGTCGATAATATTTTTTTGTTCGTCGGTTGTGCGCGTTCGCTGATTCAAGAAAAGAATTTTGAATTGATAGGAATTTTATTTCTCCAAAAAAATTTAACAAAAACTTTAATGAAACTTTTCTGAGGTTCTTTCTGTGGAAAAAAAAATTGTTATAAAAGTTAATTTTATTATACAACAAATAAAGCGACACTACACATGCACATACAACAAAGAAAAGTTCTAAAAAAAGGAGAACAACAAGAGAAAAGAATTATAAAACGGTTAGTCTTTTTTTGTTAAACCTAAATATTTAAAAGTGGCACGACTTTAAGTGCATGGAAAAATTATTCATAATAAATAAAAAAAAAAAAATAGATCTGGATAAAAAAAAAACAGTTTTCAAAATATTAGTAAAATGTTAGTAAAAAGATGTACTGCAGTGTGCAACTTAAATATTCTAAATGATTGATGAAGCGTTAGCGCTCTACCGCAAAAAAAAAGACATGCTAGAAATGAAAAATAAAAAAATAAAACTTTACATAAAATAAAAAGAGAAAATTAAATATGGCCTTCTATAATTCAATAATTATTATTACTTTATTATGTATTAAAATATTACTATTATTATAAAAAACCAAAACAAAGTACATACTACAAATAAACAAACTAAAAATAATAATGAAATAAAAAGAAAAAAATTAGAATAAGGAACAAAATGATAGCCTAAAACACTGTAAGCGAGTCCCATGTAGAACCGCACCGTATATGTATGTTATTAATATATTGCTTTTAAATCAAAATTCCCGACATAATTTTGGAAAATATGAATTTTTTATAGAATTTTTTTTATCTTTCTTTATACTTACATATCTTGCTAGTGTGACAATATTCTGTATGAGAATGTAACAATAATATTGCCACCTCATGAATATGAGTATACAAACCTGCATTGTTTTATATATTTTACTTTGAAGAAATATCGCATGTAATAAATGTTTTATATTTTTACTAAACAGATTAATACAGATGCACAAAATGAACCCGAGTATAAAATTGAATTTGAAATCACACATTTGCAAGAAACTTTTTTACCAGAACCAACCAACGATTTATCAAATTCATTTTTGGACTCAGATTCATCTACTCCAACCACTTCAACAGCGAAAAAACGAAAACTAACAGATGATACTGATGAGAAGTTTCCATGCAAAATTGGCGGTTCTTGCTTTGATACAAAAAATGAAAAAGCTTTAAAGGAAGACATTCAATTGGAACAAACGACAGGTAAGTCTTATTGAATTTGATGAATGAATAGCTTAAACTTAATCACTTTAGTTGAACAGGACTTCTAAACCTATATGCGGTTATCTAACTGCATACAATGACTATAGCATTCACGTTCTGCCTTACTTAATTTGGCAATTGAGCTATTTTACAATTTTATTTCTAAATATTTACATCTTTGTTTGGTTTTCTCTTCGTTGAATTTATTTTGGGAGACGTAAATTTTTATTTCGCGAAATTGTTTATGTCCTTGTGATCTTGTGCTAGTTTTCTAATGCAATTGCATAGTTTTTGTTCATCATTAGTTGTTTAGAGTTGGGAGTGGTAAAAATTTATTTCAGTTAACTTTTTTTACAATGTCAGAAGATAGTTAGCGACAGTAGTGAGATATAGACACAGGAATGTGAAGAAAAAATTACTCTTGTAAGAATGTAACAAGACTTAAGTTCCTAAATTAAAAATGAACACTGTTTGCAAATTGTCGAAGATGTCTATGCCAAAAACGTCTAGAGTAAAATTAACAAAACAACAAATAGCTAAAAAAGTTATCAATCCAAAGTTAAAAAGTAATTTGACTCAAATCTTAACTGAAATAAAAATATTGCTTATAATCCTTGCGGAAAAATACTATTGGATAATTTGAAAGTGAGAAACACTCAGTAATTTTAAAACTTCCTGAACAAAAAACAAAAAAAAAAAAAACGTCAAATTAAAATGCTAAAAGGGTATAAGACTATTTTCGACAAGAGTCTAATACTGCATGTAACTAACCGAACTCATAAAAAAAATGTACATTAGACATGTAAAGAATTCTTCGGGTACGATTAAAAATCAAAAATTTATTTAAAGTTCGAGCATATTTAATAAAAAAAAGAAACTGGGTTGCTACCAGAGCTGCAAAATTTTAATTTTTTGGAATTAAAGTAAGAAATTAAGAATTGCAGTTTTTTCTTATATAAATTTTTATATTTTTTTTTCCACTTTCCTGATGTATACTATGATGATGATTAAAGTTAATTAATTCGGATATCATAATATGTTAATAGAATTACAGATTAATAATACAAATTTTTAGAGAAAAGATAGCTCAAAAATATTTTTGGACATCACTAAGGGAAGCTCGGCACCCTGGAAAGAACCGTTTTTGATCCGAAAATGCGATACTGGCTTAAATGGACCGATTTTGATGAAATTTGGTTAGGATCTAATCGGTCCCTCAATTTGGTTGTGTAAAAATATTTGTCAATTGGGGGCGTGTCACCGTCCCATTTAAAATAGATTCCTCATACCAAGACACAAGGTAACATAATAAACCTACGTAAATAACTCGTCTACAGTAAACTAGTGAAAAAAGCTCTATGCGTTTTACAGGGTTGAGACTCCAAAAAACAAATATCTTTACTCAGGATTTAGTCTAGCTCCATACCAAATTTCATCAAAATCGAAGAAGCGGCTCGCTTTTTCCTATTAAGGGCGGTGCCACACCCTATTTAAGAACTCAGAGCTTCTAATTACCTTTTTTTATGGTTCAGTCTATCTTCAAACCAAGTTTTATTAAAATCGGTCAATTATTTTCTCTTCTTTCCCAATTCGCAATATTAATTTAAAAAACGGGACTCTGGAACCATGCGAAAACGCCCAAATGGTGCGTATGACTGTGCGAGTGTGCTTGAATGTATGCAGTTGGGTGTGTAAATGTGTCTCTGCATGTATGTCGGTGTGCGTCAGGGACCGTAAAGATAATTTTGGGCTCGGGATTCGAGAAAAAATTAGCAAAAATAGGCACTTTTGGGAGCTCGATAGCGCAGCCGGAGAGTCTTTCCCAAACTTCATGCTTCTGGACCCATTTTGGGGTAAAAAAACACAATTTTAAAGCCAGGTTGCGTCTAAAAAAATTTAGGTAGACCGGAGTTGAAAATGTAAAAAAAACGCAAATTTCGAAAAAATGGCCATTTTAAAATACACCTGTCCCTCGTTTTACACGGTAGATACGTTCCTGACAAATCCGTGTAATTCGAAAAAATAATTTTTGTATGGAAAAACCGTGTAAATTGCAATGTGTACTTTTTTTAACAATGGAACTTGTCGTGGATTTTTGGCACTCAAATTGATTTCCCTGAGTCTTCTTTTAACGGTTTCTACTTTCGCTGCTATATTAAGCACTTTTTTTATTTCCGTTGCAGGCAAAAACGGATTATGTATTGAAAGTCATATCGAAACTCGTATCGAACAATTCACGTCCCGGGGGGGACTTACTTTTTTAGTAAGAGTAAATATCTAATCTTCAGAAGTAATGAAGTTGAACACTACTATTATTCTGATCACTCGAAGTTACAAATTACTCCATATAATAGCAAATTTAAAAAGTACCGTTATTTTTTTCGAACAAAATGTCATGTGCTTATTTTGTGTACTTATCAAGTAACTATATTTTAAAAGATTAGAAAAAAAAACGTCATTTGTTCGAAATATTTTCTTTCAATTCATAAATGACATCGCACTACTATTTTTCTGATCACAGCTGTACATGTACATAATGTTGTTTTATTCGCATATGTAAGGCTTGAAACCACTCATTTTTTTATTGAAAATTACTTTGGTCCGTATTTTTTGTTTGTCTATCTCCTCATTCAGCTGCCTCAGAAATTTTGTTTTTTTTTCTGATATGGGAGGCGTGGTACCACCCACTTTCTTTTTTATTGAAATTAACTTTTGCCCGTACCTTATATGTATGTATGTACCAAGTCACATTAATTTGCGTCCAATAGTTGATGAGATATGACAAATTTGATTTTCCTCTTATAATAGAAGGCGTAACAACGCCCATTTTCCCAAACTAACTATGCTTGGAACCATCCATAAACTGTAAGAAAAATGTACAACATTTTATCCATCTGTGTCAAATAATTGCTGAGGTATATGCTGAGTATATGATGATATGTGATAAGTTTGATTTTGGAAGGCGTGTCATCGCCCATTTTTCTAAACCAAACTTTGCAAAAACCTTCCATAGACCATAAGAAGCATTTTCAAAACGATGAAAAATCTGTTTTGTAATTCGCGAGTTTATATAAGACCGAGAAACGGTTTTATGCTAAAAACATAAGCGATAGCTTTTATGGTTGTAAAGATATTGCAATTTTAGTGGCAAAGGGGCTTTTTGTATGGAACTCAAATTTCAAACAAAATCAGGTCAATTTCGGATTTTATTACATACGTCGTGTTTACAGCAAAAGCTACCCTAACCATAATTAAGTAATATAATTTTATGATCTTATGCACTACCTCATTTCATAATCTACCTGTACTATGGCCGCAGAATGTGGCATGTGAGCCTTAAAATTTTGTCAAGTGTTAAAAAATTTGATTCATAATTTCGAAATGTCTTAGGTAGAAATATGCATACGGGAATAAATAAGATAGCCTGTTTTTAGTTTTTTTCTGCGAAGGCAAACAATTTAATTTTTTTTAAATGGAATTTCACAGATCTAAAGTTGTTGGTTGCAATGTAAACTGAAAAATTGAGGATGAGAGTGAGAGTAAAATTTGAATGTTCCATTATTTCTCTTCCATAAATATTCCATTACATTGGAATATTTATGAAATAACGGAACATTCAAATTTTTCTCGCTCTCATTCTCAATTTTTCAATATTTAAAAAAAACTAAATTGCAATCGCAGATTTGTAGGTTACGCGTACAAAGTCGCGGGCATCAGCTTGCTTATTTATAAAACTTATGGCTCTTAAAATTCTTATTTTATTTTTATAATCATTCATGACTACTAATAATTTACTAAAATGATGGAACTAAATTTTGAATAAAGCGCTAAAAACTACTGCAGAACGTGGTCGAGAATTCAGAGCACGAAAATCACTGCTTAAACAACAAAGTAAGCAACAACAGGAACCAGATGCAATAGTTCAAATTGCTACAAAAGATATTCGAAGTGCTGGCTCATCAGAAGACAATCAAGGCGTTAGTGAGTTATTAAAAAAACAGGCGAAAACTGCAGTTCAACGCATGCGAGAATACCGAGAGAGAAAAAAAAAATTGTAAATATTTGTTTATAAAACTTATGCCATTGAAGGCTCGTAAAATGCTTATTTTATTTTTATAATCATTCATGACTAATAATAATTTACTAAATTACCAAACTAAAATGATGGAATTAAAGGTTGAAGAAAGTGCCAAAAACTACTGCAGAACGTGGTCGAGAATTCAGAGCACGACAATCACTGCTTAAACAACAAAGTAAGCAACAAGAAGATATTCGAAGTGCTGGTTCATCAGAATACAATCAAGGCGTTAGTGAGTTATTAAGAAAACAGGCGAAAACTGCAGCTCAACGCGTGCGAGAATACCGCGAGAGAAAAAAATTGTAAATATTTATTTATAAAGCTCGTAAAATTCTTATTTGCATTTTCTTACTTAGAGAAGCTTTAGCTTTTGCTCTTGATGGACTTTATCTCAGCTTTTTGATTATCATCTTGTAATTTCTCTGGCATTCTGTTGTATGAACATTGCTGTTTATCCCCCTTGCTATTGTCTTTTATTCCTTTACTAAAGTCTTTTTCTCGCGTTTTGCAGCTCATCTTTCTTTTACCAATGAACAATTTTCTTCACTAATGCAGAGGTTTTTTGACCCTTCGAGTATAATGTCTCACTCAATTTGGTGTTGAAAATTAAATCCGGTACACTTCTGAATGCGGGACATGGTCCTAGATAAGGAAGAATTTTTTCTTCTATCAAAAAATTGTGTTTTCGAAAATAGGCAGGCCAAGACAGAAATGTTACGTTTGTCGGATGTGATCTTTGGTGAATACATGTTATATATGTACATAAAAAAAACTGCTGCAAACAGTTACGTTATTATTTTTACTTGCGGTGCCATGTCAGTCATATATAGCGGACATCTCGTATATTTATGTATTTTCAAACTATTTTTCAACATATTCTTATAAGTTCTTATTCAATATCAGATAGACATTATTTTGTGCATCGAATCGACGAAAAAGGGAAAAAAATACGGAGAGTATGCCATCATTGTTACTTAAATCTCAAACAAAAAGAAGGACGTGAGATTGCACGAAGACGAGCTAAATGTGTCATTACTTACTGTCAACAGTGTCCTGGATTACCGCAAATGTGCTTAAATTGCTTTAATATGATTCACTAGTTGTATAGTTTAATTTAAAACGTATCACCACAAAAATATGAGATTTGTTTTTGAAAAACTTAGATTTCTAATGTAAGCAAATTATTGTACATTTTTATTAAGTCGAAAAATAAAAATTCCACACTCTCACTTTAAACTCTGTATTTATAGTTTACAGTTTCTGATAATATTCAACTTTTTGTACCGTCCAATGAAAAAGGCGCTACATATATTTTTCCACTACATTTAAACTTTTTAAATTTTAGTGAGGGGGCGTAGAAAAGAAACTCCAAAAAATAAGGTCATATTTCAGAAACTACTTTATGTATTATAGAAGCAATTTTCATGAAATTCCGATATTTAGTGGGATGTCTGGAAAGTCCTAATAAGAAACTGCGTTTTCAATTCTAATGAAATTAAATGTGTGGACATTGAGAGACTTCAATTGGCATTAGTAACTAAAAATAATAAGGGTAGGGGAAATTAACGCCGGTACTGTCATACAGTGAATATATTTACATGTGGTACGTGCTGTTAAGCAATTATAATGAAATTTCAAACATGTACGAAACTTCATTTCAATATCTTTTTTAGCTACCGAGTTATACGAAATTCAAGTTTAAGGGTAAAGGCGGTGCCACTCCATATGTTCAGTTGAAATCTAATATGTATTGGATGAGATATAAATTGGAGATTTAATTAAATTGAAGTAGATATTTAATAGAATTGTCAATGAAGGCAATATTTATTTACTTTTAAGCGGTGATTGATTACAATAAAATTAAATTGCAGTTAAAAAATTCACGAGTAACACTACAAATAATTTTGTCAATTTTTTCTTATACAGAACAATGTACACATGAAATATCTAACATTGATATGGACGAATCCGAAAACAGCAACACTTCTGCAAGCGTATCGGAAACTTTTGAACGCCAGGAACCAGAGTCGTCAACTCCGGCAACTTCATCAGCAGTACCACTAACATAATATGCATCATTATCTCGACTTAACTTTCTGGATGGTATAAAAAGGAAACATGGACCAGAATGTGTACGAGAATATAAAATACATATACAACTTAAGAAAAGCGCAAAATCAATAGCAGAGCTTGATATGGCTAGCGATAAGAGAAAAGGTATTAAATTCATTCCAAAACATATCTTAACAAAACCTGAGCTATTTGATATGAATATCACGAAATATTTTATACACTCAATGATACCGCTGAAAATTGTTGAAGATGCATATTTTATAAAGATTTTCACAGACTTAGAAAACAGCCTCAAAGTATTGAATAAAAGAGATTTGAAATGTGCCATTGAGAACTTATATATACGAGAAATGAATAAAATAAAAGCTGATTTACATAACGATTTTGTTGACTATATCTGCACCACAGCTGATATATGGTCTAGTAAGACTGAAATTACTGTGGTATTGGCAGCACATTGGATTACCAACGAATTAACTAGAAAGTCAGCAACATTGGATTGCAAAAGATATAGAAATATACCAAGTCACGAAGGCATAATTGAAAAAGCAAAGGTAGTTAATGCAAATTTTAATCTCAGCGAAAGTAAAATTGTTGCGTCTTTTACTAACAATGGTAGTAACTTGATCCAAATGTTTAAGACACTTGGAGCGAAGTTATTTGGCAGCGATATGATAATTAATGAGGAAAATTCTTCTAATTCACCTGAATCTTCTACTGGACAGAGATTAAACCAGTCTTCAAAATGTTTAGCAACAATACCTGGACACTTAAATTATTTTGTATATAACTTAACCTTATGCGGTACTATAGACGCTATTAAAGTTTTAAAACAACCTCTAAATACAACTCTATCAAATATGCACCAAAATGTAATGCACAAATGTGTTAAGCTCTGGAAAGCCGCATGCCGACCAGAAACAGAAGAAATAACGCAACAAATCTTACAATGCACACTGCAATGTCCTGATGAAAGCAATTTTAATTCTATATTTAATTCGTTACAACAAATTTTCCAACTAGTTTATTATTTGATAAACACTATTTGGGACAATTTAGAACATTTAAAGAAGAATGAAGAAAAATGTGTGGCATATACAAACGAAATCCATTTGCCACATCCAAAGCATAAGCAGAAAAAGTGAGTGTTGTAATTCATAAATTTTTTGTCTTTGTCTAAAATTGTGACGAGTAATGTTACTCAATTCATCGAGTCGTTGTTGATAGTTATCAAACCAGTCTTCCTTCCAAATATCTATGAAATTTTCATCAAGTTCACTCAATTCTTTTTGGGTCTTTCGAATCCTTTGTCGTTCAATTGGCCACACGGTGTTTATGTAAATGACTACAACTGAGCTCTTTGACATCGGCTCTCTGAGCAGATACCAAGCGGCCTCTTGACTACTTTTCTCTATACTATTTAACATACATATCTACATTCATTTTTCTCGTGATATCCATTATATCATTACTTCTATAATTTTCCGTTGTAAGTTACTAACACCTCGATTAGTTTTGTTTACATACTCAACAACGTAGGTAGCACAGGAATATTCCTCAGTGATAATTTGGAAAGCCATGTTCGGCCTCAGAATATTGAAAACAAAGGGGTTAAATGGATTATGCGCAAAAAAATGTACTTTCTAAATTGGATCTGATTTCAGCATATCTCTTAGCATGTAGTTGAACATGTTCGTCTGTTTTTTTGAATCGATGTAAGATTCAATGTTTTGCGACATATCATAAAAGGTGCTTCAAATCTTCATTTTTGTGGTTTATTAGCAACAATTCCTTCTTCAGCAACTCTGTAGCGACCGAAAAGACTGTTGCAAAGTAGTTTATATTATATTATTTATTCAACATTTATGTTACAAATAGTTTGGATATATTATGTTATTTATAAAAACCGTTCAACATTTATGTTGCAAATTAGTTTGGATATATTATGTTATTTATAGAAACCGTTCAGCATTTATGCTACAAAGTAGTTTGGATATATTATGTTATTTATAAAAACCGTTCAACATTTATGTTGCAAAGTAGTTTTCTATTATATTATTTATTCAACATTTATGTTACAAATAGTTTGGATGCGGACGCCAATCTGCGCTAATGCGGATAGTGTGCCGCTAAACGGTTTCGCAATTTATCATTTGTTGAAACCGTTTAACATTTCCTATGTTAACTCCTGTATTGGCAAACAATACAATACAACCAAAAAACATACACTGGCGAGCAAAACTGAGTGCATGTTCAGTATATTTCTACTTACCGTGCCATAAATTGATAAATACTAAAGCAAATTTTATGAAACTTTCAGCAATTAATCTTAATTCTATTAGCAAAAAAGTGTAATATTCAATATATTAATAATATAAAAAAAAATGTATTCTATACAAAAACATAAGGCAACTCCATTTACTCAGTTTTGCACGATTCTCTGGTGTAACTATTAACTATTCATTTTAGTACGGTATCCACAATCCTTTATTTTTAATTACGTTTTTCATACGCCTCGGCATACTTTCCACCAAGTTCTCTTTAAATTCACTTGGAATATTTTCCCATTCCATCTTCACACGGTTCCAAAGCTCCTCTATGTTGGTAGGCGCTCGATTGTGCTGTCCCAATCGCCTCTTCAATATTGACCACAAATTTTCTATCGGGTTTAGGTCTGGACTTTGCGCAGGCCATTTCATCATCTGAAATTTTTGGGCAGACAACCAATGCCTATAATTTTTGTTAGTTTTTATTTATTAAAAAATTTTGACTAATAACCAATTAACCAACTTTAGACAATCTTTGCCGTGTTTTTGGGGTCTCCGTCCTGTTGGAAAGTGACTTCTTCCTCAGGATAGGCGCTGTGGTCCACAAAATCGGGTAAATGGGTTTGAAGAATTTGGAGGTAGTCTTCTTTTCTCATTATACCATTGATTCTTACAAGCGGTCCCAAATGCCACCAAGTGAAGCAACCCCAAACCATCAAGCTACCTCCATCATGTTTGACAGTTTGTTTCACATGATGCTTTTGAATAGTTTCATGAGGTCTGCTCCAGAAATATTCCTTTCCATCAGATTGGAATCGGTTAATTTTTGTCTCATCGGACCAAATAACACGTTTCCAATCCTCTATGGTCCAATCCTCATGCTCTTTGCAGAATTTTAGGCGCGCCTTTATGTTTTTATCGGACAAAGCTGGCTTTTTCTTTTTGACTGCAGCCACTAAACCGATCCTGTGAAGCGCTCTACGAGCAGTCCATTCACTTACGTGATTCCCTATAGCACTAGCAGCTTGCTTGGGTGTTTTCAAAGCTTTTAATTTCATTTCTCGTACCATTAATCGCGCGTCTGAATCTTTTAGTAGTCTAGGGCGACCTCCTGTATTCGGTATAGCAGCTACATTTCGTCGTCTTTGTACAGCAATCACAGTGCGTTGACTCACTTTTAATGACTCAGCAATGACTCTGGATGAGTGTCCACTTTCAGTCATAGCTACTACACTATTTTCGGTGTCTCTACTAATTTTCTTCATTTTTTCCTTATTTTAATATAAACAAGTGCTATTACTGATAGCGAACAATAAAAAACAACCGCACATAACAAGACTAAAAACTTAAAGTAGATGACAAGCTGCCAGCCACATATAACGGTAAATTTGGAATTCCTTAGAAAAGCACAGCCTACTTTGATTTCACTTATTCAAAACGTGCAAAACTGAGTGAATAGTTTTGCCATAAGTTTTTGTATTGAATTTTTTTGTATTTGTTCCGTTATCATTAATTGAGTATTACATTTTTTTGCTAATAGAATAAAGAATAATTGCTGAAAGTTTCATAAAATTTGCTTCATTATTTATCAATTTATGTCACTGTAAGTAGAAATATACTGAACATGCACTCAGTTTTGCTCGCCAGTGTATACGTTAAGTATATGATAGCGCGTTCGCTAATCTGCGCTAATGCGGATATTGCGCCGCTAAACGGTTTCGCATGTTTTAAATTTATAGAAATCGTTTAACATGTTAACATGTTAGCAACAATCTTCTTTTATTTCGTTCAATGTTACAAAGTAGTTTGGATATATTATGTTATTTATAAAAACCGTTCAACATTTATGTTGCAAATTAGTTTGGATATATTATATTAACCGCATATATAATATGGATATATTTTATTGCGGCATGTTCGTTGACAAGTGTGGTTTTTTCAATGAAACTTGGCTCCGACGCAACACGCTCTAAAATATCCCCTCCATTGTTCGCGAATTTATACAACAGCTGTATCAGATCCGTCCATCCTATTTCATTGGCGCTAAGTGTCATGAAAGCTGTTGGTCTGCCTTTCTGTCGAATCATCGCGAAAAGATCTTTTATTTTTGTGCCCAATACCAAGTTGAATTTGGTATTGAACGTAGGAAAGCAAGATTCGATTCAATACAATTGTTGATGTATGTACTCGTCTGATTGGATTTCTTCTCTTGTTATGTTGGTATTAGAGCCAATATTCCTTAATGCCACAGTCAAACAGTCTCGAATCCGTAGTCTCATAATTTTCACAGTAATATACAACAAATGGTACGGAGTAATTGCTCGACGGTCAGTACGACGCAATTCACTGAAAGCCATCATGAATGGTGATTTTAAAAAATCCAAACCGTCTAGCGTCGCAGTATCCGCATTAGCGCGGTTTAGCGTTTATAAATTTTTTACATATTTTGTTGTGAACAGGCTTTGCGACGCAACTTAACATACGTTACAAATAGTTTGGATATATTATATTATATATTCAACATTTTAAAATATTGCTTGGCGTTATTGTAATATAAAGTGACGCGGATAGAATTTCAACAGTTCATTTGTGTATACAAATTTAACCAATGAGTGACGAAAAGAATTCTTTGCCCGAAGCTTCACTATGTGAGATTCGCAAATGTTGCTTTGATGAACATTCTGTATATGGAAGAATGCACTTAACTGTTGAAATTTGCATCCTTAGTTGCATTTCTCAGTTCGCATTCTCCCAGATACAAAATATTCGCGCCAGCATTCACGTCTCTATTCCAAGTTGTTTTGCAACTTGGATAGAATTGATGCCGGTGGGGTGATTTCGATGTTATATTCACTTTATGGCAGTTGGCACAAAGTTTCGTTGTTCGAAATTCATTCATCTCCAAAACGGTACCTCCATGCATCTTTAATGCATCAACTAGTTTCGTACTCGGATTTCGTCCATAACCGTGCATAGGAGAATTCGCAGCAATTTTCGAATCGCCCACACAGACAAGTTTTGGGCCCGGCACATTGCCAAGAATTTCTTTTGCCACACTATGGTTGGCTTTCTCTACACAAATATACTTCTCCATTTTCAACCTAGTCACCTTCGGTTTAATAAACATTCCTTGTTTGCGCTCAAAAATCTTTAAATGTGCACGTGTGTACTCCTTGAATGTTGAGTCGACATTGGAGATAGTTTTCTTTCCTCATCGGTCAGACCATCCTCAGCTCCTCTTGTAAATTTATTCAGTCTCCTTAAACGGCTGTAGAATCCACATTGTGAATGATAATCTTTGCCTTTCAATTTGTATAGTTCGCATATTTCACCTTCCTCTTCATCGGCTGAATACCGAACACCGCCAAAAATTAGTCGCAATCCAGGATCAAGTCCTATTTTCGTTTTAAAATTTTCAATTGAAATTTTCAAATTTTTATTTTTGCTACCATGAGTTTCTTTTTTCGGCTTCACCATCAAAAAAGAAACGGCATATCCATCAGTTTGCAAAGAATTATCAAATTTCTTTGTCGCCGTCTCTGGGAGTATAAAATATTTCCTCCATTCGACATCTTTATTAAAATCATCACGCATAAATTCAAACTTCTTAGTAACATATAAAAAGCATACGAATCATATTGTATATGATGCGCTCCATATTTCCTAATGGGAATTAAAGATAAGTTCTTCCAACCTCGCATCTCATTTAATTTTGACAATTTATAAAAAAATGGAACAAAATTCTATGGGTTTTTCTTTATGTCATAAAATTTTTCATCCCTCGATTGCAAATCTTTCCGTAAGAAATCTAACAATTTCTCATTTGGTACTTTTTGTGATCCTTTATTGAATAGAAAAATCCAACGTTGCATGCGAATGAATTTGTGAGCAATTTTCGAAATACAAACGTACTCGTGTGTACGCATGCTTCCAAATATTATTGCGAAACAACACACCGTATTGTCTACTATTTTGCACAAACAAATTTGATCGCTGTGATTTCTCGTACAACTGCAAGCCTCCAGCTTCTCTTATTGCCCGATACTCCGGATCGAGGACATATTTTGGTCTGGGATCTTTCAACAAACAATAATAATAGTCGAAAAAGTTCAGTTCAGAAAAATCTCCTCTATCCCAGTTTTTCATCAAGGAAAAATGAATGTAGTACGATGCCTCCACAATCAAGGACGACATTTCATTCACATCTTTTCGAATTTTCTCTAAAATTTCCTCCTTCTTACAACTACTTTTAATACAATTGTTGAGACATTTTTTAACAACGACTGTATCTTCTTCATTGCTTTTTGGTTTCCTTTTCGTTCCTGTTTTTTGTTGCTGCTCAGGTCCACCAGCTACAACATAAAATTATATTTTAGTACTTGGAACTATCATTATCATATAACTATGCATTATCTGCATTCGCGCAAATCGGAAGCGCAGATTAGCGACAGCGCTAGTATATACTTAATGTATATATATTTTTTTTTTGTAGCGTAATAAAATGCGGCGGTGACCAGCCGTCACTTCAGGTTTTTTTCGTTTCTATTTAAATGAAAAAAAAAACAATATATTAGCAAATGAAATCTAATTTTGTATATGATAATTTTACCTTTGAATGGCAGGTAGTGTTTTTCGGTAATGATTGTTTTGTTGTTGTTTCTGTTGTTGTTTGTTTTGCGGCTTGCTCCTTTTAAGAATAAGCTTAAATTAACTTTTTGTTGTTGTTGGTGTTGGTGTTACTGTTGTTGTTGGTGTTGGTGCTGCTGGAAATGGAAATTTCATTATATTTATATACATAAGAATCATAAAAAAAACTCACTTTGACCAGCAACAACAGCCGAATGTAGCGGTGCTGGTGCAATTGAGTCCAGCCTAGCCTCTATTCTTATTAAGGGAGGCCGCTCAATTGCACCAGACTGCTGTTTTAATAACCGCTGTTGTTTCCGCTGTTGTTGTTGTTGCTGCTGCAACAGCCTTTGTTGCAGCTGTTGTTGCAGCTGCTGCTGTTGTTGTTGTGGTTGTAGCTGTTGTTGTGGTTGTAGCTGTTGTTGTGGTTGTAGCTGTTGTTGTGGTTGTAGCTGTTGTTGTGGTTGTAGCTGTTGTTGTGGTTGTAGCTGTTGTTGTGGTTGTAGCTGTTGTTGTGGTTGTAGCTGTTGTTGTGGTTGTTGCTGTTGTTGTTCCTGCAACAACAGCTGCTGCTGTTGTTGTGGTTGCAGCTGATGTTGTTGCTGTTGCAACAGTTGCAGCTGCAGTAGCTGTTGTTGCAGCTGCTGCTGTTGTTGTGGTTGTTGCTGTTGTTGGTGCTGTTGCAACAGCTGCTGCTGTTGTTGTGGTTGTTGCTGTTGCAACAGCTGCAGTAGCTGTTGCAGAAGCTGCTGTTGCGGCAGGTATTGCGGCAGTTGTTGCAGTAGCGGCAGATGTGAGATTCGCAAATGTTGCTTTGATGAACATCCTGTAAATGGAAGAATGCACTTAACTGTTGAAATTTGCATGCTTAGTTGCATTTCTCAGTTCGCATTCTCCCAGATACAAAATATTCGCGCCAGCATTCACGTCTCTATTCCAAGTTGTTTTGCAACTTGGACAGAATTGATACCGGTGGGGTGATTTCGATGTTATATTCACTTTATGGCAGTTGGCACAAAGTTTCGTTGTTCGAAATTCATTCACATCCAAAACGGTACCTCCATGCAACTTTAATGCATCAACTAGTTTTGTACTCGGATTTCGTCTATAAGCGCGCATAGGAGAATTTGCAGCAATTTTCGAATCGCCCACACATACAAGTTTTGGGCTCGGCACATTGCCAAGAATTTCTTTTGCCACACTATG
The DNA here is from genome assembly GCA_949775025.1 of Tricholauxania praeusta. Lineage (NCBI taxonomy): Eukaryota > Metazoa > Arthropoda > Insecta > Diptera > Lauxaniidae > Tricholauxania > Tricholauxania praeusta. The sequence goes on along the minus strand of OX459031.1, from coordinate 22,822,551 downwards.
GTTGGCTTTCTCTACACAAATATACCCAGTCACCTTCGGTTTAATAAACATTCCTTGTTTGCGCACAAAAATCTTTAAATGTGCACGTGTGTACTCCTTGAATGTTATTGTCGACATTGGAGATAGTTTTCTTTCCTCATCGGTCAGACCATCCTCAGCTCCTCTTGTAAATTTATTCAGTCTCCTTAAACGGCTGTAGAATCCACATTGTGAATGATAATCTTTGCTTTTCAATTTGTATAGTTCGCATATTTCACCTTCCTCTTCATCGGCTGAATACCGAACACCGCCAAAAATTAGTCGCAATCCAGAATCAAGTCCTCTTTTCGTTTTAAAATTTTCAGATTTTTATTTTTGCTACCATGAATTTCTTTTTTCGGCTTCACCATCAAATTTCTGGGAGTATAAAATATTTCCTCAATTCGACATCTTTATTAAAATCATTTATTAAATTCAAACTTCTTAGTAACATATATTCACTTTATGGCAGTTGGCACAAAGTTTCGTTGTTCGAAATTCATTCACATCCAAAACGGTACCTCCATGCAACTTTAATGCATCAACTAGTTTTGTACTCGGATTTCGTCTATAACCGCGCATAGGAGAATTTGCAGCAATTTTCGAATCGCCCACACAGACAAGTTTTGGGCCCGGCACATTGCCAAGAATTTCTTTTGCCACACTATGGTTGGCTTTCTCTACACAAATATACCCAGTCACCTTCGGTTTAATAAACATTCCTTGTTTGCGCACAAAAATCTTTAAATGTGCACGTGTGTACTCCTTGAATGTTATTGTCGACATTGGAGATAGTTTTCTTTCCTCATCGGTCAGACCATCCTCTGCTCCTCTTGTAAATTTATTCAGTCTCCTTAAACTGCTGTAGAATCCACATTGTGAATGATAATCGCATATTTCACCTTCCTCTTCATCGGCTGAATACCGAACACCGCCAAAAATTAGTCGCAATCCAGGATCAAGTCCTATTTTCGTTTTAAAATTTTCAATTGAAATTTTCAAATTTTTATTTTTGCTACCATGAATTTCTTTTTTCGGCTTCACCATCAAATTTCTGGGAGTATAAAATATTTCCTCCATTCGACGTCTTTATTAAAATCATTTATTAAATTCAAACTTCTTAGTAACATATATCATATTGTATTACCTTGATTTATTTCAGAAAGTAATGCATTAAAAATTTTGTACATATTTCAATTAATTTGGAAATCTACCACATTCTGCTCCAATCAACCACAATTTTTGGTTTAAATCTTTGACCGTCTAAGTTTTATGCCCCATCACTCAACGTGCCTATGCCAGGTTTCAATTTATTTTCATTTTCGTTTCTATAAAATACAAACTTCAGTAAATTTTTTTCGAACCGGATTTATTTTTAGTTATTTCAGACCACAAAATTTTTGAGAAGCTTCTAGTTTGTTTCATTTAAATGCCAGATTTTAATCGGTTTAATCGCTTTTTTACAGACGTACGCGTGTGGTGTAGGTGTTGGCGTAGATGTTGACGGAGTATCGTATTTTGTCGAACTTCTTTCCATTAAGTATGATGAATTTTGCAAATATGATGGTGTTTCGCAACTTCCGTCGTATGATGCTGATTGATTCATACAATATCTTTATCGCCTTCCATTCCGAGCTAAAATTGTATATTTATAGGGGAGAGTGGGGAGTTTTGAAGCACGCTTTTTCTGATGGCTCTAACTACCAAAATATAGTTTTTTTTTACATTTTGCCGAATTAAATCTTTCAAGCATTTAAAGAAATACTTCCTTGTTCAAGGATTCGCATAAAATATTTTTTTTTCTACAAGTTTTGTTCGTTGGCCTGGAAAACTGTTGTTTCACGTTTTTTGAAATCGTGGGGAGTTGTGAAGCACGAGTGAAGAATACAGAAAATAGCATTATTTGTGGGAAATTCTTTATTGGGACGACGAAAAATGACTATTGTATACACTAGGTACAATATATGTACAAAATGGGAACAATAAAAATTTCAAGAAAAAAAATATGAACTATTCCGATTTGCAATGGACACATGTGTAGCCGCTAGCCGATACTTGAGCACACTTCAGATGGACTGCTCGGTCGCATTCATTGCAGTGAATCGCGTTGGCTTTGGTAAATTTTTTCGGCATGGGACCTATACAGATGATGCAAAAATCTTCTTCGTCAGAATCATATTCCAACTGCAGTGGTGCTGAAAATGTGCGACGAGTGCGTTTTACTGCCGGTGGTTGAATATTCTCTTTCGTCTTCTTTTGTGACATCTTAGCCTCTTTTGCTCGTTTTTCTTCTTCTTTTTGATGTATGGTGGCGACATTTTCCGGTGACGTGAGTATAGTGCTTTTCATTGGCTTGCGACCTCGTTTGGACTTCTTAGCCGGAGTAACAAGCTTGATAGGGCCAACTTCTTCTAATGAACGACGAATGGATGAGCCAGATGTGCTTGGTATCGACGATGAACCTGATGTACTAGCTCTTTCAGACGCAGATGTTATCGCTTCATGCCCAACTGTTCCAATTGCATCCTTATTCACCGTCAAAACGCGTTGGTTATCGCCTTCATCTTCCTTCGCCTCATTTTGGCCACTTGTTTCGGCAGCAGCAAAATCTTTAGCAGAAAAAATACCAGGATTGTATTCGCAAATGCCTGTCACTTTGAATCCTTTTTTTATATTCTTGGGTGTTGCAGTCGCATTAAGACATTGTTCAGCTATAGTGACAATATCATAAAACTCCACTTTAGAGTGCAACTTCATCCAATTTTGACACTGGTGGGAAAACATCTTTTTGAACGAGCCGAATACGGTTACATCAAGTGGTTGCATTCGATGTGTGCAGTGGGGAGGAAATGACACCATAGTAATGCCCGCATCAATCGCCATATCAATGACTTTAACACTCATGTGCGATGTGTGGCTATCCAGAAGCAACAAGGTCGGAGAACTTTTCGAAGCGCGGGCGTACTTAATGAAATGAGCCATGTACTTTACAAATGTCTTCGAATCCATCCATCCCGATTCGTTTGCCACACCGACAGTACCCAATGAAGCTTTGGCCATCCATGAATTTTGCATGTTTTTCCTCGGAAAAATGAAAAAGGGGTGAATAGATTGTCCTGCCGCATTCACAGAAAGTGCCAATGTAACGTTCGTGCCCCTTTCGGCGGAAGTTTTTTGGCCAACTCTTTTTCTCCCCTTCTCTGCGATGACTTTCACTGCTTTAGTTGGTACGGTTGGACATCCTGTTTCATCCATGTTCCAGATGCGATCTGGATCGTAGCTTTTCCCGCTTTGGAACATAGCGACATCGAGATTTGCGAAGAATGAATTGACATTTTCAGGGCAGAAATTCTTAACACGATTGGCACTAGTCTGCTCCGGCGTTCTGAGAGAAAGATTAGGATGGCGATGCATAAATCCATAATACCAGTCCTTCGATGCCTGGCCATGAACATCCCATTGTGAAGGATATTCAACCCCTAACTTTTTTGCGAACTCGTAGGTCATTATTGCCAACTCACGAATGGTCAATCCATAATAAGTGGATGCGGAATGAAGAAGATATTTCATCAACTCCTTCTCTTGCTCAACGCTGAAAACCTGCCGAAAAAAAACATGAATCAGAATGGGAAACATTTCTTTCCCATTTGAAATGGGAAACAAATCATTTGAAAGGAGAAAAAAAAAATAACCGTTTTTCCACCAGTGACACTAGATTTCATGGTTATGAACTCTACCAATTCTTCATTCGTGGCGGTTGCGGGATCTATGATTTCACTTTTTAGCGCCGAAATATATCTGTGCAGTTTGGTATCATTGATATCGTACGCTTTGGCAACGGAGCGTTGCGATTTCTTGTCGATCAACACCTCTTTGATGGCAGACAGCATGGCATCGACATCAATCGCTGGTTTCTTCATAGCACTATACTTATGACGAGGCATATTGACTAGAAGATGAGAGAATTTTATAAGAAAATCTGCGAGATTGCACCAAACATATGATTATTTTTTTACAAAAAATGCGTTATACCTACGTGTGGGGTCCGAAGATTAAATCAAATTAATTTAAATTTAAGTTTTTATCTTTTATTATAAGAGTGTTTATTCTTTTTTCAATTTTTAAATCTTGAATCGTTGAATTGCTTGCCAAATTTTACATGAAGATCAATGAACACTTGTTGTTTTTATTCATAACCCTCGGAGTTGTAGAGGTGTTTCGGTGCTTTGGGACATATTCGCCGTGCTTCACATCTCCCCATTTAATGTGCTTCATTACTCCCCATTTGTTACTTTTTATTAATTCCGACCGCGTGAGTGACCCATAAAAAATTTTTGCATCAATCCTTTTGCACATTAAAAGACTTATAATTGCTGATTATTTTGCATACTAACCTTATTAATTCACTCAAAAAATGTTCGTCATAATGTACCACACGCGACTGCTCAATAAAACTTTTCGAGCGTGATTACGAACCCGCTCTCTGAGGAAATAGTACAAAGTATGCTATCGGTTCAAGTGCTAGGAAAAATTGAGAATTAGGGTTAAGAAAATTTTTAAACTAGGCATTTAAACTAGGAATCACTTTTAAGTGACATTTATAGTCGTGCTTCGCAACTCCCCATGCTTCAAAACTCCCCACTCTCCCCTATATATATTTATATATGGCTGAACTTTATTTCGAAAACGGCTGTAGCGATTTTGATAAAACTTCGGGATTTCGTTCATATGTGAACAAAATTAAGATTGGACTAGGTTTAAAGTTTTTCCTGCAGCTGTTGGAGAAATAGTTATTAAACTAAACATTTTACAAAATATTTTACTTACCACGAATTTTGCTCTTTGGCTCTTGGGACTCCGAAGAGCATTTTTTCCTTTTTAGCAGCTGCTGTGCAGTCCGGGACATCGGCACACGTTCTTTGTTTAAAGAACGTGCTATTTAAAATAAAAAATAAAATATATATTACTAAAATAAATACCTTAGATAAGACACCACAAACTTACGCGAGTCGAACTGCACAGCATTTGCAGATGTTGTTGGCTGCTGTTCCTTTTCATGCTGCAGGAGCTGCTGCTGCCGCTTCAGCTCGTTTTGTTGTTGCTACAGCAGCTGTTGTTGTTGCTGCAGCCACGGCTTCAGCTTCTGCAGCTGCTGTTGCTGTGCCTGCTGCTGCTGCAACTTTGCCCCCATTTTTAAATTTACTTTCTTATTTAAATATAATAAATATCTTTTTTGCTGTTGTTGTTGTTGTAGTTGTTGTGGCAGTTGTTGTTGTTGGCATGCTAAAAAAAATGGAAATTTTATTAAAACATAGAAATAACAAAACTCTATAATGACACTTACTTGCTCCAGCAGCAACAGTTGAATACAGCTGCTTCTGCTGCTGCTGTTGTGGCAGCTTTTTCTGCAGCTGCTGCTGTGGCTGTGGCTACTGTGGCTGCTGCTGCTGTTGTTGGTGCAGCTGTTGGTGCTGTTGTGGCTGTGGCAGCTGTGGCTGTGACAGCTGCTGTTGTTGCAGCTGCTGTTGTTGCAGCTGCTGTTGTTGTTACAGCAACTGTTGTTGTTGTAGCTGCAGCATCTGCTGCTGGTGTTGCTGCTGTTGCTCCTGCAGCAGTTTTCGCTGTTCTGTTTAGAAAAATCTCCTCTATCCCATTTTTTTATCAAGCAAAAATGAATGTAGCGCGATGCCTCCACAATTAGGGCCGACATTTCCTTCACATCTTCTCGGTTATATTTTAGTTCTTGAAACTATAATTTTATAATGTAATAACGATCTTAAAAAGTATCGTATGTTATACAAACGTTTCGTTGTACGAAATTCGTTTACGTACAAAACGTGACCTCCATGCAACTTCAAAGCATCAACTAATTTTTTATTTGGAGTTCGCCTTTAACCGCGCAGAACAGAACAATAGCGGCACCCCACTTCACTCCTACACCGTTGTATGTTGTGGCCCGGTGACAAACAGCTGGAACAGAAGCGATGTATCAGCACCAATCGCAGTCGCTCTTCGACATTTTTGCTGCGAAAAGCGGCACAATATCGTAATGGGTGCCTACCTTCACATACTGGGCATGCAATGGATCTCCTACCATTCTTTCGTAACTTTTGAATGGCGCAGTTGTATTTGGTCATATTTCTTCTTTCTGTAACTTTTAAAAAAAAACTTTTTTCATCGCTGTTTGGGATGGGTCTTATAGCAATTTTTGAGTCGCCCAAGCACACAAGTTTCGGGCCCGGACCATCACCAAGAATCCTTCTTGCCATTATATGGCTGGCTTTTTCGACGCAAATATACTTTTGCATCTTCAGCCTAATCACTTTCCGTTGAACAAACATTTCTTGTTTGTGCACAAAAATCTTTAGTTGTGCAAGTGTGTACTTCTTGTATTTTATTGTCGACATTGGTGACAATTGACGTTCCTCATCGGTCAGATCCATTTCCGCTCCTTTTGTAAATTTCTTCAGTTTACTTTGACGGCTGTAAAATCCAGATTCTGCTTGAAAACGACCGTTTCTTTCTTTTATTTGTTCGCACAATTCGTTTCCTTCTTCATCGGTTGAATATCGGACACCGCCAAAAATGAGCCGCATGCCAGGATCAAGTCCTATTCTTGTTTTGAATTCTTCATTCATATTTTTCTTTTCCGGACCATGGATTTCTTTTTAAGGCTTTTTCATTAAAAATGAAACGGCCAATACATCGGTTTTCAAAGAATAGTCAAATTTCTTTGTCGCCGTCTCAGGAAGTGTGAAATATTTCCTCCATTCAGTGTCAGTGTTTGTGCCAGAGTTGAATTCTTTCTGAATACCCCTATACAACTTCAAACTCGTTAGTAATTGCCAAAATTCATACGAATAGTATTGCAAGTGATGCGCCCCATACTTGCAAATGGGTATTAATGCAAAATTCGGCCAATTTTGCAACTCATTAAACTTTGACAATTTATAAAAAAACTACAAAATTCCACGGGTTTCTCTTAACGTCATGAAATGGCTGATCTCTCCATTCCAAATCTTTTCGTAAGAGATTTAATAAATCCTCATTTGCTACTTGCTTGCTATTTTTATTAAATAGAAAGTCTAACGTAGCATTATTTTTAAAATACAAACGTACTCGTGTGTACGCATGCATCCAAATGTTGTTGCAAAACGCCACACCGTATTGTTTAGCAGCATCCACAAACAAGTTTGATCGATGTGCTTTTCGTATAGCTGCAAGCCTGCAGCTTCTCTCCATGCCCGATACTCCGGATCGAGCACATATTTCGGTCTGGGATTTTTCATTAGACAATAAAAATAATCAAGAAATTTTTGCTTCGAAAAATCTCCTCCATTCCATTTTTTCATCAATGAAAAATGTATATATCGCGATGCCTCCACAAGCAAAGCCGACATTTCCTTAATATCTTCATTGATTTTGACTGTCTCTGTTGTTGCATCCCATCTTCTGGTGGCGTCTTTGCTGGTGGCGCCTTTTCTGCTGCCACTGCCGCCTTTGCAAATTAAAAAAAAAAAAAAAAAACATTGAGCGAATTTTTTAAAATATAAATTAATTTGTAGAAAATTTTACAATTTTTTTTTCAACTTTTGAGCAATTTTAAGTCGTTTAAGACAAAATTTTTTTGGAAAAATTTTTCCAAATTCCCGGAAAAATTTTCAAAGAAAATTTGAGTAGAAAATTTTACATTTTTTTTTTTCAACTTTTGAGCAATTTTAAGTCGTTAAAAAGTATCTTAAAAAGTATCGTATGTTATACATACGTTTCGTTGTACGAAATTTGTTTACGTACAAAACATGACCTCCATGCAACTTCAAAGCATCAACTAATTTTTTACTAGGATTTCGCCTATAACCGCGCAAAGGAGAAATTGCAGCAATCTGTGAATCGCCCACACAGACAAGTTTTGGGCCCGGCACATCGCCAAGAATTTCTTTTGCCATTACATGGTTGGCTTTTTCGATACAAATATACTTTTTCATCTTCAAACTTGTCACCTTCGGTTGAACAAACATTGCTTGTTTGCTCACAAAAATCTTTAATTGTGCAAGTGTGTACTCCTTTAATTTTATTGTCGACATTGGAGATAGTTCACTTTCCTCTTTGGTCAGACCCATCTCAGCTTCTCTGGTAAATTTATTGAGTTTCTTTAAACGGCTGTATAATCCACATTTTGAATGATATACAGTGCTTTTTTCTTTGATTAATTTACGATTTTCACCTCCCTTTCCATCGGATGAATACTTAACACCACCAAAAACTAAACACAAGCCAGGATCAAGACCTATTCTAGTTTTGAATTCTTCATTCGAAACTTTCACATTTTTGTTATACGGACCATGCTTTTCTTTTTTAGAGTTTTTCATTCAAAGTGAGTACAATTCAGCCTAAATAAAAGTCTCCTAGACAAACCATGTCTCTTAATATAAAAGATACTTGGTGTAAATTTCATGTGAAACGATGGTGTTGCTTGTGAAAATGCTATTATAAAAAAAAATTTGTATGAGGGCCACCCTAAATAGAATTTTTTTAGTTTACCCCTATTCTCAGGCCTACCAAATATACACAAAAACAAACACTGTGACACAAGAATTTTATATATTAGATATAATTTTTTTATTCAAAATTTTTACATATTGATTGAGGGCTACCCCAAATTATAGTTTTCTAGACCAAACGATGTCTCTTAATATAAGACACCGTGATGTAAATTCCATGTGAAAATGCTATTTTAAATAAAAGTTTTGCAGTATACTGCAAATATAAAAGATACTTGGCGTAAATTCGGTGTGAATCGATAAACCGGTCTTGGTGAAAATGATTTTTTTAAAAATATTTTTGTATGAGGACCACCCTAAATAAAAGTTTTATGGACCAAACAGTGTCCTTTAATATAAAAGACACGTGGTGCAAACTCTATGTCAATCGATGTACTGGTCTTTGTGAAAATGTTATTTTAAAAATATTTTTGAATAAGGGCCACCCTAAGTATGTACCCGAAATAAAAGATTTATAAACTGAGCTATGTTTGTCTTCTCTTAATATAAAATAACACATGATGTAAATTCCATGTGAATCGATGGAATGTTCTTCGAGAAAATGCTATTTTAAAATTATTCTTTTATAACGGCCACCCTAAATATGCGCCCTTAATTAAAGGTCTATGTCTCTTAATATAAAAGCTACGTGGCGTAAATTCCATGTGAATCGATGCAAAGGTCTTTGGGAAAATTGTATTTTAAAAATTTTTTTGTGTGAAGGCCACCCTAAATAAAAGTCTCATAGACTAAACCCTGTCCCTTAATATAATAATAAAAATAAAGTTGTAGAAAATAATTCTACTCACGTGCTGCCGCTTTAAATTTTAGTTTAGTTGTTGTTGGTGTTGTTGTTGGTTTTGTTGTTTGTGGTTTGGTTGTTGTTGTTGTTATTGTTGCTGCTGCTGTTGCTGCTGCTGTTGATGTTGTTGCAGTTTTTGTTGGTGTTGGTGCTGCTAATGAGTAGTGTAAATTCGGTGTGAAAATAATATTTAATATAATAGAAGATTTTACTTACCACGAATTTTAACCCTTTTAGCCATAGGCTCGAAATCTGAGTCAGATTCCGAGCCTAAAATCCGCTGTTGTTGTCGTTGAAAATATTGTTGTTGTTTTTTTTGTTGTTTTTGTTGTTGTTGTTTTTTTTCTTTTTTTTGTCGTTGTAATCGTTTTTTTTCCAGTTTTACTGCAAATGCGGATGTGCATGGTAATTCTTCTTGTTGTTTCTGTTGTTGTCGTTGTTTCTGTTGTTGTTGTTGAAATTTCAGAAATTTCTCTATTAACTCCAGGTGTTGTCGTTGTTTCTTTTGTTGTTGTTCCTTTTGTAGACGTTGTTCCTTTTGTAGTCGTTGTTGTTCTTGTAGTTGTTCTTGTTGTTGTTCTTGTTGTTGTTCTTGTTGTTGTCGTTGTTGTTGTTGTAGTCGTAGTTGTTCTTGTTGTTGTTTTTCCACTTGTTCCTGTTGTAGTCGTTGTTCCTGTTGTTTTTCTTGTTGTTGTTGTTGTGGCCTGATTCTTTTTATCAATATTTTAAAATTTCTTGATAATGGTGTTGCTGTTGTTGTTGATGTTGCTGTTGATGTTGTTGGTTTCTGATATGAAATGAATGAATTTTCTCCATATTTTCTTTTTTGAAATCGACTTAATATCAACTTCAGCTGAAACTATTTTTTTAGTTATAACTAAGCAGAAAAGCCGATGCTAAATCGACTATGAATGACTTAGTTAATGCTAAAATAAAGTTCTAACTTAAGCTGATGCTAAATATGACTATGAATATGCGCCTATATGTTTCAATAAGAACAAATTTAAATAAGATAATAAATACGTAAATATAGTATGGTATAGCAGACGTTGTTCTGGCCTTACTGGTAGGTGGTGCGATGAGTTTAATTTATTATAGCTTTTGTGTTTTACATAATTACGAAGTCTCAATCATCTGCATCAAGTAATTGCTGATATATACAAAGTGTTGTTTTATTCTTTTTATTCGCATATGGAAGGTGTGGCACCACCCATTTTCTCATTGAAACCTCTTTTTGCTCGTGCTTTTTATATACATACATATGTATCTAGTCTCATTCATCTGCATCACATATTTTGGTCTTTTCTTATATGGAAGACGTGGTACTGCACGGTCATATCTGTGCCTTTTAATATAACAGATACGTGGTGTAAATTCCATGTGAATCGATGCAAAGGTCTTTGTAAAAATGTTATTTTAAAAATATTTTTGTATAAGGGCCACCCTAAATAAAAGTTTTATAGCCTCTTAATATAAAAACTTAATATAAGTTACGTGGTCTAAATTCGGCGTGAATCGATTTACCAGTCTTCGTGAAAATTAATTTTTTTAAAAAAGTTTTGATTGAGGGCCACCCCAAATTATAGTTTTCTAGACCAAACGATGTCTCTTAATATAAGACACCGTGATGTAAATTCCATGTGAAAATGCTATTTTAAATAAAAGTTTTGCAGTATACTGCAAATATAAAAGATACTTGGCGTAAATTCGGTGTGAATCGATAAACCGGTCTTGGTGAAAATGATTTTTTTAAAAATATTTTTGTATGAGGACCACCCTAAATAAAAGTTTTATGGACCAAACAGTGTCCCTTAATATAAAAGACACGTGGTGCAAACTCTATGTCAATCGATGTACTGGTCTTTGTGAAAATGTTATTTTAAAAATATTTTTGAATAAGGGCCACCCTAAGTATGTACCCGAAATAAAAGATTTATAAACTGAGCTATGTTTGTCTTCTCTTAATATAAAATAACACATGATGTAAATTCCATGTGAATCGATGGAATGTTCTTCGAGAAAATGCTATTTTAAAATTATTCTTTTATAACGGCCACCCTAAATATGCGCCCTTAATTAAAGGTCTATGTCTCTTAATATAAAAGCTACGTGGTGTAAATTCCATGTGAATCGATGCAAAGGTCTTTGGGAAAATTGTATTTTAAAAATTTTTTTGTGTGAAGGCCACCCTAAATAAAAGTCTCATAGACTAAACCCTGTCCCTTAATATAATAATAAAAATAAAGTTGTAGAAAATAATTCTACTCACGTGCTGCCGCTTTAAATTTTAGTTTAGTTGTTGTTGGTGTTGTTGTTGGTTTTGTTGTTGGTGGTTTGGTTGTTGTTGTGGTTGCAGCTGTTGTTGTTGCTGTTGGTTTTGTTGTTTGTTTGGTTGTTGTTGTTTGTTTGGTTGTTGTTGTTTGTTTGGTTGTTGTTGTTTGTTTTGTTGTTGTTGGTGTTGGTGCTGCTAATGAAAATAAGTAGTGTAAATTTGGTGTGAAAATAATATTTAATATAATAGAAGATTTTACTTACCACAAATTTTTACTTTTTTGAATATCGGCTCAAAATCAGAGCCAGATGAATCTGTTTGTTTTGTTGTTGTTGGTGTTGGTGCTGCTAATGAAAATAAGTAGTGTAAATTTGGTGTGAAAATAATATTTAATATAATAGAAGATTTTACTTACCACAAATTTTTACTTTTTTGAATATCGGCTCAAAATCAGAGCCAGATGAATCTGTTTGGTCTTGTTTTTGTTGTTGTTTTTGAAGTTTTTGTTTCTGATGTTGTTTTTGTTTTTGACGTTTTTCATGTTGTTGTTGACGTTGTTTTTTTTTGTTGTTTTTCTTGCTGTTTTTTTTCTTTTTTTTTGTCGTTGTAATCGTTGTTTTTCCAGTTTTACTGCAAATGCGGATGTGCATGGTAATTCTTCTTGTTGTTTCTGTTGTTGTCGTTGTTTCTGTTGTTGTTGTTGTTGAAATTTCAGAAATTTTTCTATTAACTCCAGGTAATGACACTTACTTGCTCCAGCAGCAACAGTTGAATACAGCTGCTTCTGCTGTTGTTGCAGCTGCTGTTGTGGCAGCTTTTTCTGCAGCTGCTGGTGTGGCTGTTGCTATGGCAGCTGTGGCTGCTGCTGCTGTTGTTGGTGCAGCTGCTGGTGCTGTTGTGGCTGTGGCTGTGACAGCTGCTGTTGTTGCAGCTGCTGTTGTTGTTGCAGCTGCTGTTGTTGTTGCAGCAACTGTTGCTGCAGCAGCTGTTGTTGAAGCTGCAGCAGCTGCTGCTGGTGTTGCTGCAGCTGTTTTCGCTGTTCTGTTTAGAAAAATCTCCTCTATCCCATTTTTTTATCAAGCAAAAATGAATGTAGCGCGATGCCTCCACAATCAAGGCCGACATTTCCTTCACATCTCGGTTATATTTTAGTTCTTGAAACTATAATTTCATAATGTAATAACGATCTTAAAAAGTATCGTATGTTATACAAACGTTTCGTTGTACGAAATTCGTTTACGTACAAAACGTGACCTCCATGCAACTTCAAAGCATCAACTTATTTTTTATTTGGAGTTCGCCTTTAACCGCGCATCTTTCTCAGCAATTTTTGAGTCGCCCACGCACACAAGTTTCGGGCCCGGACCATCACCAAGAATCCTTTTTGCCATTATATGGCTGGCTTTTTCGACGCAAATATACTTTTGCATCTTCAGCCTAATAACTTTCCGTTGAACAAACATTTCTTGTTTGTGCACAAAAATCTTTAGTTGTGCAAGTGTGTACTTCTTGTATTTTATTGTCGACATTGGTGACAATTGACGTTCCTCATCGGTCAGATCCATTTCCGCTCCTTTTGTAAATTTCTTCAGTTTACTTTGACGGCTGTAAAATCCAGATTCTGCTTGAAAACGACCGTTTCTTTCTCTTATTTGTTCGCACAATTCGTTTCCTTCTTCATCGGTTGAATATCGGACGCCGCCAAAAATGAGCCGCATGCCAGGATCAAGTCCTATTCTTGTTTTGAATTCTTCATTCATATTTTTCTTTTCCGGATAATGGATTTCTTTTTTAGGCTTTTTCATTAAAAATGAAACGGCCAATCCATCGGTTTTCAAAGAATAGTCAAATTTCTTTGTCGCCGTCTCAGGAAGTGTGAAATATTTCCTCCATTCAGTGTCAGTGTTTGTGCCAGAGTTGAATTCTTTCTGAGTACCCCTATACAACTTCAAACTCGTTAGTAATTGCCAAAATGCAAACGAATCGTATTGCAAGTGATGCGCCCCATACTTGCAAATGGGTATTAATGCAAAATTCGGCCAATTTTGCAACTCATTAAACTTTGACAATTTATAAAAAAACTGTACAAAATTCCACGGGTTTCTCTTAACGTCATGAAATGGCTGATCTCTCCATTCCAAATCTTTTCGTAAGAGATTTAATAAATCCTCATTTGCTACTTGCTTGCTATTTTTATTAAATAGAAAGTCTAACGTAGCATAGGATTGTATTTTGGGTGCGTTATTTTTAAAATACAAACGTACTCGTGTGTACGCATGCATCCAAATGTTGTTGCAAAGCGCCACACCGTATTGTTTAGCAGCATCCACAAACAAGTTTGATCGATGTGCTTTTTCGTATAGCTGCAAGCCTGCAGCTTCTTTCCATGCCATGAACATTCTGTATATGGGAGAATGCACTTAATTGTTGAAATTTGCATGCTTAGTTGCATTTCTCAGTTCGCATTCTCCCAGATACAAAATATTCGCGCCAGCATTCACGTCTCTATTCCAAGTTGTTTTGCAACTTGGACAGAATTGATACCGGTGGGGTGATTTCGATGTTTTATTCACTTTATGGCAGTTGGCACAAAGTTTCGTTGTTCGAAATTCATTCATCTCCAAAACGGTACCTCCATGCAACTTTAATGCATCAACTAGTTTTGTACTCGGATTTCGTCTATAACCGCGCATAGGAGAATTTGCAGCAATTTTCGAATCGCCTACATAGACAAGTTTTGGGCCCGGCACATTGCCAAGAATTTCTTTTGCCACACTATGGTTGGCTTTCTCTACACAAATATACTTCTCCATTTTCAACCTAGTCACCTTCGGTTTAATAAACATTCCTTGTTTGCGCACAAAAATTTTTAAATGTGCACGTGTGTACTCCTTGAATGTTATTGTCGACATTGGAGATAGTTTTCTTTCCTCATCGGTCAGACCATCCTCAGCTCCTCTTGTAAATTTATTCAGTCTAATTAAACGGCTGTATAATCCACATTGTGAATGATAATCTTTGCTTTTCAATTTGTATAGTTCGCATATTTCACCTTCCTCTTCATCGGCTGAATACCGAACACCGCCAAAAATTAGTCGCAATCCAGGATCAAGTCCTATTTTCGTCAATTGAAATTTTCAAATTTTTATTTTCGGTACCATTGATTTCTTTTATCGGCTTGACCATCGAAAAAGAAACTGCGTGACCATCAGTTTGCAAAGAATAATTAAATTTCTTTGTCGCCGTCTCTGGTAGTATAAAATATTTCCTCCATTCGACATCTTTATTAAAATCATCCCATTTAGTCACTCCAAGGCCTAAACTTCTTTGTAATTGTTGAAATGCTACCGAATCATATCTTATATGATGCGCCCCATGTTTAAAGATGGGAATTAATGAGAAATTCTTCCAACCTCGCATCTCATTATATTTTGACAATTTATAAAAAAATTGTACAAAATTCCATGGATTTTGCTTTACATTATGGAATTTTTCACCACTCCATTACAAATCTTTGCGTAACAGATTTAACAATTCCTCAGTTGGTACTAGTTTTGATTTTTTATTAAATAAAAAATCCAACGTTGCATATGATTGAATTTTGGGCTTGCAATTTTTGAAATACGTACGTACTCGTCTGTACGCATGCATCCAAATATTGTTTTCAAACACCACTTCATATTGCTTTGAAGCATCCACAAATAAATTTGAACGATATGACTTATCGTACAACTGCAAGCCTGCAGCTTCCCTCATTTCCCGATACTCGGGATCAATGATATATTGCGGTCTGGGATTTTCCATCAAGCAATAATAATATGGGAGAAATTTTTGTTTTGAAAAATCTCCTGCATTCCATTTTTTTATTAAGCAAAAATTAATGTAACGCGATGCCTCCACAAACAAGGCCGACATTTCTTTCACGTCTTTTCGAATTTTCTTCAATATTTCTTTATCCTTACAACAACTTTTTAGACATTTTTTAACGACGACTATCTTTTCATCATTAGTTGCATGTCCTCGTTTGTTGTTTGTTGCCATCTTTTGTTGCTGCTGCGGTCCATCGTCTATGATAAAGTTATATTGTGTGTAGTAACTATCTTAAAAATTATCTTTTTTATGAAGTTAAAAAGCTTTAAGGATTTCTTGGGTTTTAGAAACTTACATCCTTAATAATACCCAATTTAAGTTGTTGTTGTAACTCAGACTTTTATTAAAAGTTGGTTAAAGCTAAACTTTTTCATACGTATTTAATTTTTAAACATATTTGTGTTTCTGCCAGAATTGTGGTGATTCGAGTAGTTAGAGAAATTTCAGCTTTTACTCTCTCGAAAATCGTGATTTGACACTTTTCAGTTTTTACCACAAAATCTGGCCGGAACAAACCTATTGTAAGATCCATGATGGATCAGGATCAAAATTATATTCCTATTTCATCAACATACAGTGAGTCAAAAAAATTTTAAAGTTTGTGATATAAGGGCTCCATCAAAACGGGAGCGTTGGACTTCAACGTTCGAGTGTATATTGAAATATGAGCACATATTGTTGCTTCAATTCATTTTTATAAAAATGGAAACTTTTATTACGGTGATCAAACAATGGTTAATTGTTATTTGCGTCAGAGTCTATTTAAAAACTTTTTGTAGAAGCTGTGCACATAGTGTATATAGCAGACATGGCGATAAGAAATGAAAAGTAACCGACATTAGCTGCGTTCCAGCACAATAATACATTAGTATTTACAGTTTGGTCCAAAAAGCGTTACTGCCCAATGTGCACAAAAACGGACGCGAATTCGAATCGAATTCATAAAAAGAATTCGTTTTGAATTTTGTTTTTTGTGAGTAAAACGAATTTTTTTTGTGAATTTTTCTTTGAAAATTTTTCCGGGACTTTGAAAAATTTTGAAAAAATTTTCCAAAAAAATTTTATGTCTTAAACGACTTAAAATTGCCCAAAAGTTGAAAAAAAATGGTAAAATTTTCCATTTTATTCGGTTAGTAATACACAGAAAATGTAGATAGGCATTTTCATTTTGGAAAAATATACGGTTTATCCATTTTTTTATTCTACTCACTTTGAACTCGCGAAGGTGCTGACTTTTTTGTTGCTGCAGCTTTAGATGTTGATGGTTGTTCTTCATGTTGTTGTTGTTGTAGCAGCCCTTGTTGTTGTGGCTGTGTTGTTTGTGGCTGTGGTTGAACTTTTTTATATGGTTTTTGATTCAGTGTTAGAATGTTTCTCCTTTGTTGTTGTTGTTGTGGCTGTGGCTGTGTTATTGGTTGTTGTGGCTGTGACTGTGTTGTTTGTGGAGGTGGCTGTGTTGTTTGTGGCTGTGTTGTTTGTGGCTGTGGTTGAGTTTTTTTATATGGTTTTTGATTTAGTGTTAGAATATTTCTCCTTTGTGGCTGTGGCTGTGGCTGAGGCTGTGGCTGTGGCTGAGGCTGAGGCTGTGGCTAAGGCTGTGGCTGAGGCTGAGGCTGAGGCTGTGGCTGAGGCTGAGGCTGTGGCTGAGGCTGAGGCTGAGGCTGTGGCTGAGGCTGTGGCTGAGGCTGAGGCTGCGGTCTTATTGTAAACCTTGATAAGGTTAATTTCGGAAAATCTTCATTAAAAAAGAAAAAAATAATAATATTAAAATATTCAATATATTGTTGTTTAATCAACTTTAGGAAAAAGTTGTATATAGTTACTTATAAATTAAAATTAATAAAAGTACATACTTGTTATTAGTGGTTGCTGCCTTTCTTGTTGTTGTTTCCGCACAGCTGGTGTCATTTCAAGTGCTGTTTAAAATGGAAATTTTATTGGATCATAGAAATATACTTAACAATCTATAAAAACACTTACTTTCTCCGCCAACAACAACCGAATTTTGGGGTGCTGGTGCAATTGAGTCTATCCTTGCCTCTATTTTTATAAGAGGAGGATGCTCAACTGCACCAGACCCATGTTGTTGTTTTCGTTGCTGCTGTATTTTTTGCTGCAACTGTAGTTGCTGCAACTTTTGTTGTTGTGTCCTATGGAATAATATTGTCTTCTGTTTTTTCATTTTCCTCCTAATGATTGAAAATTTAGAATAAGTTGTATCTACTAAATAAAATTTTAAATAAAACAGGTTTACAGGAAATCCAAGGATGCTAAAATAGCACCAGTGGGCGTGGCACCTCCCAAACAAGTAAAATACCTGTTTAAGCGGCAAAATAAATACATTCTTTTTTTATTGTGCACATCTATGAAACAGTACCTTTCGAATGATATAAGTTTTATCCTCTCTCTTAATAGTAAATACTAAAAAATGTACCAAAATTTTCAATGTTCACGTATTAGTACATAGATTTGAGTTTCAAAAAAAAAATATGCTCTTTCAATGCAGTGCCACGCCCACCAAAAGAGCTTAGTTTTTAGGGTTGTTTAGGGATCAATTTGTGTCTAAACTAATAATAGCCATATCACTAATACTATTGGCACATTTTATACCTTTAAGTATTTGTAGGCCTCTTCTCTACACTTAAAAAAATTTTAAATTGATTTGCTGACAATTAAAGTTCTTACAAGCATTTATGTGAAGTATGCGCTCTCAACACTGAATTTTTTTGAATTTTGCCGTCTGTGTGTGTATATAAAAAATTGGGGCTAATCGGAATATATGTTACTATCACGATATTCAGATGCATCCACACTGCACACTAAAAGCAAAACCGAGTGCAAAGTTGATTTTCCATGCGAGAAGCGGAATTAGGGGTGGCCATAGTGATTCAATAATTAAAATAATTTTTCTAACAAAAATCACTTATATTTGTGGCCCTTCAGAGCAAGTCGAGAATAAACTTTACCTATAAAAATTTCAAAATTAATTTTACACAATCAAAGGTTTTATTCACTAACAAATACTCATTTGATACTAAGTAGACGAAAAATCACTTGTAAAAATGATTTTATATGCTGTGATGAACATTCTGTATATGGGAGAATGCAAATATCTGTTAAAGTTTTCATGCTTCGGTGCATTACTCAGTTCGCATTCTCCCAGATACCAAATATTTTTGCCAGCATTCACGTCCCTATTCCAAGTTGTTTTGAAAACAATTTCGACAGAATTGATACCGGTGTGGTGATTTTGATGTGACATTTACTTCTTAGCAGTTGTTGTTGCAGCAGCTGTTGATGTAACTCCAGCATCTGCTGCTCGTGTTGCTGCAGCAGCAGCTGTTGTTGTTGCAGCAGCTGTTGTTGTAGCTGCAGCATCTGCTGCTGGTGTTGCTGCTGTTGCTCCTGCAGCTGTTTTTGCAGCTGCTGCTCTTTATCGCCTTCCATTCCAAGCTAAAATTGTATATTTATATATATATTTATATATGGCTGAACTTTATTTCGAAAACGGCTGTAGCGATTTTGATAAAACTTCGGGATTTCGTTCATATGTGAACAAAATTAAGATTGGACTAGGTTTAAAGTTTTTCCTGCAGCTGTTGGAGAAATAGTTATTAAACTAAACATTTTACAAAATATTTTACTTACCACGAATTTTGCTCTTTGGCTCTTGGGACTCCGAAGAGCATTTTTTCCTTTTTAGCAGCTGCTGTGCAGTCCGGGACATCGGCACACGTTCTTTGTTTAAAGAACGTGCTATTTAAAATAAAAAATAAAATATATATTACTAAAATAAATACCTTAGATAAGACACCACAAACTTACGCGAGTCGAACTGCACAGCATTTGCAGATGTTGTTGGCTGCTGTTCCTTTTCATGCTGCAGGAGCTGCTGCTGCCGCTTCAGCTCGTTTTGTTGTTGCTACAGCAGCTGTTGTTGTTGCTGCAGCCACAGCTTCAGCTTCTGCAGCTGCTGTTGTTGGTGCTGCTGTGGCTGTGGCAGCTGCGGCTGTGGCTGCTGTTGCTGTGCCTGCTGCTGCTGCAACTTTGCCCCCATTTTTAAATTTACTTTCTTATTTAAAGATAATAAATATCTTTTTTGCTGTTGTTGTTGTTGTAGTTGTTGTGGCTGTTGTAGTTGTTGTTGTTGGCATGCTAAAAAAAATGGAAATTTTATTAAAACATAGAAATAACAAAACTCTATAATGACACTTACTTGCTCCAGCAGCAACAGTTGAATACAGCTGCTTCTGCTGCTGCTGTTGCTGCAGCTGCTGTTGTGGCAGCTTTTTCTGCAGCTGCTGCTGTGGCTGTTGCTGTGGCCACTGTGGCTGTGGCCACTGTGGCTGTTGCTGTGGCTGCTGCTGCTGTTGTTGGTGCAGCTGCTGGTGCTGTTGTGGCTGTGGCAGCTGTGGCTGTGACAGCTGCTGTTGTTGCAGCTGCTGTTGTTGCAGCTGCTTTTGTTGTTGCAGCAACTGTTGTTGTTGTAGCTGCAGCATCTGCTGCTGGTGTTGCTGCTGTTGCTCCTGCAGCAGTTTTCGCTGTTCTGTTTAGAAAAATCTCCTCTATCCCATTTTTTTATCAAGCAAAAATGAATGTAGCGCGATGCCTCCACAATTAGGGCCGACATTTCCTTCACATCTTCTCGGTTATATTTTAGTTCTTGAATTTATATTTTTATAATGTAATAACGATCTTAAAAAGTATCGTATGTTATACAAACGTTTCGTTGTACGAAATTCGTTTACGTACAAAACGTGACCTCCATGCAACTTCAAAGCATCAACTAATTTTTTATTTGGAGTTCGCCTTTAACCGCGCAGAACAGAACAATAGCGGCACCCCACTTCACTCCTACACCGTTGTATGTTGTGGCCCGGTGACAAACAGCTGGAACAGAAGCGATGTATCAGCACCAATCGCAGTCGCTCTTCGACATTTTTGCTGCGAAAGGCGGCACAATATCGTAATGGGTGCCTACCTTCACATACTGGGCATGCAATGGATCTCCTACCATTCTTTCGTAACTTTTGAATGGCGCAGTTGTATTTGGTCATATTTCTTCTTTCTGTAACTTTTAAAAAAAAACTTTTTTCATCGCTGTTTGGGATGGGTCTTATAGCAATTTTTGAGTCGCCCAAGCACACAAGTTTCGGGCCCGGACCATCACCAAGAATCCTTTTTGCCATTATATGGCTGGCTTTTTCGACGCAAATATACTTTTGCATCTTCAGCCTAATCACTTTCCGTTGAACAAACATTTCTTGTTTGTGCACAAAAATCTTTAGTTGTGCAAGTGTGTACTTCTTGTATTTTATTGTCGACATTGGTGACAATTGACGTTCCTCATCGGTCAGATCCATTTCCGCTCCTTTTGTAAATTTCTTCAGTTTACTTTGACGGCTGTAAAATCCAGATTCTGCTTGAAAACGACCGTTTCTTTCTCTTATTTGTTCGCACAATTCGTTTCCTTCTTCATCGGTTGAATATCGGACGCCGCCAAAAATGAGCCGCATGCCAGGATCAAGTCCTATTCTTGTTTTGAATTCTTCATTCATATTTTTCTTTTCCGGACCATGGATTTCTTTTTTAGACTTTTTCATTAAAAAGGAAACGGCCAATCCATCGGTTTTCAAAGAATAGTCAAATTTCTTTGTCGCCGTATCAGGAAGTGTGAAATATTTCCTCCATTCAGTGTCAGTGTTTGTGCCAGAGTTGAATTCTTTCTGAGTACCCCTATACAACTTCAAACTCGTTAGTAATTGCCAAAATGCAAACGAATCGTATTGCAAGTGATGCGCCCCATACTTGCAAATGGGTATTAATGCAAAATTCGGCCAATTTTGCAACTCATTAAACTTTGACAATTTATAAAAAAAACTGTACAAAATTCCACGGGTTTCTCTTAACGTCATGAAATGGCTGATCTCTCCATTCCAAATCTTTTCGTAAGAGATTTAATAAATCCTCATTTGCTACTTGCTTGCTATTTTTATTAAATAGAAAGTCTAACGTAGCATAGGATTGTATTTTGGGTGCGTTATTTTTAAAATACAAACGTACTCGTGTGTACGCATGCATCCAAATGTTGTTGCAAAGCGCCACACCGTATTGTTTAGCAGCATCCACAAACAAGTTTGATCGATGTGCTTTTTCGTATAGCTGCAAGCCTGCAGCTTCTTTCCATGCCATGAACATTCTGTATATGGGAGAATGCACTTAATTGTTGAAATTTGCATGCTTAGTTGCATTTCTCAGTTCGCATTCTCCCAGATACAAAATATTCGCGCCAGCATTCACGTCTCTATTCCAAGTTGTTTTGCAACTTGGACAGAATTGATACCGGTGGGGTGATTTCGATGTTTTATTCACTTTATGGCAGTTGGCACAAAGTTTCGTTGTTCGAAATTCATTCATCTCCAAAACGGTACCTCCATGCAACTTTAATGCATCAACTAGTTTTGTACTCGGATTTCGTCTATAACCGCGCATAGGAGAATTTGCAGCAATTTTCGAATCGCCTACACAGACAAGTTTTGGGCCCGGCACATTGCCAAGAATTTCTTTTGCCACACTATGGTTGGCTTTCTCTACACAAATATACTTCTCCATTTTCAACCTAGTCACCTTCGGTTTAATAAACATTCCTTGTTTGCGCACAAAAATTTTTAAATGTGCACGTGTGTACTCCTTGAATGTTATTGTCGACATTGGAGATAGTTTTCTTTCCTCATCGGTCAGACCATCCTCAGCTCCTCTTGTAAATTTATTCAGTCTAATTAAACGGCTGTATAATCCACATTGTGAATGATAATCTTTGCTTTTCAATTTGTATAGTTCGCATATTTCACCTTCCTCTTCATCGGCTGAATACCGAACACCGCCAAAAATTAGTCGCAATCCAGGATCAAGTCCTATTTTCGTCAATTGAAATTTTCAAATTTTTATTTTCGGTACCATTGATTTCTTTTATCGGCTTGACCATCGAAAAAGAAACTGCGTGACCATCAGTTTGCAAAGAATAATTAAATTTCTTTGTCGCCGTCTCTGGTAGTATAAAATATTTCCTCCATTCGACATCTTTATTAAAATCATCCCATTTAGTCACTCCAAGGCCTAAACTTCTTTGTAATTGTTGAAATGCTACCGAATCATATCTTATATGATGCGCCCCATGTTTAAAGATGGGAATTAATGAGAAATTCTTCCAACCTCGCATCTCATTATATTTTGACAATTTATAAAAAAATTGTACAAAATTCCATGGATTTTGCTTTACATTATGGAATTTTTCACCACTCCATTACAAATCTTTGCGTAACAGATTTAACAATTCCTCAGTTGGTACTAGTTTTGATTTTTTATTAAATAAAAAATCCAACGTTGCATATGATTGAATTTTGGGCTTGCAATTTTTGAAATACGTACGTACTCGTCTGTACGCATGCATCCAAATATTGTTTTCAAACACCACTTCATATTGCTTTGAAGCATCCACAAATAAATTTGAACGATATGACTTATCGTACAACTGCAAGCCTGCAGCTTCCCTCATTTCCCGATACTCGGGATCAATGATATATTGCGGTCTGGGATTTTCCATCAAGCAATAATAATATGGGAGAAATTTTTGTTTTGAAAAATCTCCTGCATTCCATTTTTTTATTAAGCAAAAATTAATGTAACGCGATGCCTCCACAAACAAGGCCGACATTTCTTTCACGTCTTTTCGAATTTTCTTCAATATTTCTTTATCCTTACAACAACTTTTTAGACATTTTTTAACGACGACTATCTTTTCATCATTAGTTGCATGTCCTCGTTTGTTGTTTGTTGCCATCTTTTGTTGCTGCTGCGGTCCATCGTCTATGATAAAGTTATATTGTGTGTAGTAACTATCTTAAAAATTATCTTTTTTATGAAGTTAAAAAGCTTTAAGGATTTCTTGGGTTTTAGAAACTTACATCCTTAATAATACCCAATTTAAGTTGTTGTTGTAACTCAGACTTTTATTAAAAGTTGGTTAAAGCTAAACTTTTTCATACGTATTTAATTTTTAAACATATTTGTGTTTCTGCCAGAATTGTGGTGATTCGAGTAGTTAGAGAAATTTCAGCTTTTACTCTCTCGAAAATCGTGATTTGACACTTTTCAGTTTTTACCACAAAATCTGGCCGGAACAAACCTATTGTAAGATCCATGATGGATCAGGATCAAAATTATATTCCTATTTCATCAACATACAGTGAGTCAAAAAAATTTTAAAGTTTGTGATATAAGGGCTCCATCAAAACGGGAGCGTTGGACTTCAACGTTCGAGTGTATATTGAAATATGAGCACATATTGTTGCTTCAATTCATTTTTATAAAAATGGAAACTTTTATTACGGTGATCAAACAATGGTTAATTGTTATTTGCGTCAGAGTCTATTTAAAAACTTTTTGTAGAAGCTGTGCACATAGTGTATATAGCAGACATGGCGATAAGAAATGAAAAGTAACCGACATTAGCTGCGTTCCAGCACAATAATACATTAGTATTTACAGTTTGGTCCAAAAAGCGTTACTGCCCAATGTGCACAAAAACGGACGCGAATTCGAATCGAATTCATAAAAAGAATTCGTTTTGAATTTTGTTTTTTGTGAGTAAAACGAATTTTTTTTGTGAATTTTTCTTTGAAAATTTTTCCGGGACTTTGAAAAATTTTGAAAAAATTTTCCAAAAAAATTTTATGTCTTAAACGACTTAAAATTGCCCAAAAGTTGAAAAAAAATGGTAAAATTTTCCACTTAAATTTTCTTTGAAAATTTTTCCGGGACTTTGAAAAATTTTGAAAAAATTTTCCAAAAAAATTTTGTCTTAAACGACTTAAAATTGCCCAAAAGTTGAAAAAAAAAATGGTAAAATTTTCCACTTAAATTTTCTTTGAAAATTTTTCCGGGACTTTGAAAAAAATTTCCGAAAAACTTTTAAGTCTTAAACGACTTAAAATTGCCCAAAAGTTGAAAAAAAATGGTAAAATTTTCCACTTAAATTTTCTTTGAAAATTTTTCCGGGACTTGAAAAAATTTTCCAAAAAAATTTTATGTCTTAAACGACTTAAAATTGCCCAAAAGTTGAAAAAAAATGGTAAAATTTTCCATTTTATTCGGTTAGTAATACACAGAAAATGTAGATAGGCATTTTCATTTTGGAAAAATATACGGTTTATCCATTTTTTTATTCTACTCACTTTGAACTCGCGAAGGTGCTGACTTTTTTGTTGCTGCAGCTTTAGATGTTGATGGTTGTTCTTCATGTTGTTGTTGTTGTAGCAGCCCTTGTTGTTGTGGCTGTGTTGTTTGTGGCTGTGGTTGAACTTTTTTATATGGTTTTTGATTCAGTGTTAGAATGTTTCTCCTTTGTTGTTGTTGTTGTGGCTGTGTTATTGGTTGTTGTGGCTGTGACTGTGTTGTTTGTGGAGGTGGCTGTGTTGTTTGTGGCTGTGGCTGTGTTGTTTGTGGCTGTGGTTGAGTTTTTTTATATGGTTTTTGATTTAGTGTTAGAATATTTCTCCTTTGTGGCTGTGGCTGTGGCTGAGGCTGAGGCTGTGGCTGTGGCTGTGGCTGTGGCTGAGGCTGAGGCTGTGGCTGAGGCTGTGGCTGAGGCTGAGGCTGTGGCTGAGGCTGAGGCTGTGGCTGAGGCTGAGGTTGAGGCTGTGGCTGAGGCTGTGGCTGAGGCTGTGGCTGAGGCTGAGGCTGCGGTCTTATTGTAAACCTTGATAAGGTTAATTTCGGAAAATCTTCATTAAAAAAGAAAAAAATAATAATATTAAAATATTCAATATATTGTTGTTTAATCAACTTTAGGAAAAAGTTGTATATAGTTACTTATAAATTAAAATTAATAAAAGTACATACTTGTTATTAGTGGTTGCTGCCTTTCTTGTTGTTGTTTCCGCACAGCTGGTGTCATTTCAAGTGCTGTTTAAAATGGAAATTTTATTGGATCATAGGAATATACTTAACAATCTATAAAAACACTTACTTTCTCCGCCAACAACAACCGAATTTTGGGGTGCTGGTGCAATTGAGTCTATCCTTGCCTCTATTTTTATAAGAGGAGGATGCTCAACTGCACCAGACCCATGTTGTTGTTTTCGTTGCTGCTGTATTTTTTGCTGCAACTGTAGTTGCTGCAACTTTTGTTGTTGTGTCCTATGGAATAATATTGTCTTCTGTTTTTTCATTTTCCTCCTAATGATTGAAAATTTAGAATAAGTTGTATCTACTAAATAAAATTTTAAATAAAACAGGTTTACAGGAAATCCAAGGATGCTAAAATAGCACCAGTGGGCGTGGCACCTCCCAAACAAGTAAAATACCTGTTTAAGCGGCAAAATAAATACATTCTTTTTTTATTGTGCACATCTATGAAACAGTACCTTTCGAATGATATAAGTTTTATCCTCTCTCTTAATAGTAAATACTAAAAAATGTACCAAAATTTTCAATGTTCACGTATTAGTACATAGATTTGAGTTTCAAAAAAAAAATATGCTCTTTCAATGCAGTGCCACGCCCACCAAAAGAGCTTAGTTTTTAGGGTTGTTTAGGGATCAATTTGTGTCCAAACTAATAATAGCCATATCACTAATACTATTGGCACATTTTATACCTTTAAGTATTTGTAGGCCTCTTCTCTACACTTAAAAAAATTTTAAATTGATTTGCTGACAATTAAAGTTCTTACAAGCATTTATGTGAAGTATGCGCTCTCAACACTGAATTTTTTTGAATTTTGCCGTCTGTGTGTGTATATAAAAAATTGGGGCTAATCGGAATATATGTTACTATCACGATATTCAGATGCATCCACACTGCACACTAAAAGCAAAACCGAGTGCAAAGTTGATTTTCCATGCGAGAAGCGGAATTAGGGGTGGCCATAGTGATTCAATAATTAAAATAATTTTTCTAACAAAAATCACTTATTTTTGTGGCCCTTCAGAGCAAGTCGAGAATAAACTTTACCTATAAAAATTTCAAAATTAATTTTACACAATCAAAGGTTTTATTCACTAACAAATACTCATTTGATACTAAGTAGACGAAAAATCACTTGTAAAAATGATTTTATATGCTGTGATGAACATTCTGTATATGGGAGAATGCAAATATCTGTTAAAGTTTTCATGCTTCGGTGCATTACTCAGTTCGCATTCTCCCAGATACCAAATATTTTTGCCAGCATTCACGTCCCTATTCCAAGTTGTTTTGAAAACAATTTCGACAGAATTGATACCGGTGTGGTGATTTTGATGTGACATTTACTTCTTAGCAGTTGTTGTTGCAGCAGCTGTTGATGTAACTCCAGCATCTGCTGCTCGTGTTGCTGCAGCAGCAGCTGTTGTTGTTGCAGCAGCTGTTGTTGTAGCTGCAGCATCTGCTGCTGGTGTTGCTGCTGTTGCTCCTGCAGCTGTTTTTGCAGCTGCTGCTCTTTATCGCCTTCCATTCCGAGCTAAAATTGTATATTTATATATATATTTATATATGGCTGAACTTTATTTCGAAAACGGCTGTAGCGATTTTGATAAAACTTCGGGATTTCGTTCATATGTGAACAAAATTAAGATTGGACTAGGTTTAAAGTTTTTCCTGCAGCTGTTGGAGAAATAGTTATTAAACTAAACATTTTACAAAATATTTTACTTACCACGAATTTTGCTCTTTGGCTCTTGGGACTCCGAAGAGCATTTTTTCCTTTTTAGCAGCTGCTGTGCAGTCCGGGACATCGGCACACGTTCTTTGTTTAAAGAACGTGCTATTTAAAATAAAAAATAAAATATATATTACTAAAATAAATAACTTAGATAAGACACCACAAACTTACGCGAGTCGAACTGCACAGCATTTGCAGATGTTGTTGGCTGCTGTTCCTTTTCATGCTGCAGGAGCTGCTGCTGCCGCTTCAGCTCGTTTTGTTGTTGCTACAGCAGCTGTTGATGTTGCTGCAGCCACGGCTTCAGCTTCTGCAGCTGCTGTTGTTGGTGCTGCTGTGGCTGTGGCAGCTGCGGCTGTGGCTGCTGTTGCTGTGCCTGCTGCTGCTGCAACTTTGCCCCCATTTTTAAATTTACTTTCTTATTTAAAGATAATAAATATCTTTTTTGCTGTTGTTGTTGTTGTAGTTGTTGTTGTAGTTGTTGTGGCTGTTGTAGTTGTTGTTGTTGGCATGCTAAAAAAAATGGAAATTTTATTAAAACATAGAAATAACAAAACTCTATAATGACACTTACTTGCTCCAGCAGCAACAGTTGAATACAGCTGCTTCTGCTGCTGCTGTTGCTGCAGCTGCTGTTGTGGCAGCTTTTTCTGCAGCTGCTGCTGTGGCTGTTGCTGTGGCCACTGTGGCTGTTGCTGTGGCCACTGTGGCTGCTGCTGCTGTTGTTGGTGCAGCTGCTGGTGCTGTTGTGGCTGTGGCTGTGACAGCTGCTGTTGTTGCAGCTGCTGTTGTTGCAGCTGCTGTTGTTGTTGCAGCAACTGTTGTTGTTGTAGCTGCAGCATCTGCTGCTGGTGTTGCTGCTGTTGCTCCTGCAGCAGTTTTCGCTGTTCTGTTTAGAAAAATCTCCTCTATCCCATTTTTTTATCAAGCAAAAATGAATGTAGCGCGATGCCTCCACAATTAAGGCCGACATTTCCTTCACATCTTCTCGGTTATATTTTAGTTCTTGAATTTATAATTTTATAATGTAATAACGATCTTAAAAAGTATCGTATGTTATACAAACGTTTCGTTGTACGAAATTCGTTTACGTACAAAACGTGACCTCCATGCAACTTCAAAGCATCAACTAATTTTTTATTTGGAGTTCGCCTTTAACCGCGCAGAACAGAACAATAGCGGCACCCCACTTCACTCCTACACCGTTGTATGTTGTGGCCCGGTGACAAACAGCTGGAACAGAAGCGATGTATCAGCACCAATCGCAGTCGCTCTTCGACATTTTTGCTGCGAAAGGCGGCACAATATCGTAATGGGTGCCTACCTTCACATACTGGGCATGCAATGGATCTCCTACCATTCTTTCGTAACTTTTGAATGGCGCAGTTGTATTTGGTCATATTTCTTCTTTCTGTAACTTTTAAAAAAAAACTTTTTTCATCGCTGTTTGGGATGGGTCTTATAGCAATTTTTGAGTCGCCCAAGCACACAAGTTTCGGGCCCGGACCATCACCAAGAATCCTTTTTGCCATTATATGGCTGGCTTTTTCGACGCAAATATACTTTTGCATCTTCAGCCTAATCACTTTCCGTTGAACAAACATTTCTTGTTTGTGCACAAAAATCTTTAGTTGTGCAAGTGTGTACTTCTTGTATTTTATTGTCGACATTGGTGACAATTGACGTTCCTCATCGGTCAGATCCATTTCCGCTCCTTTTGTAAATTCAGTCAATAAAAAATCGGTCCCATATTCTTTTACTCACCATGATCCTCTTGCCTTTCCGCTTCCACAGTCGTCTCTGCAGTAAGCAGTTTTTCACAGAGCATTCGTCGCGCTTTTTCCAAAAATTCCTAGAGTCATAATGATATCAAATATTTTAGCAGAAAAATCAACAATTAAAAATTTCACCATATCTTGGAGAACTCCTTCATTTGCTCTTCGAGACTTTCCATTATAGGATCGATTATTGAAACTTGCGCCATTTTACAGTGTAGACTTTTCAATCCACAGGAGTTTTGTCACGACTGACGGCCGCACCGCCCACCCTCCCCACATTACCCAGATTTTTATTTAATTTCTTATTAGACTTTCTTTTCTTTTTTAAGGAAATAGCTTGTTTAGGTAAAGTGGAGATCGAAGGAGTGGAAGCAAAAACCATAGTAGCCTCGGTAATAGTTTTATTTTGCAAACTAACATCCGGTGAAGTAGCCTCATTAAGGCTTTTTTCAATTTGGGGATAATAGTTAAGAATATCTCTGAAATTATTATTCAGATTGTTAAGATTTTCCCCAAATTGCTTAATTTTTTCGTAAAAGACCGACGGGGAAAGGGGTCTGCAAGATGGACAATACCATTGCAGGCCCGAATGGACAGAGCATAATAAATCAGTAATAGATTTTGCTAAGTTTACACAAGAGGCATGAAACACCTGTTCACAGGGACCTGAACAGGAAAACATAGAATTCAATATATTTTGGCTTTTGCACTGATCTCTTAGAGAGCAAGCTAACAAATTTTCAGAGGAAAAATAATCCATCTTAAAAAAAAAGAAAGCAATTTAAAATATTTTTAAAGCAGTGCAAAAAGGGTTAAAAATCAAGCAAAAAATTCACCCGCTAAGCAGCAACAACAAACACAACAGAGTTTAAAGTCTAGCTTTGTATACGAACAAAGCACAAAAGCGAATCAAAAACAAAACTGTTGCACTGCTTACACTGATTTATTTTGCTTGCAGAAAGTAAGTTAATATTAACATAAATGTATGTTTGTGTGTTACGCAAAATAAACAAAACACAAAATTAAAGCAAAATTATTAATATAATCATGCAATTTTTTAAGAAACGACACTGAATTAAACACAAAATTTATTAATTATTAACTAGCAAATATTAGAAAATAATAATAACAAAATCACAATACACTTAAGAACACTACCGACACTGACAAAGAGACGAAGTCAACTGTTAACATTTAACAAAAATAAATTTTAAAATACGAAAACAAAAGAAAAATATGTTTAAAATCTCATTTGAGAATTGAAATATAAAAAAGAGTTCAACTCACTTTGACCTGCAGCTGTTGTTGTTGGTGCAGCTGTTGCTGCAGTTGCTGCTGTTGATGCTGCTGCTGTTGGTGCAGTTGATGCTGCTGCTGTTGATGCTGCTGCAGCTGTTGTTGTGGTTGCTGGTGATAAAATAGTAATTAGTCAAAATTGTTTTCAAAAATATTTTTAATTTCCACTTACTTGGTCTTGCAGCTGCAGCTCTGGACCATTTGCTCTTCGGTTTTTCGGAATCCGAATCTGATTCCGAAGAGCAAATGGTCATTATTCGCCGCCGCTGCTGCTGTTGTTGCTGGTCTTTCTTTGTTGTTGATGCAGCTGCTGCTGTTGATGCTGCTGCTGTTGGTGCAGCTGTTGTTGTGGTTGCTAGTGCTGAAATAGTTTTTATGAAAAATTTTTTTCAAAAATATTTTTAATTTCCACTTACTTGGTTTTGCAGCTGCAGCTCTGGACCATTTGCTCTTCGGTTTTTCGGAATCCGAATCTGATTCCGAAGAGCAAATGGTCATTATTCGCCGCCGCTGCTGCTGTTGTTGCTGGTCTTTCTGTTGTTGTTGTTGTTTTTGTTGTTGTTGTTGTTGTCGTTTCTGATGTTGTTGTTGTCGTTCAAATTTTTTCATAATTTCTATATGCAATGCATATTTGGAAGGTCGTTGTTGTTGTATTTGTTCCTGTTGTTCTTGTTGTTGTATTTGTTGTTGTAGTTGTAGTTGTTCTTGCCTAATTCTTTTTATCGGTATTTTTAATTTTCTTGTTAATGGTGTTGCTGTTGTTGTTGATGTTGATGTTGTTGGTGTTGCTGTTGTTGTTGCTGTTGTTGTTGCTGTTGGTGTTGGTGTTGCTGGAAATGGAAATTTCATTATATGTATATACATAAGAATCTATAAAAAAAAACTCACTTTGACCAGCAACAACAGCCGAATGTAGCGGTGCTGGTGCAATTGAGTCCAGCCTAGCCTCTATTCTTATTAGGGGAGGCCGCTCATTTGCACCAGACTGCTGTTTGAGTAGCCGCTGTTGTTGATCTTCCTGCTGCTTCATCCTTTGTTGCGGCAGCTGCTGCTGTTGTTGTTGTTGTTGTTGCTGTTGCAACAGCTGCAGTAGCTGTTGTTGTGGTTGTTGCAACAGCTGCAGTAGCTGTTGTTGTGGTTGTTGCAACAGCTGCAGTAGCTGTTGCAGAAGCGGTTGTTGCAACAGCTGCAGTAGCTGTTGCAGAAGCTGCTGTTGCGGCAGTTGTTGCGGCTGCTGTTGCGGCAGCTGTTGCGGCAGTTGTTGCGGCAGTTGTTGCGGCAGCTGTTGCGGCCTATAAAATATTTTAGGCTTTTGTTTTTTCATCTGTATAAAAAACATAAGCAGTCTTTGAGAAAATGCCATTTTTAAAATATTTGTGTATCAGGACCACCCTAAATAAAAGTCTTGTAGCCTTAGCTATGCTTCTTAACATTAGAGATACGAATTGTAAATTCGGTGTAAATCGATTTATTTGTCTTCGCGAAAATAATATGAATGGGTTTTGCTTTACATTATGGAATTTTTCACCACTCCATTGCAAATCTTTACGTAACAGATTTAACAATTCCTCATTTGGTACTTGTTTTGATTTTTTATTAAATAAAAAATCCAACGTTGCATATGATTGAATTTTGGGCTTGCAATTTTTGAAATACGTCCGTACTCGTCTGTACGCATGCATCCAAATATTGTTCTCAAACATCACTTCATGTTGCTTAGAAGCATTCACAAATAAATTTGAACGAAACGATTTATCGTACAACTGCAAGCCTGAAGCTTCCCTCAATTCCCGATACTCCGGATCAATTATATATTGCGGTTTGGCACCTTCCAACAAACAATAATAGTATGAGAGAAATTTTTGTTTTGAAAAATCTGCATTCCATTTTTTCATTAAGCTAAAATGAATGTAACAAGATGCCTCCACAATCAAGGCCGACATTTCCTTCACGTCATTTCGAATTTTCTCCAATATTTCCTCATCCTTACAACAACTTTTTAGACATTTTTTAACGACGACTGTATTTACATCATTATTTTGATGTCTTCGTTTGT
Organism: Tricholauxania praeusta; assembly: GCA_949775025.1. Taxonomy (NCBI): domain Eukaryota; kingdom Metazoa; phylum Arthropoda; class Insecta; order Diptera; family Lauxaniidae; genus Tricholauxania; species Tricholauxania praeusta. The sequence goes on along the minus strand of OX459031.1, from coordinate 22,790,218 downwards.
TGCTACTTTCCTTGTTTTGTTGCTGTTGAGGTTCATCGTCTATGACAAAGTTATATTATATGTAGTAACGATCTACAAGAATATACAGTAATATACAACAAATGGTGCGGAGTAATTGCTCGACGGTCAGTACGACGCAATTCACTGAAAGCCATCATGAATGGTGTTCTAATGTCTTCTTTAACATGTGTTAAACGGTTTGAAAGTTCATTTGTGTATACAAATTCAATCAATGAGTGACGAAAAGAAATCTTTGCCCGAAGTTTCACGGTGTGAGATCCACAAATTTTGCTTTCACCAATGCGATGTTATAGCATAGCTCCGAATAAAAAAATGTTCATGAATTGAAGTTTCAGGAACCAAAGTTTTGTTAGTCAACGAAATTCATACAAGAAAACTTTGTGCCGCATTTCATTAAGTAAAATATCAAATGAAATCACCACACTAAATTCTGCCCAAATGGACGTAAATGCTGTGATGAACATTCAGTGTATGGGAGAATGCAAATATCTGTTAAAGTTTTCATGCTTCGGTGCATTACTCAGTTCGCATTCTCCCAGATACAAAATATTTTATTCTTGACTGTTTGCAATTTAAAATTGAAATTGATAGTGCATTTATTTGGAGTATGTAAGGCGTTTGGGTTTTGCAATAATTCTTACGATCATTCAACTGTACAAATAGATAGAAAAGCTGCCGTGAATTCTCTTAGACCAAAAGCGGCCACATAAAATATCAAAAAATGAATCAATAACTTTGAGTTTCAAACAGATTAAAGAATAACGGGATGCCACATCAAATTTTTGTAGGAATTGCCTAGTTCACATTATCAAAGATGCAGTATCAAAAAGTCGCATTCTCCCAAATACAAAATATTGCGATAAATTTTTATTTATTTTCACTATTCCGTCCGCTGGAAAGATTGTTGAATTCGAGACTATCAAATTGAAAAATAGACAATATCTCAAAGAGTGAATTTTCCAGACGTATCAAAGAAAAAGTAAAGAAATTTACCCAGGAATTAAGATGACCCTGGCCCAAAAGGAATATCACTCCAATCACCAATGTCCAAAATCTATTTCATGCAATACACACGTTTAGAATTGCAGACTTTTGAACACAAAACAAGTAATATTATTGCAACATAAAGTGACGCAGATAGAATTGCAAAAGTTCATTTGTGTAAACAAATTCAACCAATGAGTGACGAAAAGAATTCTTTGCCCGAAGCTTCACGGTGTGAGATCCACAAATTTTGCTTTCACCAATGCGATGTTATAGCATAGCTCCGCAAAAAAAAAATGTTCATGAATTGAAGTTTCAGGAACCAAAGTTTTGTTAGTCAACGAAATTCATACAAGAAAACTTTGTGCCGCATTTCATTGAGTAAAATACCACAATGAAATCACCACACTAAATTCTGTCCAAATGGACGTAAATGCTGTGATGAACATTCTGTATATGGGAGAATGCAAATATCTGTTAAAGTTTTCATGCTTCGGTGCATTACTCAGTTCGCATTCTCCCAGATACCAAATATTTTTGCCAGCATTCACGTCCCTATTCCAAGTTGTTTTGAAAACAATTTCGACAGAATTGATACCGGTGTGGTGATTTTGATGTGACATTTACTTCTTAGCAGTTGTTGTTGCAGCAGCTGTTGATGTAACTCCAGCATCTGCTGCTCGTGTTGCTGCAGCAGCAGCTGTTGTTGTTGCAGCAGCTGTTGTTGTAGCTGCAGCATCTGCTGCTGGTGTTGCTGCTGTTGCTCCTGCAGCTGTTTTTGCAGCTGCTGCTCTTTATCGCCTTCCATTCCGAGCTAAAATTGTATATTTATATATATATTTATATATATATTTATATATGGCTGAACTTTATTTCGAAAACGGCTGTAGCGATTTTGATAAAACTTCGGGATTTCGTTCATATGTGAACAAAATTAAGATTGGACTAGGTTTAAAGTTTTTCCTGCAGCTGTTGGAGAAATAGTTATTAAACTAAACATTTTACAAAATATTTTACTTACCACGAATTTTGCTCTTTGGCTCTTGGGACTCCGAAGAGCATTTTTTCCTTTTTAGCAGCTGCTGTGCAGTCCGGGACATCGGCACACGTTCTTTGTTTAAAGAACGTGCTATTTAAAATAAAAAATAAAATATATATTACTAAAATAAATACCTTAGATAAGACACCACAAACTTACGCGAGTCGAACTGCACAGCATTTGCAGATGTTGTTGGCTGCTGTTCCTTTTCATGCTGCAGGAGCTGCTGCTGCCGCTTCAGCTCGTTTTGTTGTTGCTACAGCAGCTGTTGTTGTTGCTGCAGCCACGGCTTCAGCTTCTGCAGCTGCTGTTGTTGGTGCTGCTGTGGCTGTGGCAGCTGCGGCTGTGGCTGCTGTTGCTGTGCCTGCTGCTGCTGCAACTTTGCCCCCATTTTTAAATTTACTTTCTTATTTAAAGATAATAAATATCTTTTTTGCTGTTGTTGTTGTTGTAGTTGTTGTGGCTGTTGTAGTTGTTGTTGTTGGCATGCTTAAAAAAATGGAAATTTTATTAAAACATAGAAATAACAAAACTCTATAATGACACTTACTTGCTCCAGCAGCAACAGTTGAATACAGCTGCTTCTGCTGCTGCTGTTGCTGCAGCTGCTGTTGTGGCAGCTTTTTCTGCAGCTGCTGCTGTGGCTGTTGCTGTGGCCACTGTGGCTGTTGCTGTGGCCACTGTGGCTGCTGCTGCTGTTGTTGGTGCAGCTGCTGGTGCTGTTGTGGCTGTGGCTGTGACAGCTGCTGTTGTTGCAGCTGCTGTTGTTGCAGCTGCTGTTGTTGTTGCAGCAACTGTTGTTGTTGTAGCTGCAGCATCTGCTGCTGGTGTTGCTGCTGTTGCTCCTGCAGCAGTTTTCGCTGTTCTGTTTAGAAAAATCTCCTCTATCCCATTTTTTTATCAAGCAAAAATGAATGTAGCGCGATGCCTCCACAATTAGGGCCGACATTTCCTTCACATCTTCTCGGTTATATTTTAGTTCTTGAATTTATAATTTTATAATGTAATAACGATCTTAAAAAGTATCGTATGTTATACAAACGTTTCGTTGTACGAAATTCGTTTACGTACAAAACGTGACCTCCATGCAACTTCAAAGCATCAACTAATTTTTTATTTGGAGTTCGCCTTTAACCGCGCAGAACAGAACAATAGCGGCACCCCACTTCACTCCTACACCGTTGTATGTTGTGGCCCGGTGACAAACAGCTGGAACAGAAGCGATGTATCAGCACCAATCGCAGTCGCTCTTCGACATTTTTGCTGCGAAAGGCGGCACAATATCGTAATGGGTGCCTACCTTCACATACTGGGCATGCAATGGATCTCCTACCATTCTTTCGTAACTTTTGAATGGCGCAGTTGTATTTGGTCATATTTCTTCTTTCTGTAACTTTTAAAAAAAAACTTTTTTCATCGCTGTTTGGGATGGGTCTTATAGCAATTTTTGAGTCGCCCAAGCACACAAGTTTCGGGCCCGGACCATCACCAAGAATCCTTTTTGCCATTATATGGCTGGCTTTTTCGACGCAAATATACTTTTGCATCTTCAGCCTAATCACTTTCCGTTGAACAAACATTTCTTGTTTGTGCACAAAAATCTTTAGTTATGCAAGTGTGTACTTCTTGTATTTTATTGTCGACATTGGTGACAATTGACGTTCCTCATCGGTCAGATCCATTTCCGCTCCTTTTGTAAATTTCTTCAGTTTACTTTGACGGCTGTAAATTTTTTTAGTTTACCCCCTATTCTCAGACCTACCAAATATACACAAAAACAAACACTGTGACACAAGAATTTTATATATTAGATATAATTTTTTTATTCAAATTTTTTACATAAATAAAGTTGTAGAAAATAATTCTACTCACGTGCTGCCGCTTTAAATTTTAGTTTAGTTGTTGTTGGTGTTGTTATTGGTTTTGTTGTTGGTGATTTGGTTGTTGTTGTTGTTATTGTTGCTGCTGCTGTTGCTGCTGCTGTTGATGTTGTTGTTGCAGTTTTTGTTGGTGTTGGTGCTGCTAATGAGTAGTGTAAATTCGGTGTGAAAATAATATTTAATATAATAGAAGATTTTACTTACCACGAATTTTAACCCTTTTAGCCATAGGCTCGAAATCTGAGTCAGATTCCGAGCCTAAAATCCGCTGTTGTTGTCGTTGAAAATATTGTTGTTGTTTTTTTTGTTGTTTTTGTTGTTGTTGTTTTTTTTCTTTTTTTTGTCGTTGTAATCGTTGTTTTTCCAGTTTTACTGCAAATGCGGATTTGCATGGTAATTCTTCTTGTTGCTTCTGTTGTAAAATAACAAAAATTTTCTGAAATTAAAAAAAAAAAATTTAAATATATTAAAATATAACTTACTATACTGGCCAACCCCATGCTGAAAATAGTTTGTGCAAGGCAAACCGTAGTAATGGCTTTTGGTTGCCATCTGAAATTAAAAATGTATGTAATTTTAAAAATTTTAAACAAAAATTATTTTATATCTTACCATAAGTTAAGTTGCGTTGCAAAGCCTGCCCACAGGCATCATGCTTCGCTTTAATTATGGATGAGCCAAGCCCCACGTAGTTCACGTTATTAATTGAGACTTGGGTTTTAAACCCATTCTCAACTCTTTCAGTTGAGTACATCCCTATCGGGATACGGAGGTCGTGTAGAACCCCAGCCGCATTTTGCGGCATTATCCTTCTTATGGCTAAAATAAAATAAAAAAATCAGTTAAGCTTTCATATCATACTAAATAAGGATTTTTTTAAAAAAAAATTGGTCAAAATTATTGATCAAATTTCAAAACTTTGCTTAGCATAATAGTAGGTCATTAAATTATTCACTTACAATTACAACAGCAGCGCATCCAAATATTGTTGCAAAAGCACACTTTAAATTGCTCAGAGAGATGCACAAACAAATTGGATCGATGTGCTTTTTCGTAGAGCTGCAAACCTGCAGCTTCTCTCATTGCTCGATACTCGGGATCGAGGATATATTTCGGTTTGGGATCTTTCAACAAACAATAATAGTAGTCGAGAAAGTTCTGTTTACAAAATTGTCCTCTATTCCATTTATTCATCAAGCAAAAATGAATGTAGCGCGATGCCTCCACAATCAAGGCCGACATTTCCATCACATCTTCTCGAATTTTCTTCAATATTTCAACTATTTTTAAGACAATTGTTAAGACATTTTTTAACGACGACTGTCTTTTCTTTTCTTCTTTTCTTGCTCCTGAGGTCCACCGGCTATAACATAAAGTTATATTTTAGTTCTTAAAACTAAAATTTTATAATGTAATAACGATCTTAAAAAGTATCGTATGTTATACACATGTCATGTCATTAGATATCAGTAAATATGAAGTTAAAAACAAAAAGCTTTTGTTTTAGCAACTTACGTATGTTTGTTACAAATAGTTTGGATATATTATATTATTTATATTATATTATTTATTCAACATATATGTTACAAATAGTTTGGATATATTATATTATATATTAAATCTGCGCTAATGCGGATAGTGCGCCGCTAAACGGTTTCGCAATTTATCATTTGTTGAAACCGTTTAACATTCCTATGTTAACTCCTGTATTGGCAAACAATACAATACAACCAAAAAACATATACGTTAAGTATATGATAGCGCGTTCGCTAATCTGCGCTAATGCGGATATTGCGCCGCTAAACGGTTTCGCATGTTTTAAGTTTATAGAAATCGTTTAACATGTTAACATGTTACTCGTCACAATTTTAGACAATAGACAAAAAATGTATGAATTACAACACTCACTTTTTCTGTTTATGCTTAGTCGTAAGCAACGGTTTATTCGCAGGTCTGTAACTTCTTAAACTGTTTTCAATGGCTCGTCTGCGCACAGTGCTATCATGGATATCTGAATTCAGTGACCGAACAACCTCTTTGGATGTGGCAAATGGATTTCGTTTGTATATGCCACACATTTTTCTGCCATCACGCCGCTATGTCTTCAGTCGTGTGGTTTAAAGTACTCTCGTTTTTTTTTAATATAATCTTTCTTAAAATTAAAAGCCACTTTTTTTATCCTATTTCGAACCGATTGAGTCCCCATTTTTTTTTTTTATTCTAAGAACCACCTTAATATGTATAATACATTATTATTTATAATATACAAATTATGAATAAAATTAAAAAAATAGAAAAACAGGCAAAAATGCAATTTGGTCATTTTTCATTCAATTTTATATAACTTTTCCATTTCTTCATCGATTTTCTTAAATATATAGACTAAGATATAAAAGAACAAACTGATTTTTAAATTTTTTTTTCTTATGAGTAAAGTTTTCTCAAGTGGGCATCAAAAAAACCAACTTATTAAACTTAAACTGTTTTTTTCCATAACTTTGAAGATTTATTGATCAATATTAACGCGTTATTATTGTTTTTTTTTTGCAAAATTTGGATTTTTCAAAAAGTTATGAACATGTGAATTTTTATGTGAATGTTTTTTTAAATTGCGATTTCTCAGTAAATATTGGGAAAAAGTTAATTAAATTTTCGTGATAGGACAAGAAATGTTTTATATAAAAAGTTTTTATAAGAATTTTATTTATTATTTATAAAAAATTAAGTTTTTAAACAAACAGAATTTTAACCATTTTCTCATATGTACAGAAACAAAATCTTTCCACAGAATTGATCTGTAAAGTCTACACAACTTTTTCCTGAAAAAGTTAAATTTCATTAACTTTTCCCAATATTTACTGAGAAATCGCAACTTAAAAAAACACCCACATAAAAATTCAATTGTTCATAACATTTTAAAAAATTTAAATTTTGCAAAAAAAAATATAAGGCGTTGATATTGATCAATAAATCTTCAAAGTTATGCAAAAAGAAGTTTAAGTTTAATAAGTTGGTTTTTTCTGTGCCTACTTGAGAAAACTTTATTCTATATTAATTTGCTGTTTATTTTGACTTTTTTTAATTTTTTCGAAAAAATAATAATATTTATTTTAGAAATCAATTTATTTCGCCAACCAAAAAGTGATGTGAACAGCATTTGTAGAAAATTTATTTACTTTTAATTTGACACATAGTATATATTAATATAAATATCAGTATTTGAGATATTTGTAATTAAGTGGAACCATCGTTTGGTTTGATCCAAAAAACGAAAATGACTGATATCTCGAAAACGATGTGAAAAAAAAATTATGTGATTTTCGGAATCAGCAGCCAATTTTACATATGAAATGAATAATCGTGTTCAAAGTTTATTTTGACTGTAAACTATTTAGTGTAATTAGTCACTCTAACTAACAGTGCATGTATTACTTTAAGAATAAAAATTTAATTTTGATAATTTTTGGACCAAAAAATTATTTTTTTCTTCTCATTTACTTTTGTAGTGGCAGTGACAATTTCAAATTATAATGTATTAAGGTGAATGTATTGAAAACAGCAAAGAATTTGAGTTGTTACACAATAGACAGCAAAGCTCTATTTGCACAGAGATCATGGATTTTTTTCCTTATATATGCTTAAAAAATAGCGTTAAATTTTTTTCGGTACTTCCTTATGTGTACACCAGGAATACAATTTTCTTAATTTTTTTTACTCCGGACGATTAAAATTATGCAGCTCTGAAAGCAACTCTAGAAGTTTTGTTTTTTTTAAATGATATACTCGAATATGAACGAATTTTCGAATCTACTTTTGCAATCATACCTATTTTTGGTTCAAAGAAGCCGATAGCATGTTCTCGATGATATGTAACGGCTCTTCACATCATTTTTACGATAATGTGTGAATATATTTTTCAACCGCTGATGTCCCATTATAATTGAAAATAACTATTATGTATTAATATTTACTAGTGACTAATGGAAGTATTTAGTGTTCCATACGATTTATATGGGAAATAATGCCTTATTACATCTTTCGATATAGATAGCTATAGTTCTGACGATAATATCTAATTAAAATCATAATCCACTCCAAGCGAGTTATGTATTTCAGAGTAATTTGATTCATTATTGAATTTTTGTATAATTTCACTTTTGGAGCATTAAAGACTAAAGAAGTTCCTTATTATTATTAAACTTTGATTTAATTTTATTTTTTGCGCATTAGAGTTAGAAAAAACTTCATATTTTGGTATACAAATCTATAGTAATACGAGTTACCAACGTCTTGTAACGCGATTTACCACATAATTTTTGGATTATTTTAAAAATTATGATTTTTTATTGCTGTTTCTAATAATGTAAACTTATTGATATGCCGCTGATTTATTTATGCCTAATATACAGTAATATATTAACAAATTTCGGAGAAACTTTCGAATGAAATTTACTCTCTGAACATGTCAAAAATGGTAACACGGGTTAGTAACACAATTTATTATTTCACTGGATAAATACTATGTTTAAACTGAATTTTTAAACTAATCTAGGACACGAGAAATGTTATAAGCTCACAAAGAATTATCATGGAATTACCCATATGTATATTTTAAAAATAATTATATATTCATATAAAACTAAATTGAATTAGTACCCATGTTTATACCTAACGTGACCAACTATTTTGGAGCAATGTACAAACTAAACTAAAAGGTATACAAAATATCGGACACTACCAAAAACACTTATTGATGACCAAAAATATACAAAGGTCATTCACAAAATCTTACCTAAATGAAATAAAAAAAAAATAAATATTGATAATAAAAAGGTAATTTTCATTAAATTTCGAACTGAAAAGTAGTACAAAGAAAAACATTACCATAACTTCCATCAACACTTTAACGACAAAATGACAAACAAAAAGTCATATCTATACTACATATTTATATAAAATTGCTTATATGAAACAAAAAGCATATATATGTATACCAAAAGAGATTTATGAAAAAAAAGAGAACTATGCAAAATATAAAATAATAAAAAAATGTTAGTATCCATAATTTTACTTACAGTAGGATTTTCATGTTTTTTTTTTCAAAATGACTGAAATCTTGTCATATGAATGAATAAAAAATAGAATATCTGAACTGGTATTTGAACATAGATCGGGTAGGTAGGTGCAAAACAAGCGTGTAATCCACTAGGATACGGAGCTAACAATGAAATTCGCGTCTATTTCAATATGATAGAGTATGTTAAAAAGGATCTACTTTTTATTCTTGAAAATATAATGCTTTCCAAGGACTTTCCACGTAACAATGCGCTTAATATTACAATTTAAGTTCAATTTATTGTGTAGATATTGTGACCGTTAGTGTTTTTTAGAGCAAAACGACTGTTTTTTTTTTTGCTGCATTATTTTTCAACAGTTTTTATTCGAAATATGTCGACTTTTTTATAAGTTTTTACATTTTTTGATACTTCATATTACCATTTTGTGTTAACTTCTTTGGTACTATGCAACATTTTGCGACTTGTGAGCACCTATCATTTCTTTATCATTATTTTGTTCATGAATTTAAAATTTATAATATATAGAGCGAGATACTACGATGGACCGAATGTGCGTTGTAGATGGATGCATAGTCCCCAATATAATTGAGGTCCATACGTATCAGTTTCCACAGAATAATTTGGAAATGTTTGAGAAATGGATTGAAAATCTACAAATTTCTCGTTCAAAAGTTACGCATAAGTCTAGGATTTGCAGTCAGCATTTCGATTCGTCATGCGTCGGACGTAGACGTTTATTAAGAGGAGCTATTCCGACGTTGAATTTAGGTAATTCATTAATTAAAGGCTTAGGATTTTAAATATTTACTATATAGTTGTATATTATCCGTTATATTATCTGTTTTTCTGAATAGGTCACGTTAATGATAATCTGAATCTTCCTGTTATCAATACGAAAATTGAAAGCTATAGGAAATGTTCAATACAAGGTTGCATGAGCACTTCTAAGGACTTCGTACTGCACAAATTCCCAGCCAATCCCGCAAAAAAAAAACCTTGGCTAGAAGCTTGTGGCTTGCAAGATATAAAGTCCTCGGCGTGGCGTATTTGTAATAACCATTTTGATCCAACTTTCATACAGCCAAACAAAAGGCTCACAAGCTGGGCACTCCCTGACCTGAAGATAAAGGCAGAGCGCAGTGAATAGACTATTGTAGTTAGACAGGAATTTCAAGAAAGCAAATCGGAGTCTTGCGAAAATTGCGATGAATATTGTAAACTACATTGAAGCTACATTTAAATACCTGTCATTGTTCGTAAGTCTCTGTACAAGTTAATTTTTTCATAACTTTATTTATGTGTTTGCAGCTCAAGCAATGATCATTGTATTTATTTATGTTTACATTCATAGAATGCTGCAAAATGACAAAACAAAACCTGAAATGACGGCTGGTCACCGCCGCATTTTATTACCGAAACAATCAATTTTTCTATGTTAACCTGTGTTGGCAAACAAACAATCAACTACCTGAAATGACGGCTGCGGCCGCATTTCCTACTTATATATATTATTTTTCCTTGTTTGCAGCATTATCATTATAAAGGTAAAATTATCATATAGAAAATTATAATTAATTTACTAATATTTTTTTGTTTTTTTCATTCATAGAATGCTGCAAAATGACAAAACAAAACCTGAAATGACGGCTGGTCACCGCCGCATTTTATTACCGAAACAATCAATTTTTCTATGTTAACCTGTGTTGGCAAACAAACAATCAACTACCTGAAATGACGGCTGCGGCCGCATTTCCTACTTATATATATTATTTTTCCTTGTTTGCAGCATTATCATTATAAAGGTAAAATTATCATATAGAAAATTATAATTAATTTACTAATATTTTTTTGTTTTTTTCATTCATAGAATGCTGCAAAATGACAAAACAAAACCTGAAATGACGGCTGGTCACCGCCGCATTTTATTACCGAAACAATCAATTTTTCTATGTTAACCTGTGTTGGCAAACAAACAATCAACTACCTGAAATGACGGCTGCGGCCGCATTTCCTACTTATATATATTATTTTTCCTTGTTTGCAGCATTATCATTATAAAGGTAAAATTATCATATAGAAAATTATAATTAATTTACTAATATTTTTTTGTTTTTTTCATTCATAGAATGCTGCAAAATGACAAAACAAAACCTGAAATGACGGCTGGTCACCGCCGCATTTTATTACCGAAACAATCAATTTTTCTATGTTAACCTGTGTTGGCAAACAAACAATCAACTACCTGAAATGACGGCTGCGGCCGCATTTCCTACTTATATATATTATTTTTCCTTGTTTGCAGCATTATCATTATAAAGGTAAAATTATCATATAGAAAATTATAATTAATTTACTAATATTTTTTTGTTTTTTTCATTCATAGAATGCTGCAAAATGACAAAACAAAACCTGAAATGACGGCTGGTCACCGCCGCATTTTATTACCGAAACAATCAATTTTTCTATGTTAACCTGTGTTGGCAAACAAACAATCAACTACCTGAAATGACGGCTGCGGCCGCATTTCCTACTTATATATATTATTTTTCCTTGTTTGCAGCATTATTATTATAAAGGTAAAATTATCATATAGAAAATTATAATTAATTTACTAATATTTTTTTGTTTTTTTCATTCATAGAATGCTGCAAAATGACAAAACAAAACCTGAAATGACGGCTGGTCACCGCCGCATTTTATTACCGAAACAATCAATTTTTCTATGTTAACCTGTGTTGGCAAACAAACAATCAACTACCTGAAATGACGGCTGCGGCCGCATTTCCTACTTATATATATTATTTTTCCTTGTTTGGAGCATTATTATTATAAAGGTAAAATTATCATATAGAAAATTATATTTAATTTACTAATATTTTTTTGTTTTTTTTCATTCATAGAATGCTCCAAAATGACAAAACTCCGAAATCGTTTAACATTTATGTTATTTTTATCTACCTGTGGTCACCGCCGCATTGTATTACGCTACCTGTATTGGCAATACAATACAATACAAAAATAAAAAAAAATATATATACATTAAGTATATACTGGCGATGTCGCTAATCTGCGCTTCCGATTTGCGTGAATGCAGATAATGCGCCGCTATAACGGTTATAGAAATCGTTTAACATTTATGTTATGTTTACACTTGGTTATATGGACCCTCGATTACAAGCACACCTTGTCAAAAATTGTATGAACCCTCGATTATATGTTTTACGGGGACAGAAAAAAACAGAAAGCCTAGTGGCATTTAATCGTTTTGACTTGGCCAGAAGAAAATAATGCTTCATTTGAAGATATAGTAGCGCTGCAGAGATTATGCGAAAAAAACTATTCTCTCGCATCACGAAACAGCAAAAAGTTTAGAACTACTTTGGTAAAAATTGAAATTGAAAACTATTCTCTCGCATCACGAAACAGCAAAACATTTAGAACTACTTTGGTAAAAATTGAAACGAACATAATTGAAATTTTCCAGTTATCCGCCAAACCGGATCTTATGTATTCTACAATAATTTGTATGTACACCTGTGTAATAAATATTTACGCTACATACATACATATGTATATGTACGGTTCATACTATTTATTTGAAGAAAGAGTTGTTTTTAAACTTTATAATTATTTTGAATGTTTGCATTTTTTTATAATTATATTAGATAGTAATAATTAGATAGTTTTATATATATAATTTAAATCGCAAATTTTAATGTTAATATTGTTGCTGAATTCAGGTAATGACTTCGCAAATGCAACAGAGCTTTTCGCTATTTTGTCACGATCTTCAAATAAGGAATGATCTTATATTAAAATTCCTATAATGAGGTACAAAATGCAATTTCAGCAAATTTGAACCAAAAAGAATTACATATGTTCAAATCCCAGTCAGAGATTCTTTTTTTTTATTTTTCATTCATTTATATGACTGACAAGTTTTCTGTCAATTCGAAGAAAAAACATGAAAATCCTACTGTAAGTAAAATGATATATACTGAAATTGTTTATTAATACATATTTTATATTTTGCATAATTCATGCCATACATAAAAACCAACTTGAATTTTTTTCGCATATTTACAATGGTCTTGATCATAAACTTGATCTATTCAACTAAAGTACAAATATACATTTTTAAATTTTTCTTAAAAGTTATAATTATTTTCCTAATTTAAATTTGGAATGGTAAATATTCAATTATAATACAATCATGAATTACTAAGCTCTATTCATATATTTTTGTTGTTATGACATCTAGATTAATTCAATTTGAAATTTCAAATTTGATTCAAAACCTTCCCCAACTTTTTCGCAAAGATGTAACTTTATTTTTATCTCTTTCAAAGAAAATAAAGTCAATTTAATACAAAAATTATTTACTCTATTTATTTTACCTAAGGTTGAAATTTTTTTTACCTAATAATTTTTCACACTTTTCTTTTTTAATGCTTTATTATTGCTTTAAAACTTTTTTAGAAAACCAATTACCGTTCGCGATCCGTCTGAATTTGGCGACTCGCCTATCTCTATGGTTGACGAATGTACATGTTCGTCTTCAAAACAATGCTGTTAATGCTCTAATTATTGGTAGTGAAAAAATTTAAAATATAAAAATGATAAGCAATGTGGAGTTATTTTTAAAGAAAGCGGCGGAGCATTAGTTACAACTCAAATTCAGCCTAGCCAGCTATATATTTTAGTAGTGACTCAGTTCTTCCGTTTTTTTTAAACTGGTTTCTGCACTACGGTTTTTCGCTAACGACTCTTATAAAAACAATGGCATTGCAAATGACTAAGTTGGGTTTGGCACAATCATGACTTCTATTGAAAACTCGAGTGTATGCACCACTTTGTCTAAAGGAATTTGAAATCTTCATTATTAGGCCTCCATTCGGAGTTATCATAACTTACACTGGAATGCTGGTTTCATCAAGTTTAACAGCGTTCGTTATTGTTTAAGAAAAAATATAGGGTTAAAACTTTCTGCATGAGCAATTCTGTCACAGTTTTCAATTGTGCTGTGCTGATTGTGTGGAAGAAAATTGTGTTCCTATTCCTTTTTGGAACCATTTAGTTAACTTAGAACCACCCACTGAGAAAATGCAAGCGATTTTGCAACAGAATCCTCATAGCATACATATATAGAAATTTGTAAGTCATAGGCGGTGGCTTGGCAGGCATAGAATATTATATATATTATCTTGATCAGTGGTGATTTTGGTACACTGGTTACTTCTTTTTTTGTAGCTCGTAAGGTTCACGCCTACCACCCACATAAACCTTAACTTACTGTGCCAAATTTAAGAAAAATGTTTGCTGTTAGAAAGCGTGTCTGTCTTCTCTGCAAGCAAAATCTTTAAAACACTACCAGATGATCTGCTTAATTAAATGAAACTAAACTTCACACAATTTCTACAAATGACAAATTCAAGTGCAGACAAAAAAGTGGACCAAATTGAACAAGAGCGCATGAGAGCGGCATACGAACAACAATTTTTAAACTATTTAAGAAGTATTTACGTTGATGTAAAGAAATTTTACGCAAATGAACGAAATTTTTCAATTTTGCACATAATTACGACCGTAATTTTATTTTAGTGCTGAAGAAAGTTTTTCTTTGAACTTTCTTAGGTTCATATTTAACCTAAAGTTATTGTTTCTTGAGTTAATTTAAAATGCATTTAATAGAAGTATAATTTATTTGTTTCGATGAGTGAATCAGCAGTAGAGATCGATGAAGGAAATACTGTATCGAAACAGAGCCACAACGGCAGGCGAGCACAATGTAATATCGCATCGAAACAGAACAAAAAGAGCCAAAGTGCAATACATAATAAAAAGTAAGTTTCAAATATGTTACGATTATTTTAAGAATATCAGAAATCAATTACATAAAAATTTTTTGAAAATCTCACTTGAGAAATATCATTAAATAATCCACTAAACATTAACTTATTAACGTTTAGTGTTGAAAACAAAGAATTGAGTTTTAAGCTTGATGGAGCTCATTAAAAGTCGTGACATCTTCTTACAAGGTTAAGTTGTATTGTATTATTTCAACTGAAACGTTTTTATTATCGACAAGTACTATGCTTATTTAAAATACTTAGCTTGGTTAAAGTAACGATTTCATATTTTCCAAAAAGTATAGATATTTTACTATTTTTTGATTTTTATTGCATTACACATTTTGAATAAATTGTTTCTAGCTTTTTCGAAGCGTTTTGCCGAAATTACTCCTTACACGTAGTCAAATAATTTGAAAATTTGAAAACAGTGTATTTTTTTCATACTTAACTTGATTTTCTCAAAAATGAACAGTCCTGTTCACAATGATACATATGTATATACTTAATACAGTAAAGCATTCTATTTTTAACGTGTTTTGAATTATTATGACTAAGTCTTTAGTGTTATAAAATCACACTAGAGGAGTTATGAACAAAATATTTATTTAGTCGCAATAAATATTTATTTCCAAACATCGAGAATTCGCTAACTACTTCGAGTTGTTTGACCTCAAAATAAAATATATGGTTTTATCCAGGCTTGAATTCCAAAAAATTCATTGCAATAGTTGAGTTTAATGTATCAATGTTAAGCAAAAACTGATGACATCATCGCGAAGAGTAGATCAAAACCTATCGATTCATGTTTCTTATTATTTTGTAGCCACATCCCTGCGATTATAAGCGAGTTGAACACAGTGCACTCTGGCAAAATAGTGAACGCACCCATATATGAGTTCAAATTAAAATTTTTCCATACATAACTTTTAAATTTTTCCATACACAACCTTTTTCCCTTTTGGGCCATGTGATATCATTGAGATATTAAGCTTATACTTTGCCGGGAATTTCAATGATTTTTTTGTAGTTTCTAAACATATACGTTAAGTATATGACAGCGCGTTCGCTAATCTGCGCTAATGCGGATATTGCGCCGCTGAACGGTTTCGCATGTTTTAAATTTATAGAAATCGTTTAACATGTTAACATGTTATAAGATTTAATGATTTTCATCACCATTATTTACAATTTTTTTCTTTTATCTCTTTTTCATTAGTCATGTCGAATCAGACGAAATTTTTTAACCTATCTCGTATGTCAGACGAGAAGGCCAATGCATTGATGGACTCATTTTCAAACGACGACAGCGATGTTGATAGTGAAAACTATGGTGCTTTCGATAGTGACGATTGTGTTGTAGATTCGAATTACATTTTTTCTGAAGATGACTTGGCTATTGATAAGTTTTCAGATTCGTTTGCACTAGTTAATGGAATTAACGAAAACAATATCACAGACTTAGACATACGACTTGAATGCACTCCACTTCTTTTAACTTCGGCAGCTTCTGTCTCTACACCTTCGGCATCCCATATAAATAAACGGTCTAAGAAACATGCATGTGATATAAAATTGAATAAAGAAGGAGTTGAATCCGTTGCTTCCATTTGTGCTGAATTCAGTGGTGACGCAAATCAACTGAGAAATGATGCACCTGAATTCAAATCGATCGTATGGAAAAAGAAAAGTCTGCAACTACATGTAAATGAAATTGTATTTCGGGGTGAGAAAGAAATTCCAACTGTATTGAAGGATTTGAAAACACCATATGCTTGCTTCCAATATTTTGTGACTGAGAAATTCCTCGATGATCTGGCTAGTCAAATGAATTTGTACGCCCACCAACAAAACATTGCATCAACATTTTCTACCAATGGAACAGAGCTTCGGAAATTTATTGGGATTCTGATTCTCATGTCCGTTTTTCGCTATCCAGACGTTCGTTCATATTGGGGTAGATATTCCTTCGAAGTAATTAGAAACACGATGACTCTCAACCGATTCGAAGCTTTGCGTAAAATGTTACATTACAATAACAATGCAGATATGATTCCAAGAGGTGAACTGGGTCATGATCAATTATTCAAAGTGCGACCTCTCATAAACAGCTTCAATGAACGCTTTATCTCTGTTCCAATGACACAGCGTCTCTCTGTCGGCGAGCATATTTCTTTTGCGAAAATTAAAGGAAATCCAACTCGTCAATATATCCCCGCCAAACCGAATAAATGGGGAACTAAAATCTTCTCACTTTCCGATTCTAATGGATTCGTTTATGCATTTGAAATTAATTCTGGCGCTGTGGACAATGTGATCCCATATAATGTACCGAATCTTGGAGCTGCTTCAAATGTTGTTGTTCGTTTGTCACACAACATTCCAAATAACATGAATCACATCATTCACTTCGACAATTTTTATACCTCGCTGGGCTTGCTGGTGTTTCTTAAAACCCGTGGAATCTACAGCTTAGGAACAGTGCGTGCCAATCGTGTGCCGAACATCAAGCTATCGAGCGATGCAGCTGTGGCCAAAATGATGGCTGAGCGAGGTTATTTTGAGGAATTTGTTGGAAGTGCTTATGGAATGGAAATAAGCAGCGTTTTGTGGCATCATACCAAAACTATTCGTTTGTTATCGACCTACGTGGGTGCGAAATCGTTTTTTTCTCGAGATATGAATCAAGAATCTCGAAAAACTAAACCATGTGATCGAGGAAGTGTGCAGGATGTCGAAATCGACTGTCCACTCATCGTCAAAGAGTACAACAAGCATATGAGAGGTGTTCATTTGATGCATAGACTTCGTGGCCAATGCCACGTTCGAATGAAGACTAGAAAGTGGGCAAATCGAATATTCTATCACTTGCTGGATGTGGCGACAGTTAACGCATTTATTTTGTATCATCGTTTGAACAAAGGAGTAGATAGCAAAGAACTACATAATTTTCGCACTGACGTAGCTGAATCATGCATGTTGCTTGCTTCAGAGAAATGTTCAGTGGGCAAACCATCCGTGTCATCAACAACAGGACCTAAACCAAAAAAGAGTTACTTTCCAACCCCCGATGTCCGTTACGATGGAGTGGACCATTGGTGTGCGTTTCATGATAGATCGGGCAAAAAAACATGCAAATCACCTGGATGCAAGTCGGAGACGCAAGCGTATTGCACGAAATGCAACATTAACTTATGCAATTCAACAGCCAAAAATTGTTTTCGCACGTTCCATCAACATAACAAACCATAAATGCCATATATGTTTCTTTTTGCATTAATTTCTCTTCAATAAAAATATTTTTAAATAAAATCAGCTGTCTTTAATTTTTCACCATGACTCCATATGTCTGCCTCTAGGCGGTCTGCAGGTTTTTACTTATACAAAAATAACTTTACACATAAAATTATTTATAAAATGAACATTCTGTATTGTAATGTTGATGTAGTGAAAATAGAAACGGATTTGAGTCAATAGACAAGAAAACCAAATTTAGAAAATAAATGAATGCTTACAAAGTAGTGGTAAAACTTTTGTCGTTACTTCCTTATGTGTACAACAGCGAAATAGAATAAAAATTTAAATAAGAAAAAAGTAGGTACCATTT
Organism: Tricholauxania praeusta; assembly: GCA_949775025.1. NCBI lineage: Eukaryota > Metazoa > Arthropoda > Insecta > Diptera > Lauxaniidae > Tricholauxania > Tricholauxania praeusta. The sequence goes on along the minus strand of OX459031.1, from coordinate 22,771,760 downwards.
TCTTTATTTTATACTCAAATTTCGAAAAATGAAAATTTTGTAGCTCTGGTGGCAGCCCTAGAATTTTTTTTTTTTTGATTGTGAATATACTCGAAAAGTAGTAAACTTTCGAATTTTAAGCGTTCCCAAAGAGTTTTAGTTGTGTTGATGAGCTGCAGGTCGTTTTGCAAAATTAAAGATTAATTTTTAAATTTTTCCAATTTAATTAATTTTATTTTGAACCGATATTTCGACTTCCGCTGGAAGTCATCTTCAGGGTTTTTTTAAACTAAAAAATAAAATACACATTTTTAAATATAAACATAACTTTTCACAAACATTTAAAAAACTTACACTATTTAAATAAATTAAAAAACTTTAAAACGAAACATTGACGCTACTACGTTGAAACAGCAAAAAAAAAAAAAAACACATAAACACTTAACATCCAGAGGGAAAAAAATGTTGCACAAATCTATCTATTGCACCATACTTTAAGCCCTTCAGTTGTCAACTGTTTTGTCTTGTAAATATTTTGACTTTAATCAGCTGTCTAATGTTTTGTTTTTTAGCTTTTTTGTTTTTATCAAATGCTTGTATATGTGAGCGCAATTATCCGTGTCTTTTTTATAGTTAAGTCTGTATTGAGTCGGTGTATTTATAATGTGGAGCATTTCTAATGTAAACCTGCGTGAGTAATGCGTCTCTTGTTGTAAAATACTCACATTGTCAAAATTTGATTTATGTCCAGTTAAAGTACAGTGGGCAGCTAACGCCGTTTTTTGGTCTAAGGGTTTGTCAATTAATTTCTGTTCTGATTTATGTCCAGCAATTCTTGTCCGTAATTTTGTCTTAGTTGTTCCAACATATACTTTATTGCATACGTTGGATCCGTCACCTTTGCACGATATTTGATAAATCAAATTCGATTTGTCGTTTTTGTCCAACCTACTTTTTGTGTTCGTATATAATTGTTTTAATGTATTGTTCGTTTTGTAAGCTATTCTGTACTTTTCTTTGTCGTAAACGTCCGACTTTTTAAATTTTTCGGAAAAACTCGGTAGATATGTCATGGATTTGTAAATTTTTACGGTATCGTCTACTGCCTTTGGATTATTTTGGTTATTTTTAAATGATTTTATTAAGTTCCCAAAGAATTCTACAACATGAGGTTATTATATCACGTCACAATATTTTTCAAAGTTGTGGATTTTTCTTGAGCCTCTTAGAGTACATTTCAATGTACTTTTTGCGATATGTGATACAAATAAGCATTATTTGGGAAAGTTTATCCGTTAAGACCTACCAATTCAAAAACATATATTTAGTCTCTGCCGCTAAACGGTTTCGCATGTTTTAAATTTATAGAAATCGTTTAACATGTTAACATGTTAGTCTCTGCAAAAAAAAAATCTCTACGCTCTACGGTGTTATCTTAATAATTATTTAAAATAAAATATTACAGATTTCACGCTGACATCTCTGTATAAAAATTATGAAATTTATGAAGTTGCATGTGAAGAGGATTTAACTACCGATATAAAACATCCGGAAACCGCCACAAGATCTGCTAGCGAACAAGAATCATTGAATTTTAAAAAGTCTCCGAAAACACCAGCAGAACGAGCAAGGGATTACCGGATACGGCAAAAAGCTAAAAGAGCAGCAGAATTTGAAAAATACAGCGGAGATGAAAGATATTTGATGTATTTTCAAACACCAAAATCAAAAGCACCAACACCTAAAGTTCAAATAGCTAGAAATGCGACAGTTAAAAAGAAGGTCAGAAACACAACAAAAACTGCACCAACGTTGTGTTCATCAAATAGTGTATTATTGAATCAAAATGTTTCATTGCCAAATGGAAAGCCTTTAACTGAACCAGAAACAGTCGACAATATTTTGAATTGGGTGGGTCCATTAACTATAAAAAAAGAATTTATTTAAGTATGTTTATGATTACGGTATGTTTTATATTGTACGGCTTTTATTTAATATACATATGTACACCTAAATTATTTTAAAGGAAAAAATTTTTTGACTCATAAAAATATGGAACAGTAAATAACACTACTACAGTCTTTAACTCCATTAGTAGCGTAGCACCTGAACAAATGTTCCATTTAGTTTTTCGATCCCTGATTATTTCATGCTGTGCAACTTTGTTCCAATTTTTGGCATGTCGTGTTATCGACAACTTTTCTAGCATCTTTCCTAATAGTGTAGCCCATCGATTGACAGCGTCTTTTCATAATCTCGTCTGAGGTAGCAGTATGGTTGGTAACAAAATTAAGTTCATTAATCGAGCTCGATCGTAGCCACCACTTGCTCAATATTCGTTTCAAACAAGAGTTTACAAGACTTTAAGGGTATTCCTCTAAACGCGAAAAGAAAACTCGAAAGTTTTCGAGCTTGCTTTCGGGAACACCCCTATCAATACAAACTCGTAAATGATTGAGCAATGGCAATTTGACAGTTTGATCAGTGTTACCGCTGCAAAGAAAAAAATTTATCACACCAAAACGAAAAAATATGTAGAACTAAGTTAATAAATAACAAAACACAAATAGGTAAACAAACGAAAATTCTGAGAATTGCGCTTTTCATATATTTAAAAATCATTCTGTTAAGTTTATATGCAAATTTCTAAAGAAACTTCAAACTGGCAGCAAATTTTTTTGACAAACGGCAACACTGATTCATATTCCAACTTTTCGAGGCCACTTGCTCAACTAATTAGCCTCGAAAGTTGCGCAAACTTTTCTTCATACAAAATATTTTCGAGGCTTCGCGTTTTCAGGAATACCCTCTTTGTATTTAGTTAAATTCAAATGTAAAACACTAAATTGAAAAACTTATTTTTGCCAATCGACCGAATCATATTTTTTTCCTATGATTTTAAATGTGCTGAACGAAAAAAAACCCTTTTTTTTAACACCGTGAGAAATTTTTTTTACCGTAAATAATTTTCAAGGTGTCACTTCACTTAAACTCACCCATAGATAGAACGTCTGGTCCAATTCCAACAAGAAAAATGTCGTTGAATAGCCAATTAAATTAACTTTCAAATGATGTATCGCTTGTTAGAACCAAATGTATTGCTGAGTTACAGTTGACCAAATTTTTAATTTTATGCAAATTCTTATTTTATAATTTTTATCGATTTGATTTCGAAAATGTTAAGCTCTAGCGAACCAAAATCGGATGAATGACAACTCCGCTCTAGTTATGTCGAATATATTTTGAAAAAAATTTTTATAAATAAAAAAATTAATGATAAAACTAATGCATTTTAAAATTAAAGCATTTTTAAACAAAATGAATTTGGGGTTTTTAATCCGATTCCTTATAGTTTTTGAGAGAGATATTTTTTCGTGTCAAAAAAGATTCAAAAAAAGCCATAAAAATGAAGTGTGCAGTTATTTAAAAAATGATCGAGAATATAATTTTGTGTTCTACATTTCGCTATCTCAGAAAGTTAGGTTGTATACATGCCTGGGTGCAACAAGAGGTGAGCTAAAATTAATGAAAATCAGAATATGAGGAAAGGTATTTCATCCTGTAGTTTTACTTATTTTTTAATAGAAATCACGAGTTTGGCGCAACAGAAAAGTAAAAAAGTTATTCTCTCCACTTTTATATCTGAACTGTTCACTGAAAAGCTTCGTTTTCTTAAAATAATAAGAATGCAAGCTCCAAGTACGAAACTAATTTCCATTGTTAAGCTTATTTATGTTTATGGTGTCATACAGCAATCTTTTTCAAATTTACTTTTTGGCATTTTCGATAAGATGCTGGGGTTCCGAGATGTCGCACATAGAAGTTAAATTATTCTTAACTCACTTAAACTTTAGCTCTACTGATTCCGCCGTTTTTGTGCACGTTGCTCAGTTGCACGTTGCTTTCATACTTTTTTTTTTTGTGAGAGTTGTACTGTACCTGAAGATACGTAGAGGAATTATTAAAATGGCATGTACGTAACACAGCGTGTTCAATATTACTCGCTCCTATAAATAGGCTTTCCGGTCTTGATATACATACATAAAATTTTTCACATTTAGCATTTTTGGAGTTCTTTGTGAACATGAAATCAAATTTGAGAATTTTTTTGAGTTATTAGCAATTTTGATTTTTATTAGGAGTTTGTAGCATTCAACCCTCCTCTTAGAGCTAAATAAGTGCTTTGGAGCTTAATAAGCTACGTAAGCTCAATAAGTTTCGTAAGTGTAAATATTATAATAAAATTGAAAGTGGCTTTCAGTGTGATTTATTTTTTTATAAAATACAAACTTAATATCCTGAGTATTATTATTATACAAGACATGGTGTATATTTTACACTAGGGGATGAGGATTACACTAGTTAAGTATTGTATTAAAGTTTGTCTTTGTGTTGAAATTTATGATTACAATAAACTCTCATACTATTACATCTATTCTGTGCTTAATGTACTAAAATCCATGTGATAATTTAGTAATAATCTTAATAATAATCACGCAATATAAAATATTACAGATTTCGCGATGACATCTCCATATAATAATTTTGAAATTTTCGATGTTACATATGAAGCGGAACTTCATGGTATGATGAAAAAAATACCAAAAACAGTAGCAGAACGCTCCAGAGACTATAGAGAACGTAAAAAATATATGATTAAGAAACCACCAGCGAGGACATCATCGGAACGTTCGAAAGAATGTAGGGCACGTCAAAATGCTGAAAAGCCATCCTTCGAAATTGCACATAGCATTTTTGATATAGTGTGTGGTGACGAACAAACTTTAAATTCTATAAAAAAACGACCGAAAACAGCAGCCGAACGTTCTAGAGCATACAGAGAGCGAAAAAAGGCTTCACAATTTTATCAGAATAAACAATATCTTGCAATAAACACGGAGTGTGACCCCTCAACTAGTGTTTTATTGAAACAAGATGTGAGTTTGGTAAAAGATGATGTAAACTTGGCGCCAAATGAAACAGAATGTATCAACAATATTTCAAATTGGTTGGGACCTGCAATAATTGAAAAAAAGATAAATTAGTTTCGTACATGAAATCTAACCTGTTATGTTTTATATTGTTAGATTAATATTTAGATAGATTATTTTCTATGGGAATAAGTGAAGTCACTGTTTTATGCTGATAAACCAGCAACAATTGACGCTTTGAAAATCAACATATTCGTGTTAGTTCGGATATGATGCCTCAAATAGTTCAAAATTGGACTTATCGAATGCAATTTATTGCAGCTAGCCGAGTTAATTTATATGTGTTTTATTTCAATTTAAATTTTCATTACTCTTAAAATCAAATCATTATATAGATTATTATTAAGATAAAGAAATACTAATACACATATATCTTATTAATTTTTGTTATAAAGGTAATAATGCAAGCGCACAAAAACCTTATATGTATGAAATTTGACAATCCATTATACACTTACATATATATATAGTAAATAAAGCTCTTATACCTTTGCATGAATACCTATGTTATTTATAAATTTTAATACTTATGCTTTGCGGAATGATATAATATTGAGTAAAAAATTTTAAAGTAGTATGTAGAATATTTTACACTATTGCTTAAAGACTATTAATTTTTTAAGAAATGTTGGTTGGTTAAAACAAATTGTTATAAATATTTCTGCAAGCAGATACATACTGTCAACTTCACTGCACCTCTTTGTGTTACGTATTCATTTACTTTTACTTAACACAACTGCATCACTAAGGATTCCCCTAGAACACGCTGTATTGAGTTTTTTAATGTAAGCATTTTTGACTGGTATTTTAAAAAACCTACATATATATTAAACAATTAACGTTATTTCCATAACTACCCTCCAGTTGAAATCAGTATCGATCACAAAATGTGATGAATCTTAAAATAATTTAACTTTTTTATGTGCAGTCATGAGCAAATAATTAAAAAAAATTGTCTTATTAAAAATTTGGTTTAAACTAACTTTTAGTGAAAAATGTTCATAGGGCCATGGCATCAAGCTATGCGGATGGAAAATGTCTACACAATTCTATTCGGAAAAAAAATCAGAGATTCTTTTTCGATTGCTTTGGATATTTGATTCCTTCGGTAGCTTTGATTAGTTCAGTAGCGTGGGGGGGGGGGAATCGTTATTGATTCTTTAAATGGACAATAATTACTGATTCTATACATCTCCTTTGACATCATGAAATCATTGTTACAGTTATAATAAAATTAATAAAAATTTTATTTAGTTTATTAAATTTTCATTGTTTTTATATTATTAAGTTAATGTTTTTTTCTAAAACGCATTTATTAACATGGAAAAATTTAAAACCGCCGATGCAAAGGTGTAAAATTCTCAATTGTGCTTATTCAATTAACAAATATTCTTTCTTGAAATTTTTTTTAAAATTTGCATCTTCGAAAGCCTTACAAATAATTCTATATAAATGCTTTATAATTTGTTCTTAAAACATTGAAGAAATAAAAAAAAAACGAATACCACGCGAATTTACTCAAAACTTGCAAAAATTTGATTCTCCAATAAATATCCCAAAAACTAAATGGGAAAAAATGTTTTTAACGCGATTTCGGAATCAGCGCTCCATTTAACGTAATAAATGGTTACATTTACATCCGCGACAATCGGCAGAATCGTTTATTAACTAACCTTTCTTCAACTCGGTTTATTGTGTCAATTTACCACAAATGCTATTGTGTAAATAAAGTAAAAAATCACTTACTGTGACCGAATTCGAATGGGGTACACAATACTGAAACATTTTCAGAGAAAAAATGTTTCTATTTTACTAGATCAATTGATAATAAAATCTAGTTAACTTAACAAGATTATTGACGAAATTTTAAAATGGTCTCTGAAGTTAAATGCTTTATGTAAACTGTAAGCATTGTTTTTTTTATTTCAAACAAATCCCGCTTATGTAATTTTAATTTCCCTTGCAGCGTTAGTTTCCACGGTGATATAGGACGACCGCGTTCCCTGCTAACCTGAAGGCTGAGTCCCAATAATTTTCAACAGACTTCAATTGGTGACTTGTGCGACGGATTTTGCAATCCTCTTTAATTTTTGCCATTTCATTAGGATGTACATTTTTAGTTGTAATGCTGTGGTTTACCTTAATAAGAAAACACACGTAATTGATTTGTAGATACAGCAGTGATATGTAAAGATATATATATTTCTTTAATTTAAGTAACTTTTGTATGAAACTGTTGTACAGAGCAATTTAATTCACCGTTGCGTTGGACTTAAGATATCAGTTAAAAGTTCTGAGTATTCATGTAGCAGTGTAAGAAGTTAAAACTAACATAAAATGTTAAACGATTTCTATAACCGTTATAGCGGCGCATTATCTGCAATCACGCAAATCGGAAGCGCAGATTAGCGACATCGCTAGTATATACTTAATGCATATATATTTTTTTATTTTATATATATTAATTTTATATATATAATAATTGTAAAAAGAAAAGCTGCAGTGGTTGCATGCAACGATGCGTTTACTATCGATTTCACTACTGTTAAAAAGTCCAATAATGGCTATAAAGTCATTATTGGACTTTTTGAAAAAGAATTCGAAGGCGAAGCAACCACTATTAGTGAAGCAAAGGAAATGGCTTCACTAGCAGCTATTACACATTTTTAAAAAAGTAAGTTGTTATAAAAATTTTTTTAAAACTAAACGCGCGATGTTTTTTTTTTTGCTTGTTATTTCATAGAGTTTTCTTTTTCAATTTTCGTTTTTGTAACTAGTGACTGAAAATTAGGAAGAAGAACTTCCCACAAATTTTAATCAATTTTTTCCTTTGTATTTGTTTTTGTGGAAAGTTCTTCTTCCCACTTTTCAGTCACTAGTTTTAAGCAGTAGCATGCCAGCGGCAATGCGTCTTCTGAAATTAAAAATAGAGTTTTAAAATTTCTGTTTTTTCTGCAATTGCTATAAAGGTTGTATCAGATACATAAAATACTATTTAATTTACTAATATTTTTTTCATCATAGATAACATGTCAACTCTACAGCAGACAGAGTAAGTATATATTATGCGTTTAATTTTGTTAAATTTTTTCAATTCTTTTTAAAATTAATTTTATTTAATTTACTAATATGTTTTTTTTATTTTAATTTTATTTTAGAACTTTACGCTGAAATGACGGCTGGTCACCGCCGCATTTTATTACCCAAATATTCCGGCATGGAAAAGAGGATCGCCTGATCAGCAATGCAACAATCAGACAGCGAATTCTTTCAGGAGATTTCTTCACTGCGTTGGCAAAATGCAACGTGCTTAAATCGTTCAAAAATGCTGAAAAAGTTGGACTTATCGTGAGGTAAAATTACCATATACAAAATTATATTTTATTTGCTAATATTTTGTTGTTTTTTTTTTTTCATTTATAGAATGCTGCTACAAACCTGAAATGACGGCTGGTCACCGCCGCATTTTATTTCCGGCATGGAAAAGAGGATCGCCCGATCAGCAATGCAACAATCAGACAGCGAATTCTTTCAGGAGATTTCTTCACTGCGTGAGGTAAAACTATCACATACAAAATTATATTTTATTTGCTAATATTTTGTTGTTTTTTTTTTCATTTATAGAATGCTGCTACAAACCTGAAATGACGGCTGGTCACCGCCGCATTTTATTACCGAAACAATCAATTTTTCTATGTTAACCTGTGTTGGCAAACAAACAATCAACTACCTGAAATGACGGCTGCGGCCGCATTTCCTACTTATATATATTATTTTTCCTTGTTTGCAGCATTATTATTATAAAGGTAAAATTATCATATAGAAAATTATAATTAATTTACTAATATTTTTTTGTTTTTTTCATTCATAGAATGCTGCAAAATGACAAAACAAAACCTGAAATGACGGCTGGTCACCGCCGCATTTTATTACCGAAACAATCAATTTTTCTATGTTAACCTGTGTTGGCAAACAAACAATCAACTACCTGAAATGACGGCTGCGGCCGCATTTCCTACTTATATATATTATTTTTCCTTGTTTGCAGCATTATCATTATAAAGGTAAAATTATCATATAGAAAATTATAATTAATTTACTAATATTTTTTTGTTTTTTTCATTCATAGAATGCTGCAAAATGACAAAACAAAACCTGAAATGACGGCTGGTCACCGCCGCATTTTATTACCGAAACAATCAATTTTTCTATGTTAACCTGTGTTGGCAAACAAACAATCAACTACCTGAAATGACGGCTGCGGCCGCATTTCCTACTTATATATATTATTTTTCCTTGTTTGGAGCATTATTATTATAAAGGTAAAATTATCATATAGAAAATTATATTTAATTTACTAATATTTTTTTGTTTTTTTTCATTCATAGAATGCTCCAAAATGACAAAACTCCGAAATCGTTTAACATTTATGTTATTTTTATCTACCTGTGGTCACCGCCGCATTGTATTACGCTACCTGTATTGGCAATACAATACAATACAAAAATAAAAAAAAATATATATACATTAAGTATATACTGGCGATGTCGCTAATCTGCGCTTCCGATTTGCGTGAATGCAGATAATGCGCCGCTATAACGGTTATAGAAATCGTTTAACATTTATGTTATAGTCACAGCTAAAATATATCATTTCATTGTTATGAATACTTTCAATAAAAAATATGTTAGGTACTATAAAAGTTAATAAAATTAAATGAATTCTAATTTGTAAATTTTAGTTTTTAATTAAAATAAATTTTTATATTATTGAAAATGTTATTTCTATTCATTTTTGCTTGTTTTGCCTGAAGGACTAATGATTCGGTGAATTTCTGCGATCCAATTGTGGCAAATTGAATATCTTAGTGTGTATATTGTAAAATTCCTTTATATTTTGAAACTAAGTTGCAGAAGTTTTGGTGAAGATGAGTAAAGAGTGCAACATTTTTATAGCTATAAAACTTAAAAAGTAACATTTAATTCCTAAAGCTGCTTTCAATCTAAGCAGTAATTTCCAAATAAAGTGTTGAACTAAATAGTGCATTCAAGGAACTTAAAATCTAGTGCAAAAATTGTTTAAAATGCTTTTCGCTCTTTCTTATAGTCCGGGAGGTAGCGTTGCATTTTTCATAGTCATTTCCTGCCGCTTAGTTTTTTTTTATACCCTACACCGAGGGTATATTCACTTTGTCTCTCCGTTTGTAAAACATCGAAGGGGGCGTGGAAGGTATGGAAAAGTAAATATATTCTTGATCAGCATCACCACCTGAGTCGATATAGCGATATCCGTCTGTCTGTCTGTTCGTCTGTTGAAAACAGGTTTACGGGAAAATCAAGAAAGCTAATTGAATAAAACATTCACATACAGGTCACATCTTCTTGCAGGCATCTTGCTATTGAAAATGGGCGAAATCGGTTGACGGACACGCCTACAGCCCATACTCTATGTATATTTACCCAGGCCAATTTTGAAAAAATTGCAGCGATTTTGATGAAACTTGGTGATTTGGTGCACATATGAACTAAATTAGGATTAGCCTGGGTTTCAAGTTTCCAAAGGGTCGTACAAGGGTGTGGCACAGCCCTAAATTTTATTATTTATACCACCATATCTTGTAAGCCGTTCAAGATATTACAATGAAATTTGGTAAACGGATACACATCAAATATATCTTGAATTGAGATAAAAGTGGGCGGAATTGAAAAAGTGGGCGTGGCACAATTTGATTTGATATCCCTGATATGGGATAAGATAAGATAAGATCACATGGAAATTGGGCTTAATAATACATATTAGAATTAATTTTCATAGAATAGACTTGACACCAACAAATTGAAATTAACAAATTGACAGAAGCTGATTAGATAAAATAGAATTAAGTTTAAGTTGAATGTCAGCGGCAGCTGTTTTTCAGTCGTCCGCCACAATTTCGTTCCATTTTAAGTGGTCAAGTGCATGGTACAATTCATGGCACAATTATCATGGTAGCAGCAATTCTAAATGACAGTGCTTCTTTATTTTATGCCTAGGCATAACTGCTTAGAATTTGCTGCTACCATGATAGTTGCTCAACTTTTGTGTTTTTGACAGCGGCTAATCGCTGGCGGTATTACAGTCGTCCATTGTTTTTGAAAACTTTGTTTTTCGTATATCAGAAGTTGGCAACGCCATTTGTTGCACAGCTGACTACGTTGTCCTGTTTGTTTTTTCGTAGTTTGTGTCAAAAAATGCAAATTTATTTATTTACTAACTGCAAGTGAACAAAATTTGAAATGATGAAAATACGTCGGAGTAATTTGCAATCCTTCTGCCTTACTTGCCTTGAGCTTCTCGAATCAAAACCCGGATCATACTTTCATATCAAGCAGACACCCAGCTTGATAAAGTTGCTAATCATTTGCACCTCATTAAATATTGACGAAGATGACACAGTGTATCCTCAAAGTTTATGTTCCAAATGTTACTGTACGATACAACAGTTTTGTGAATTCCGGAAAATGGCACAACAATCAGCGGAGGTACTTCAGGGGATTGTAGGGAACACAACAAATGAAAACCCAAGTAGCTTCACTGATGATGAATTTGGTAGCGAAACTGGTGGATCGGTGAGTTAATACATTGTTTAACATGGGTGGTGGCTGCGAGTAGTCAGCAATGCTGTCAAATGTTCTTTTGTAGCCACTCCGAGCACCGGATTCATAAATAAATTAGGAACATGTTTACTTTAGCTGACATTGTCCAATTTTATTTATTTTTTTTTTTGTAAAAGGGGGCTAAAAACAAAAAAATATAAAATTAAAAAAAAAAGTCGCTCGGATCTAGTATCGAAGATACAGACATCGAAAGTTGCGGATATAGCTTTTGTAAAAATGGTTATAAGTTGGAAACCCCTGAATAGAGAATGGAAAATATGGGTGTCATAAATTTAATAAATTTGACCGATAATTTTGGAAATATTACGAATTTTCTGAAATTTTGACCAATTTTTTTTTTTAAAAACCTTATTTTTTCCAAAAAAAGTGTTAATGACCTGAAACTTTTTTAGCATGTTAAGAAAGCTTAATTGATTCTCTTTAAAATGATATATAGGTTGCTGTAAATTTTTTTATATTTACACCGAAATCTCTTTGCAATTACATGCAAGCATAACATTTAAACTGTATTTTCCTTTTCTATTGAATTATAAATGCTTTTTTAGGGGCAGCTATGATTCGAACGTGCGTTCCATCAACGCACCCCACAACACCGGGTATAACATGCTTGACGTACAGTGCTAGCGCAATTTTTCTTCTCTCTTCTGTTGTTCAACAAATATTAATCCACCTTGGACACAGTTGCGCTTCAAAAATGTCTAGCTTTTCTGATACAACTTTGCTGAAGCTTAATTGGGCCAAAGAACGTCGTCATTCGTTCCTATTCCCGTTTGGTACACACCTTCAGCAAAGATGCGCTCAGTTTCACAAGCGGAGAAACTACGAATTGCTTCTTCGCTGACTGAGTGTGAGTTGTGAGGATTCCCAATAAATATTTAAAAGTGGCCTTTTTTAATTTATGAATTATATTTCTCAAATCTGTAAAAAAGAAAATCCAATTACTACGAATCGATAACTGGACTATCAGCAAGCATGCTGAAAAATTAGGTATTCAACCCTATTTGCCGCAAGAATCAATTGTTACTGTCCGGCCCTTGACAGAACCAGACTCAGATATCTACAACAAAGACAAGCTGTCTTCAACAACTTCAGCGAATTGGCCGAAAACAAAATCGGATTGCTGCTTAAGTACCTAAACACGAATAACTGGATGTAGCTTTTGTCGATTTTAAGGCTTAATCAATTAGACAAAAACAATGAAAAACAACAACAACAACGATTAGTCCACCTTCAACTATTATTATAAGACGATTCTCATTATAAAATAATAAGGTTATCATATGTATAAATTAAAAATTTTTTAAAATGTGAGGCTATGTTGAAAGATAGGAGCGCCGCAGACGAAAAATTATTATTAAAAACCGCGCGCGCGATTTTTAATAAAAATTTTTAAGTTTTAGAATGAGAATGGTCTTATAAAAATAATTGTTGTTGTTGTTGGTTTTTTATTGTTTTTGTTCATATATACAAGCTTTTCATAAGAATTTATTGAATATTTATTTTTATTTTCCGGCAAAAAAGGGGGTAAATTTGCAAAAATTTAGAACAAGCTATATACCATTTTAAAGGGAATAAATTAAGCTTTCTTAATATGCAAAAATAGTTATAGATCATTGACACATTTTTTGGAAGAAAAAAAGGTTTTTCAAAAAAAAATTGGTCGAAATTTTAGAAAAATCGTAATATAGTATCTCCAAAATTATGGGTCAAATGTCAAAATTTTGCTTACCATTATTGTAGGCCATTAAATTATCTTATGACACCCATAGTTTTCATTTTCTATTCAGGGGTTCCCAACTTATAACCATTTTTACAAAAGCTATTTCCGCAACTTCCGATGTTTATATCTCCGATACTAGATCCGAGCGACTTTTTTTTTTAATTTTATATTTTTTTATTTTTAACCCTCTATTACCCCTAATGTCAGCTAATTACTTTTTACTGCAACGAAAACACAAAAATCTGATTTTAAGCTGCAATGCTGACCAAAGACCAGATAAGCACTTAAGTTATTTATACTCAATACACTCTATATTTGATAAAGGCATCATTCAGAAAGAATTTCAAAAAAGTCACTTATGTCCTTATTGCATGAGGGGGGCGTGAGAAATGAACATTCATTTGTTATATGCCACGAAACATATAGTTAACTAAAGTCAGTACAATCATTGAATCCTTAGGTAGAAGTTAGACGTTTAATTATGTGTTTAGCTGCCTCAGTATATCGCAAATACGTAGTTAGATAAGTATTTGGTGGAATATAAAAAAGCTAATTGTATATTCTTTTAGGGGCAAATTCAATACTGACGTCGACAATTCAAATTTTACGGTCTTTTCTAAAGGTTTGGTAAACATTTTAAAAATACTACGTCCATATGATTGATTTTTGGCATCTTTTTACCTAATTTCTAACTTGGTGGAAGGTACATCCTTAATGGGGTAGAGTTTTTGTTATTTCATGTAGTATGAACAACTTTCAGCTCATTTCTAGCCACAAAATTGTGACAGTAACATATTTTGGACAAGTTACTGTCAGCAAGTTTGATTGATGACAATTTCATTCTTCGAATTTATTAGTTTTCATGGTACCTACCAAGAGTTTATAAAAAAAATTTCCAGAATAGCACTTCAGCACATCGTCACCTAAAATTCAAAAAGACGTAGCAGCGACAAAAAAACAAAACCGATTTTTTGATTGGATATCTTGGATGATGTCTCAACGAATTTTTAAGCTATGCATCCAAAAATAATGCTTTTTACAATATTAATACATTTTTTTCTTCTCCTGAAAATGAATAAAAAATGTAGTTACGGTTTTTTAAATTTTAGGTGATTACTTATATGTGGGTTAGCTTAGAGTTACATATATTTAAACCTTTAAATTCTCTGAAGTCTATCCAAGCAGACTTTTCTGATGTTCTTTATTTAAATATCTAACGATATTGCTTTTTTTAGGTCCACCAGGTTAAAATTGAGATTGAAGATACTATGTTGCAAGAAAATAATTTCTTAAATGATTCTGCTTCTACCACATCAACAAATAATGGAAAAGTTCTTAACCAACTACAGTGTACATTTGCTGCTTGCAATAAGAAATTTAAAACTAAAAATTCGTTATATAATCACAACAAATTGAAGCATGCTACTGGTAAATACTTTCATTTTTCTAAAACGCTTAAATTTGTTAAAGAGTTACTTAGAATAAATTAAATTTCAATAAATCAATTCAAGTGTCGTCAGAATTGGCACAGCAGTTTTCAAAATAAAGTTTAACTATACATATATATATATATTTCAAGAAAATCAGGAGTGAGGCCGTTACAGTAAATAATAATACCAGTTTGTGCCCGGCTAAACTGGCTTATCCTAATACGCTTCGGATGAACTAGTTTGGCCTATGAAAATCTAGTTTATCATAAAAACTTGTTTGGCTGGTAACATATACAAAATATACAAATTTAGTTCGTTTAAGAATACATAGTAGATATGAAAGGTATTGACAAAATATGGATAGATACTATACTAATATCGCCCTGCTGCAGTAAACAGCAAAATTGTTTTCCTAAATATCTAAATAATATTTTTTTCATACCATGGGACTCAGTTTTATACTCCCCCAGTTATTAGATAATTTTGGTTATATAAAAAAATTGGATATTTCACGAAGTACGTGTATTCTTATGCATTTAAAATTACACATTTTAGCAACTGGTTATTCTAAAAACACATGTAATACCTTAAAACTTACGCTTATGTTTCTTTTTATTTAGGACAACCTAAAAAACAAAACAAAAAAGACATTATGGATACATTTGAAAAGGAAGAGGAATCGGAATCATCAACAGATCAATCTACCTCTTCATCCGTACGGCAGATTAAAATCGAAAAATATAGAGGTTTTGATTGCCCTAGAAAACGAACAAATTCTGTTATTGATACAGATGAAGTAAAAACTAAGAGGTTGTGTGAAAAATTAGTTTGTGGTCAACATAGTCTTTTATATGAAATGTGCAACACAAATCAATTTAGAAGTAATAATCCTCTTACGTTAATTGGTGTTATGTATCAATTAGACTTATTGGTGCTCTGTTCACTGAGGCATTCGGCTTATGAGCAAAAAGATCATTTATTATCATTAACATTTAATGATACTGCAACTGATAAATTTAATAATATTGTGTTTTATTATGAAGATAAATCTACTCACATTCAAGTCGAAAATGTAGATCAATACTATACAGATGATATTAGTTATGGCAGTCTATTTCCTAAAAAATATCACATCTTTTCTGTTGTTGATTACTTTAATATTTTTGCTAAACATACACTCTCTAATCCACATAGTTTCTCATGTAACATAGAATATTTCATTGTCTACACTAATACAGGCTTGGATCTCACAGAAGATATGAAATTAAAAAAAGGACGATATAAAAATTTTTATCCTTTTGAATTTAAAAGTATAAGTTTAGAGAAAGAGAAATCTTTTATATTAAAAGAATTTTTGTTTACAAATAATGACTTGGAAGGACGTGGTTTTTATCAGTTTTCACAAAATACGACGGCAAGAGAAGAGTTCATAAAGCGATTAGAATTTTCAACTACTATGCAAAAAATAATCAACGAAAGAAAGATCTCTCAAGAATGTCAAATTAAAATAAAAGATATGTTTTTAAATAAAATATTATTTGCAGTAAAACAACCAAACAGAGAAGAACTTAATGGCATTGTTAAAAGTGAGTTGAAAAAACATTGCAAAGCTCAAGACGAGTACATGATGTTACAAGAAAGTGTATTTTGTATGGCTTCTGTAAAACAAAATAAATTTAGTGCTGAAATATCTGATATCATGTACGAATTTAAATTACTACTGAACTTTTTAAATTCCATGTTTCTCCATAAAAACATATCTTCCGTAAATTTTGGTGAAAAAAGCCATTGCATATCAATTGACATGGATGGAAAAAGAACGTACGTTAAGGCTTATAATGCAGTTAAGTCTATCGATTTCAGTAGCCTATTTCCCATGCGCAAAACCAAAAAACCAAAGAGTAAGTTTTCTTTAAATGAACATTTTGCTCTTTTTCTGGAAAAACTAGAAGAAGATATGGAGCATTTTATTATTTATACTAATACCAATCTTAATCTAACGGAAGACAAAGTGCTAAAAAAAGGTCAAACTAAAGATTTTTATCATTTAAAGTTCGAAGGCTTAAATTTTCAAAAGAAAAAATACGAAATCTTAAGAGACCTTGTATGTATTAATAAAAATAATCTCTACAAACTTACAGAAGAAGATTTGACAAAAAAGTCAGTTTTAAGCCTTTTGAAACTTCCGCCTTTTTTGCAAAAAGAAAAAAAAGAAGGAAGACTTTCTAAAGAGAATGAAAAGAAAATAAAAGTGAAATTTTTAAGCAGACTAATATTTGCAGTCAATCAGTATGATATAGAAAAATTAAATAGTTTTCTCAATAATGAAATAAATTTCTCTAATGTCCCATATAAGCAAGCAGAATTAAATGAAGTAGCGTTACGTTGGTTAGAGTCTCATGGACTGAGCAACATCACTGAGGAAATTATGAAAAAACTTTTTGAAGATGTAGCAAATAACAGATCGAGTTATCAGAAGAGTGAAAATTATGACATTGAAAAAGTAAAATTTGTTAAACGTGTGATCGGTAAAGAAGGCACAGCTGCATTTAATCAATTTTTGTTGTTTTTAACTCAAGGCGAAGGTGCAAAGTATCTAGATGTTCTAAATGGAAACGGAATAATCTTAACTAATGTGTCAAGTATTTTATCAGGCTCTAGAGGCAATGCTTCTGTAACGTTCAAAGGGATATATGAGCTATGGTTTGATGAAGATGGAAATAAAACCAATTATTTAAAAACACTGGAAACAAAAAAAATCAATTTATCTAGTATATCTAGTATTTTGAATGGTGTGGGATCTAATGGTCCAAAAGCTTTTAAAGAATTGTTTGACTTATGGTTTCCGACAGAACCGCATAAAACCGAATATATAAGTGTTTTAGAAAAGGAACAAATCAGCCTGTCCAAGATGTCTAGCATTTTGAGTGGATCAGGTGTTAATGCTGCTAAAGCTTTTAAAGAGTTGTATGAACTTTGGTTTGATGACAAGGGAAATAAAACCAAGCATTTAATAACACTGAAAAAAAATGGTATAAATTTATCGAATGTATCTAGCATTATTGGGGGAGCAGGTTATAGTGCAGCAAACGCATTTATGGGCCTATTTAATTTATGGTTTGATGAAAAAGGCAATAAAACTATATATCTAAGAACTCTTGAAGAAAATGAAATAAATATAACTAATATAACAAGTATCTTAGGAGGAGCCGGAAATAATGGTGCAAAAGCTTTCAAAGATTTATATAATTTATGGTTTGATGAATGGGGCAATAAGACTATTTATTTAGCAACTTTAGAAGCAGAGGGAATCAATCCAGCAAATTTGTCAAGTATTTTAAATAAATCAAGATCTAATGCAGCAAAAGTTTTCAAAGACTTATATGATCTATGGTTCGATGAACAAGGAAATAAAACCAAATACTTAAAAAATCTTGAAAAGGAAGATTTAAGATTGTGGAATATGTCTGGCATGCTTAGTGGAGCTGGAGCTAATGCTGCAAATGCTTTTATAGATTTATATAATCGATTGTTTGCTGAAAATGGAAATAAAAGCCAACGTTTAAAACTCATAAAAACCTTAAAAAAGATAAGATAAATCTATGAATTTTATGTAACGTTTTCCATGGAGCAAGCCTTAAATCGGCCGAGCGTTCGAATAATTTTATATCGTCTAAAAAAGAAAAATAGAATTAAATATGTAAAATCTTAAGAAAATGTAGAAAATCTAAAGCAAAGGTTAATGCTACATTTTTAATCTTTGAACAACTTATTTGATAAATTAAAAAAAAAAAATTTTCTTACGTTACGTAATTTAATATACAAGAAATGTTCCACTTGTAGAGGTTAAGATTTATTCCAACTAATTTTGAGTTAGAGAGGTGAAATAAATAAAAATCCTAGTTATAGAGGTATTAAAAATTGGTGTGTATTGTAGTAGTACAAAACTAACTTTTCAATCGACAACAATAAAGTAACTTCGCTTAAGTTCAAATGAAATCACTTCTAAGAAACAATGATGTACATTGTCGGCATATTCATAAGGTCTGTATCTTATTTTTCTTCGAGCTGTAAAGGTTGTAAAATCAAACATCAATCAAATTTATTTTTTCGAGTTATAGAGGAAAAATATGTACATACTGAATTTACTGGATTTTGCATAAAAATAAAATTCTTAAGTGTATTCAATAAAGATTTTTGGATGTGGATTGTAAAATATCTATTTCACAGATTTAGAAAATTACAAAGCTTGACTTTTCAACTAACTGATGACCATTAATATTAATTTAATTTCCAAATAAAAGCTTTAACATTTTTCTATTTTCAATTTTGATTATAGCTATGTTTATATATGTATTTGGTTTTTTTATCTATTAAATAATAATTTTAAAAAATAATCTCTGAGTCAAAACGTATAAGTTTTTGCTTGTGTTTGAGATGCCACATCCTTTTCTCGAAATTCGTCCAATTTTCGTCAAGAACATGTTCAAACTATTCTTTATATTTGTGTGAAATTTGGTTATAGCACTTGAAAGTTTTTACTTGAATGATAGGTGCGGCTACTTTTTGTCTGTTGCTACTTAGTTTTAACTTCTTAATCAAACTTAGCTTTACCTTAAATAAATCGCTCAGTACCTAGTATATCGTTTTGAAGTTGCTGGTTGTATGGATAGTTCCATGCTCAATCAATTTGCCCAAAATTTACCTTTTTTATATACAAATTTTGACTTTTATTTTTACCATCTCGAAAGTTTAGACTATTTGAAAATCATGTATGCATGTAATTATTTTAAGCACTTCTTTCAACATAGAACATAGTTTCAAATAAGTGGGAAGGAGTTGGTTTTTAGGGTTATCAAAATAGGAATAGTTTCAGTAAAAAACAGCTTTCTTTATTGTCATCAATATCTTCATGTATTTATTTTAAGTGTCAAAGTGTCGGACATTCTTTAAGTAACAGCACCCTTTGTTTTTTTTTTAACGAAATATCTCAAAGACTATAGGGAATAGAACAAAAACACCTGTAATCTTTTTTGTTTAGAAATGTTTAAATTTTATAAAAATTAAATAGAAAATTCATATAAAATTATATCAGGAATTTCGATTTGAAAGCAGATACGGTCTTAAGAATAATTGAAGAATAACATAAAAAATAAATACTTTGAGAAACATTTCTATAAGTAATAAAATTAATTTTATAAATAAAAAAATTAATGTTTAAACAATAGTTTCAAGAAAATTTTAAGTCAAATTTTATAATACTATATTTTATTATATAAATATTGTAGCGAAATTTGGTTTATACCAGAAAATTCTCGAAATAAAAACCAACAAAAGAAAACTAAACGATACTAGCTAGAATCACTGACTGTATGAAAATACTTGTACACCATCTAGCGGCCAAGTGTAGTTTTTGTACTAAAAATGATAAACCGAAAAGGCGCTGCAGTACACTATAAAAGTCGACAACCGAGAGAAATTATCGCCGTCGTAAAACGCCATCTAGAAGGTATTGGTAACATTGTGGATTCCACGCCTATAAACTAGAAGGTGCTGGATTATTTGAGAAAGTGATGATTGTAGTATAAAAAGGTTGTCATCTGAGTAGTTGAGGGCAGTTGAACTTAAGCAATAAAGTAACACAGTTGACTTTAAGTAGTAAAGTAAGACATTTAAATTTTAACACAGTATATTTTAAGTAAAACAGTTGTCTATACAGTGCCAGATTAATATTAGAGTTTGAATGTTGATGAAATAAACAATTGTACCGTGTAAAAACTAACTTTTGTAATTTAAATAAATCATTTTATAATTAAATAAGCTGGTGTGTTTTTGATTGCTATACAAACCAGTGATCGAACTCAGAAAAGTGTAGGAGATCGAAATTATCGTCTAAGAGACAGGAATTTCGTAACAATATGTTCAAAATTTACCTCTTGTGAGAGAACTAAGGCGGATATTAAAAATCATTAAACATAACAATCATAGTTACAACTAAAAAGTTGGTCGACTAAAAGCTATCGGTAGCTTTTAGAGTCACATATATGCGCATTTCCTTAGAAGTATTTACGGGTAATATCATACAGAGGCCATAGTGATACTCAGTCAGCCCATTCTTAGACGACCCAACTCGCAAGCCTTAATTTCATGTTTTTTCGTGATTAAAATAATAATTTGTATAATTATTGTGCTACGAAAAAAAAAAAACAAATAAAAAGACTTTCATGTAACAAGTTATGAATTAATGAGTTTGGTGACAATCCCACAGTTTTTACGTTGACACAAATTCCAAAATTTTTTATCTAATAAAGCCCAATTTCCATGTGATCTTATCTTATCTTATTTTATCAAATATCAGGGAGGACATCACATGCTATTAAGATAGCATATGTATGCTATTCACTCTCGCATTCTCCAAGCGCATTAAGTTCTGTTCGCATGCTTTTTCTTTCTTACAAAAATTTGATTTGATATCCCTGATATGGGATAAGATAAGATCACATGGAAATTGGGCTTAAAGATTGATCGACTTCTTAACAATCAATATTCGTACTCAACTGTAATCTTAGCTGCGTTTTATTCGCTTTGGTTAAACCTAAAAGTGAATAAAACGCATAAGTTTAACCTTTTATAATTCTGCATTTGCTCAACAGATGGCATGACTGTTTGACAGAAATTCTATTTCAAAACCAGAGCCGAATTTATGGTCGCGTGGTTGATCGAGGCCTTGCGCGGTAAGGGGCCTCATGTATTAGTACATAATTTTTTTTTTTTCAAATTATTGAATTATATATAATTCTTTGCTGGTTCACGCATTTGTATGAAATTTTGGTTCAACCAAACCCAATAAAACACGGCTCTTATTTAACTATCGGCGATCATTTGCAAGCTCTAAATTATTTGAAGTATGCAGTCGATTATTGGCCAACTCATTTTCCTATGTATACGAAAACCCTAAATATGTTGCAAATTATGAATTTTACTGCAACACTGCATACTAGTAGTTGGCAACGTCATTATTAAGAAGCCATTACCGCGTCTGATTTGTATTATACAAAAATTATTAAAAATAAAGAAAAAAACAATCAAATACGTTGATCAAACTTATTGAACGGGAAAAAGATTCGCTTTTACAGCCACCAAATATGATTAAAATGCGGCGAGGTAACTTACAATCTTTCTGCCGTACTTGCCTGGAACACCTACAGCCGAAATCTGCGTCAAACTTTAACATAAATCAGACGCCTAACCTGACAAAATTATTAATTGTCTGCACCTCATTAAATATTAACGAAGATACCGACGCAGTGTATCCACAAAGTTTATGTAAAAAATGTTATGATACAATGCAACAGTTTCGTGATTTCCGGCATATGGCACAGCAGTCTGATGAAGTGCTACGAAAAATTGTGGTTGCTGAAGAGGATGACAAAAATATTAACACAATTGAAGAAGATGACACAAATATTAACACAATTAACGCCATTGATGAAGATGGTTTTTTTAATGATACTAGTGATTCGGTGAGTTATTAGACATACAAATTTGTTTTTCAGGCTACCACCCGATTGAGCAATGAGGTTTCGT
This sequence comes from Tricholauxania praeusta, assembly GCA_949775025.1. NCBI lineage: Eukaryota > Metazoa > Arthropoda > Insecta > Diptera > Lauxaniidae > Tricholauxania > Tricholauxania praeusta. The sequence continues at coordinate 22,749,397 of OX459031.1, read as the reverse complement.
GGCGAACGTAATAGAAGTGCATTTAAAAAATTGTGAAAGGGGCTTAATTTTAGAGATGTAGCAAGTGTATGTTGCTTTGCTTAGGATTCAATTGATATATTTCTTACCAGACCCCCGGTAGGTTCACTTGCTAACCCTGAGTCCAGATATTTTTTACTTTATGTTTTTTTATTTGCCAATTCCTCAAAATCTTCATCCTCAGATGAATTGGAATATTTTCCCTTCCTCTCTTAGGGTTATTTTCAAAATGTCTGGTAAAACTTTAGTGGAACTTTAACTGACAGATTGTATGAGATTTTATTTCAAACTGCCGATTATATTAATAAAAAATAACTTAAAAAATTAATAAAGCGAATGATACCTTCGCTCAGCTTAGTTAAGTCTGACATTCTTAGTTTTTGTCAACGACAACGAAACTTAAATCGAAACTCCCTCCATAACTTTGGAAAATATGATTTTTTCATGAAAACGCGCACCAGTCTTCATATATTTGTAACATATTTTCCAAAGATATGTCGGGAATTTCGACTTGAAAGTAAATATGGTACATTTTTAGGATGGATTGAAGAAGCTTATACTCTTTTTCGAAAATGAAAGCAAGCTCTTTGAAATTGTATATTTGGTCTGACTTGTTGACAAATAATTACTGCTCAGACAATACTGCTGCTTTCTACAGAAAGATTTTCAATTCTAAGGGAGCGTAGCACCCCCATGCCAGTATAATTTTAAGATGCCGTCGAAGCCTTAAATTCGCGTGCTCAGGTATATGCTGGCGACCTTGATTGTGTTCTGTGAGCTACACAAAACACCAACAAAATCAAAAGAGTTTTTTTCTTTTCCTAAGTGATTGTTAAAGGTTTGAAATTAAAATGTGCATGTTTGTCTTAATTTGTTAGCACACTCGAAGGCGTGAAAACTAGCATTTTTATACTTTGCTTTATCCAACACTTGCAGTTTATACTCAACAAAAATCAAAAAATTAGTATCTAACAAATTCGATGAAGTACTTATTGCTAGCAAGTTTTATGAACATTCTCTTGTGCAAGTTCACAATTATTACCCGCAACTTTATATCTCTGGCTTGTCCGTTTTTTTTTTAATTTTTGAATTTGTTTTCATCACTAGAGTTAAATAAAACCAATAGTAATGCTTATTTCACACTCGCATCTATTGTATGCCACAAAATCGAGATAAACAATGATCGTAGTGATTTCGATGCCAGTATGAAATAAGCATGAGAAACACATTCAAATATGGATAAATATTGCCTTCTCTGATTCCCGACTTGTAAATGTATAGTACCAGGACCAACCAAAGTTCGGTTTTTCATTTTAAGGTTGAAAAAGTCGAAAAAATGTAATGCAATTGAATGAGAAGTCGGAAATATTTAAAAAATATTGAATAGGGTTGAAAACCCGAAAACAAGTTAAAAAAAATTTTAAAGAAGTTGATTATATACGAAAAATGTTGAAAAACGTTGAGAGAGGTTGAATAACTCGAAAAATTTGAATAATGTTGAAAAATTCGAAAAAGTTGAAAAATTCGAAAAAATATTGAAAATGTTGAGAAAAATTGAAAGAGGTTGAAAAATGTTGAAACAGTTGAAAGAGGTTGAATAACTCGAAAAAAAATATAAATATATAAAATGTAGAGAAAAGTTGAAAGAGGTTGAAAAATGTTGAAACAGTTGAAAGATGTTGAATAACTCGAAAAAAGTTGAATTAGGTTGAAAAATTAAAAATATATGGAAAATGTAGAAAAATATTGAAAGAGGTTGTAAAACTCGAAAAAAGTTGAATGAGGTTGAAAAAGTTAAACAAATATTGAAAATGTTAAAAATATTTGAATAAGGTAAAAATCGCGAAAACAGTTGAATGAAATTAAAAAGTCGGAAAAAATGTAGAAAATATTTGAGAAAACTTGAAAGAGGTTGAAAAATAATGAAGCAGTTGAAAGAGGTTGAAAAACTCGAACTAAGTTGAATAAGACTGAATATATTGAAACCAAATTTTGTTAGGATCACTCCTTTAGTACGCTAAATATGGCATTTTACGCTATAATTTTGTATGGGAGGTGCCACGCCCACAGGTAAATTTTTAAAATTTTTAAAAATCGTCGGTGCCGTTTTCGAGTAGTATCGAATGAAAGTTTTTAATTATTGAAATATGCCACGCCCACTATTACGATTCCGCCCACTTTTGATAGCATTTAAGATATTTATGATCTGCATCCGTCTACCAAATTTCGTTGCAATACCTTAAATGGTTTGCGAGTTATCACGTTATAAAAATTTAAGTTTAGTGCTGTGCCACGTCCCTGTTAGAGTCTTTAAAAACTTAAAACATAGCCCAATCTTCATTTTGTTCACATATACACCAAATCCCTAAGTTTTGTCAAAATCGCTGCAGTTGTTTTCGAAATAAAATTCAGCCATATATAAACATATAAATACATATATGTATAAACATACAATTTTAGCTCGTTTAATAGTGGTAGATAAATAATTTTATGTCAAAATATTTGCAGGTTAATCCTGAACCTGAAATAAAAATGGAATTTGAAGCTGAAGATATGCTGGAAAATAGTATAATAAATAAAACAGTTGATACTGCAGATGATTTTGGAAATGATTCCGATTCATCTGCTCCTACCACATCAACTGCGAAGAAACGAAAAATTCACGACGGTACGGATGTTGAAAAATTTCTATGTAAATTTTATGGCTGCAATGCTGAATTTAAAACATTACAAAGCTTGGATGATCATATAGCATCGCAGCATGCCACTGGTAAGTTTGTTTTGTAAGTTATATAGGCTGAAAACACACCGAATCTATAATCGATAAAACGTTTTTCATTTTTGAGACAAGAAAACGTGTTTTATTGCAATACATACCAATCAAAGCACAATATTACCAAACAAAATATTTAGTTTTTCTGTTGCGTTTGGCGTGGGTTAAGATAACACAAAATTGAATTAGCAACTTGCTTTTTAGTGTTGTTCAACATGTGGTCTGATTCAGACGATGAAGTTGTGCCAATTTTATTTAACTTTATTGAAGTTTGTGAGCAAAATGAAGTTCAAAACAGAGAGTAGTGGGCTCATCCGTACAATAAAAAACGAGATGCCGAAGATACCATTAAAAATCTAATTGCTGAACTTAGAAATTACCCTGAAAAGTTTAGAAATTTTACAAGAATGCAAATTGAAACTTTCGATTATTTGCTTGCACTAATTAAAAATGAAATTGCTAAAGAAAATACAAACTATCGTAAATGCATAACTCCGGGTGAAAGATTATTTATACACTTATGCATGTATTTCGAAGAACTTAAAAACACCTTCTTTGGCAAAAAATCAATGATATTTCAGATCGAAGTTTTTCAGCATTTTTAAAAAAAGCTGTAAATTTTAACATGTTTTTGTAAATGTGATATAATCTGATAACCTTGGTCCGATCTGATCGATGTTGATGCCATTCATAATGTTAAAAACGCGCCCTGGAGCCTGAAGGCAAGTATTGAATATGCATAGTCATTTGAATAAATGCACTGTTGGTCTTGAACAGCATTGTCAAGCATTATTACTGCTTATAATGCAGTTGATGCATTTAAGGCGTCATTTTCCTCCTCTTCTTGCATCTTATCATATGTATTCTGAATGATTTTTGCCTTCTACTTGATAGATTTTGGTAGTCAGCGAGCATACTCTTTAAGAATAAAGTGCCTGCATATTCTGGTGGCTTGTCTCTAGTCCCTGATTGTAAAAATTCAATCATAGGACCTTCTACCATCTCTGACACCAAAGTCCTACGTCTTGGATGGCACAGGACTGCTTCTGGTTGTACTTTCGTTCAGAGTAGCAGGAGACTCAGCTTGCGATATTTTGCATTTATTTTCTTCAACGTCCGGCCTATCTAAACTGTCGCTGGTAGTGCGTTGCTGATTTTTAAAATCTTTTAAAAAAGACAGCATCTGCCAAATACCATTTTTTTCTTTGCTTGCCACTAGATCCCAATAGTTTGGTTTTTCTTCTCTTAAATATCTGGTGTAGCAATTGCACAGACTTGTATATTTATTTTTAAATTCCGGTACTGGAAAAAAAGAAAGGAATTTCATACGTTTTTATTCGACAAAATAAGCAAATAATTTTTAAAACATTTTTTTTGTTTGTGTTTATAGAACAGATCATAATATTTTAATTATTATTTACTGAGCCTTCTGTTCAGTACTGTTAGTGTGAAAAAAACGCTTATTTGGCGATACGAACGAGGGTGCAAGTGCTAATATGTAAAATCGGCAAGCTCACCGAAGGTAATTTTTTTGTTTGTGTTTATAGAATAGATCATAATATTTTAATTATTATTTACTGAGCCTTCTGTTCAGTACTGTTAGTGTGAAAAAAACACAAAAAAAATTACAGCGCAAAATGCATAAAAAGAAACAAATCATTTCTTTTGGGCTGTTCTATAAACACAAACAAAAAAATTACCTTCGGTGAGCTTGCCGATTTTACATATTAGCACTTGCACCTTCGTTCGTATCGCCAAATAAGCCTTCGACGGAGCGCTAGTCAAGAAATGTGTGATATCAAAAAGATTACAAGAACAATTTGCATATGAAGAGGGAAATGTAGTTTTTGGCGCACTATGTTTATATTTGTTGCGATGATTCTTAAATGGTCAACGCAAGAAGTAAGATATAGTATGCTAGTTAGACTATTAAATTTCGGCGAACAAAGCTTACTGATGATGATGACGTAGCGGTCATCGAAACTAGTAAAAGCTGCTGGTTTGCCCAAAAGAAATGATTTGTTTCTTTTTATGCATTTTGCGCTGTAATTTTTTTTTGTGTTTGATTCACACTAACAGTACTGAACAGAAGGCTCAGTAAATAATAATTAAAATTTTTAAAACAATTTGCAGATATTTAGCAACTGGAGCAACATTCAAGTCACTGTCATATCATTTCCTCTGTGGAGCGTCTACAATTGAAAAAATTGTAATGGAAACTTGTATAGCTATTTGGGAAATACTATCACCCATTTATTTGCTAAAACCAGATGTTAAAAAATGGGCTTCTATAGCTGATGTGTTTGGCAAGATGTGGAACTTTCCCAATTGCTAAGGAGCTATAGATGGAAAGCACATAAGAATGCAATGCCCTCCAAATCCTGAATCAGATTATTATAACTATAAGAAGATTCATTCTATATACCTGCATGTTGTAGCTGATGCACATGGGCAGTTCATTTGTGTTGATGTCAGTGACTTTGAAAGAAATTGCGGTAGTGGTGCATTCAAGCATTGAAATTTTGGGAAAGAACTCTTTAACCCATTTACAGTCATTGTACCTGCTTGGGTACAGAACATTTAAATAGCTGTAAATACAATCAGGAAAAACATTTTGCAAATATTCTATATAAATATTTTTAACAGTTCATAACTTTTGCAGAATAAAAAAACATAAAAACTTAAAATGTTCTCAAGGTGTCAAGAAAGTGTTTTCCAATGTTTTCAGACTGTTGCACAGGTCTGCGTGGTTTTGTTGTTGGACGGATGAGGGTCATTTCCGAAGTAGACTTGCGCGCTGATTCCGAATCTGGCATCAAAAACGGCCAATTACATTAGTGTTTTGAAATATTTGAGGTTAAGTACTGAAAAAATGTTTTTTTATTTTTTTGTCTACTTTTGAGGATTTAAAATTAAATTAAAAAAAATTTCAACTTATTTCTAATAAAAACTTCATAAGCTGAAATAAGCTTTGATGCTAAATTATAGCCATTTTGAGGAGACATGAATTTTTCCATTTCAGTAAATCCTATACATACTGCCCTGATAAACGCAAAAGCGGTATCTCAGTGAACGTAAGTTTCGAGGAAATTGATGTTTTGTTAATGAGCTTTTGGATGCCTCTAAAATTAAGATAGAGGAAATTTACTTGGGAAGTTTTCTTTTTATGTTTGAATAAAGGTACCGGCATTTGGCGTAGTTCATTAGACGCGTAATTTCTTAAGCTATCCGATGTCTTAAGAATCGAGAATATGCATTATTTTGAGATACCGCTTTTGCGCTTCTGATGGCAGAAGCATAACGTCTATGTTTGACATAACGTTAAAAGTAGATAAAAAAAGTGATTTTTTAAGTACTTAACCCTAAATATCTCAAAATCCTGACGTGATGGGTCAGATTCGGAATCAGTGTGTGAAATTACTTCGGCCTAACAAAAAAACCTCTGACTTCTTCCTTCATTAGGTGTGTGTTGGCCATTTACAAAGCAATTTATTTTCGACAGCCACTCATGAAACACAATGAAGCGAAAACATTTGTTTAATTTCGTCTGCTTTGGTGTGTGTTAGCTCAATGCAACAATGCATTTCTGTTTCATGAAGCAAATTAAAACGTTTTGTCTAATTTGGTGTGTTTTCAGACTCATAAAAATAATGTAGTATTTTAAAAGGTGTCTTAATTATTTGGTTGTGATTTTGGAGCATTTAAAGCACGTAGATTATACCTCAAACAGGCTACTGGATTCAATTGCTTTATTAAGGTGTACAAAGTTAATGAGAAATAAAATCAATGTTCTTGTTCCCTAACAAATAAGCCAATGTAAATACGTAATAAAAAATGCATATGAAAAATCTTTTCGCGATAAAGGAACCCATTAAAAAAACGTCACAGCACAGCAAAAATATTTTTTCATCTTCATTGAGACTAACCAAATCGATTGTTCTTGCTCTTTGGATCTTTTTTTATTTAAATATCTTAGATTTATTTATCAATCTTTTGACATGGATCAATCTTCTATTGACTATGAATTGTGCTACACTTATTCGACTGCAAGCTAAAAATTAGCGACACTTTTCTGAGCATATTATACCAACACCAAACAAAAACATCTAACCAAAAGATACCAAGTATGCTCTAACATCAAATTCAATATGAAACAATATGGTAGTGGAAATTTTTTGCATATGTTCAAATTTTTTTAAAATTATCACATTCTTGAAGATGGCTAGTGTTTATTTGAGTATGTAGCGTTAGTACGATATACATTTATGCCTTGTTATTTTTAGTTAATTTTCCTTAAAAAAATAATAATAATAGAGTTTAGCTACTACAGCTAAAGTATATGAAATTCAACATTTGTCATTCAAATTTGATGCAAAAAAAAAAAAATCACACTGGGCATGAACGTTTTTTTATGTTGTTATTTCTCGTCTAGTGTTCCGAATTTTGTGTGAAAATCGAATAGTGCGAAATGTGTTGTAAAAAATTAAAAAATATACATGGAAATATCGTGATTACACAAGTTTCGCGTTAAATTTGTAAGAAAAAAATTAAAATAAAATTATTTCAAAATTAGAAATTGATGCTTGTTTGTTTAGCTTCTTATTTTATCGCGTAAATGCTTAAATTATGCCATAGCCACCTGAAAAAACTAAGTGATATAAAATTACGTATGATTTATTAAACTACAAAAACATATCTCTGATTTCATTCCATTTTATATTTCCTAACTTCGAACGTAATGGTCTGCACTTTTTAGTAAAAAACCTTATCGTCAATATTCTCGTCATGTTACGTGCTATCATCATTATTTTCTGTGTCACAAAATCGTTCCACTCTATGCATAAGTGAACTAAATTCTTTCGAAAAACATTTTTAATTAAGTTTTATACAATATATTTTATGTGACTTATGTATGTACTTAAACATCTGTAATAATAATAAGGTGAGTATTCACGAAGTACATTGGCTTAATCGCCAATCGTGCATAGTGACTGAAAATTCTTTTGTGTAAATGATAAATTAAGAACTCTTGCGACTTGTGCTTTGATGTTCTAGTGTTATTACAAATACCATGAGTAAAACCCAAAACATTTTGAAAGTCGGCTTACCCGATTTGATGCGATGTATAATAACAGTACCTGCAAATTTTTTGTTAAGGAAATCTATTTTAATTTTTCTTTCTATGGCCACTCAAGCTTTTTCATCTATCAAGTTTGCAATTACCTTGTAAATTACTTTACGAAAGTTAAAAAATATAATAAAAAAGGTTGTTGTTCATCTTCATTTTGGTTCCAAGAAAACCTAAAACTTATAACATTTTTTCAAGAAATTTAACGTAATTTTTATTCGAATAAAAAACTATTGAACTTGTTCTATCCCATTTTCGCTAGAATTTTTATTTGCTCTGCACATGTACACCGCTGACGTCTCTTTAAACATGTTCCAATTGGTTAAAAATTGTGAATAGCACAAATCAAAAAATGTGCGAAGAGCGTAACAGTGGGCCAAATTGATGCATTTATGTACACTGTTTTGTTTTGGTTTTTTTTTGTCTAATTTCGTAAGAAATTTGTGATGGTGCAACAAACGATGCTTAGGAAAACTAAGACAATATTTTTTGAACACTTATCACATCACATTGGTCTAGTAAAAAAAAGCATTAAAGATGAATTGTTCGAAAAAAAATCAAATCTTACCAGTTTAAATAATTGGTAACATTCCTGCCAGTTGAAATCATTTAAATATCAAAAACTGAAATTGTATGGAAAACAGCTTGGTTGCCGGTTTAACTTTTTGCTTTCCAGCACCAACAGCATATGAGTCACTGCAAGGTATTTTAAGCGTAATTCTCAAATCATCAGTTGTGGTAACAGTCAGAAGCTTAGAAATCACGTTTTTATTGACAACTTTGCTCTTAATTTAAAAAATCGCTGTCAATAAAGTGGTTCTTCAATAGCTTTATCAAACAGGGAACATCTGCGAACACGAATATTTGCCTTCCATCGCATGTAAACCTAATAATTTAGAAATAAATTCAGTGGAAGAAGTTCTGTACAAAATTTACCATGAAATGCCGCTCGTCTCTTAATAAGATGGCTTAGCATTTTAACATAAACCTCATCTGGGGACTACTGCACGAATTCCTCAGGACACGAAAGATGTTGGCATGCCACTTGCTACCTGCAAATTACTGCTTATAGAAAGGCTAACAAATGATGGACCCAAAGGTTAACTTGCAATATAACAAGGTAAATCTGGCTGAATTGGAACGCTAAGCGCTCTCTAGAACTGATACCCCGCACTAGACATAGTGTCGCGTCAGTTGTCGCAGTCATAGCTGGACACTGCCTTATTGCAGACATGCGGAGAGATTAGGTGTTCGGTCTTTTGACTTCTGTAAAAGTTGTAGGGATGTGGACTTGGAGGAAAATATTAAAAATACTATTTGCTCCTGCCCCGCACTTGCTAGAAAACGCCACAAAACACTTTGTACATTTTTATTTGATGACATGGATGACCTTAGACATTAGGGCAGCTATTTAGTTTTATTACCAAATCTGGTTGGTTCACTGAGAGGGTATAGTCAAATTCACTGTGGATTAAATTTTGGTCTAAGAGTCAGTTAGCAACTGACTGCCACTCCTACCTTACCTAACATGTTCTTCCATAATTGACCTCAAGCTCTTTGAAAAGTTTTCTGTTACCACCTAGGTCGCATACAAGTGCCACAATAAAATAACTGAAAGAATTTTCATATTAGCAAAAATTTCGAATAATATTGTTTCTGTCAATTGACAGTCGTACCTAGCTATAATAAACTGGCTGCAAATTTTATTGATTAGGTAAGGTTGTCCACTTTCTATGTATATACATACATATGGATGTATATTGGTGAATTGGTGCCCAAGGCATTGTTGCGGGTTCCGGTGTAAATTTATCGTGTCATTAAATTTCATTGCTCGTCACCCTTTGCAAAATTTTTTATTGTTTGTCGCCGTTTGTCTTTTTCTTTAATAAAATCATATAGAAATGGAAGATATACAAATCAAACAATTCGATTCGACCGATTGTCAGTTGCTTGAACTTATGGAATCAATGGACGAAAAAGTAGATTTCAGTAGGGACGGTAATGAAAATGATCCAAATTTCGTGCCAGATGAAATCAGCCCGAAAACTGAAGAATGCATCAGAGACACGCAAAATAATGATTTGTTTACTATCAATGAAGTAAACAGGTCGTTGAATATAAGTGCATTGGACGTACCTTCGGTATCATCAATATTGAATCCAATAATGAAAATCGAAAATGTTGAAGCCGAAGAAACAGTATCAATAGCAGCAAAAGGTCTCCGCTCTCCGTTACCATTGATCGAAAGTACTGGTCCAACATATATCCCTTCTGTTGGTAATTTCATTGGTGCAGGTAAGAATTCAGAACTACCAAGTGACTTCAAAATACGCAACTTGTTGTTTCACAGGTATTGAATCAATAAAAAATGATGCGAAAGATTTCACGAAAATGGCATTTCGGCAACGGTCCATGAAACTATATATCAATGAAGTAGCTTTCCGGGGAAATTCATCGGTACCATCAGAAATAAAAGAGTTAAAGACACCATTGGACATTTTCTGTTATTTCTTTACAACCGAAATAATGCATATGATTGTCATAGAAACAAATCGAGCAGCTATCACGGAAAACAGCAGCACTCTGTTTAATCTAGAAATTGATGAATTATATAATTATATTGGAATTTTGCTGTACATGTCGGTTTACATGTATCCAAATTCGGATAGTTACTGGGGCAGGAATGCGTTTGCACCGATTCAAAACTCGATGAGTCGCAAACGGTTTGAGAATATAAAAAAATATTTATCGTTCCGAGACGAAAGCGAGAGAATCAAGAAAGGTGAACCCGGTTACGATTCATTGTTTGCATTCGAGTTTTGGCCAACGAAATCAATAAACGATTTGATTCCGTGCTAAAACATGGTCGACTGTGTGTCGACGAGCAGCAGAAAAATGCGTCAGTACATGCCAAATAAGCCACACAAATGGGGAATCAAATTATTCGTTTTATGTGATTCGGTCGGCTTTACTTACCGCTTCGAAATATACAACGGTGTAGGTGATAACGTTATTATACCTGGCACCCCTGATCTTGGTGCAATTTCAAATGTTGTTGTGCGTTTGACAAACAGTAACAAACTTTGTGCACCACATCATATATTTCGACAATGCCTATACTTCGCTGCCATTATTGGTTTATTTGCGTGCACGGGGAATATACAGTCTTGGCCCGGTACGAGTAAACCGAATTCCAAATTGTAAGCTTCCTACGGATAATGAAATCATAGATGAACCAAAAGGTTGTTCAACTGAATTTGTGGGCTCTGCTTTTGGTATTGAAATCACCAATGTCTTGTAGAAAGATGACCAGTGTGAACGATTGGTTTCAACTTACGTTGGCATTGAGCCATTCGAAAAAATATATCCCAACCTGGAAGCAGCAAAGGCACCACTTTGCGATAGAAAATCCAACAAGTTTGTGGAAGTCGATTGCCCACAAATTATACGAGAATGCAACATACATAAAGGTGGCATAGATCGGATGGATGGACTTATGGACCGTTACCATATTCGAGCAAAAACACGCGATTCGATGACTCGCCTTTTTTATCATTTTATTGATATGGCAACGACGAATGCATACATTTTGTATAGACGCATATACACCGAAAAATGTAACGATGGAGAAGCTGAACAACACAAGTCGCTCCAGTTATCTAATTTTCGAGAAGAAATTGCTGCTGGTCTTGTGACATACACAAAAAAACGTGCGGCTGGTATTCCAAGCAATCGCTAAGCACATCGCGTCCAGTGACCTCACAAAATTCATAACCAAGTAGTTCAAAGAAGGTGGCAAAAGATGGTGCAAGCTATGTAGAAAATCACAAACACAGTGTGTTTGCTTCAAATGTGACCTCAAATGCAAAAAACTGTTTTCAAGAATATCATCATAGAAAATCAAACATTTTTTTATAGCTTTTCCTAATTTTCATTACTTTCGCAATAAAAACTACTAAGTTACGATGCTACTTCATTTTGACTCGCCAATTCAGCTTGCAACGAAGCGCCTGCAAGAAAATGTGTAATATCAAGTGAGTAACAATAATAAAGATGATCAAAACAGGAAAAAAAGAGTTTTTGCTTTCTTTGTTTAAATTTTTGATTGGGTTCTCAACAGATTTATGCAAGAAAGGAAACATATAAGGCTTGCACACTCGTAAAAATCGGCTTAAAAGTTACTGATGAGTCCTCCTAGCAGAGGATGAAACTAGTATTACTAGCTTAAGCCCATTTTTCTGTGATAAATATCTTTGTTAACCTTTTCGCGTCCAGAGTTGCTTATAAGCAACTTCAATACTAAGCCTTGTTTAAGTGACACAATCGCAATAAATTTTGTAAATTACACACCTTATTGATTGATTGCAATTCTCAGAATAAAAAAACCTCAAAAAAACAACCGTTATGGTGTGATCAACAAAATTACGACGCATTTGTTAAGATGAAGTCAAAAAAGTCACATGTGCAGTAATTTCAGTGCAAAATATAAAAATTAAATAAAAAACCTACTTGTAATATATTTTTCAAAAATCAAAGTACGCAGCTTCACGTAAAAAAGGTGGAATTAAATATACAACTTAAAACATTTTTAAGCAACTTCTAATTATCTAGTGATCAGATTAGTCTAGAAAGCTAAAAATTTCTATAATACCTTATATAGACTTAATAAGCTTGGAAATTAAGAGAAAAATTGTTTCTGGCAGCTAGCCTTGGAGCGGACGCGAAAGGGTTAAGTGTAATTTCTTTGGAATTTGTTTTTAATTTTTAAAAATTGGCCGGTTAGAGGGTCAATCAATAGCTTGTAAGCCTTAACGTGTGTGAAATTGAGCGTTATTGACAGGGCAATGTCGGATTCCGTCCAGTTTTGCCTTTTATCGCCATTCTTAATTTGTTTCACTTGTCTGCAGTAAATTTTTGCCTCAACATTTCTTCCAAATTTTGGTCTACTTGACGTCGCAGCGCTTTTATTGCATTCAAAGATTGGCTATGAACATTCTTCATTGTTTCATTTTCGATTCGCAATGTCTCTAAAGAAAATTGCATTCCATTTATTTCAGAAAATTGGTTGTACAGTCATGAGTTTCAACGTTTACTTCTTATTTTCTTCCATTTGCTATTCCGAATCTCGTATTTGATTAAGAGCGTTATTGTTAATCTCTACATCCATCACCATGTTCTATAACAATTGCATTTGCATCGTTGCTGTTTAACGCTTGGGACTACATCGAGCTTAAGTTTGGGCACATTATTATTGTCGTTTAGTCATATTTAACATAATTTATTTAGTAATGATAAAAACAGCAAATAATAATTTTATTAAGTCTAGCAATATTATAAATGCATAATACTTACGAGATATTGTATTAAAAAGGCATAGTTATTGTAAAATCAAACCTGAAAAAAATTGTGTGAACTTCGAACCCGAGCTAATACAATTATTAGGAAAGCAAAAAGAAAATCTCATTCTAAATTATTGGTTGATAAAACTCGAGACCTATACTGGCTAAATTGGGTGTCCCTCAGGGAAGCCACTTAGGTGCTTAACTTTTTAATTTATTTATTTATGACATTCCTTAGATTTTCAAGTTCCACAAGTAGCTTTTGTATGTAGATGTTTCATGTGATTAAAAATGATGTACTAAGAGAATTAAGTATTTAAGGTAATGAAACCAAATTTCACAAAAAATTTATTAAACTTTATTTATTTAGGCAGTTAAGTATTAATTTTTTTCTTTAGCAATCCGTAAAGATTATGACCGGGTAGATAAAATAAATAGGTAATAATCGTGGTCAGGACAACGATTGAGAATGTAAATAATGCTGTTGATGACTTCAATTTAAAACTCAATTGAAATCAAACGAAACATCCTGATTCAGTCAATGTGGATATAAATAATGATTTTGTATTCAGGAACACTGATATAAATAAATTAGATGTTTCGCTGCATAAGATTAAGTTCAACGCTCAAGAGATGAATAATATACCAACAAAATTTTTGAAATTTGTCTTGTCTTGTATTGAAGACCTCTTATAAGCCGATAATGCCGCCAAAACATAATCATTACATGCTTCCCTTGATTATTTAACCAGGGCTTTTTACAATATTAATCAGTGTCTACAAATATTAAAACTGCATACAAAATTCAAGTTTTCTGCGTCAGCGTTTACAATGTAACGCTAACAATTTGTTTTCCTTAATATACAGGGCTTCATTTTAGTCGTAAGTTCTTAGCGGTATGCCCCACATACATATATGTTTAAGGACTAAGATGACCTTTTTCACACATTTGGTTTTATTGATTCTCTACCTACTTGTGTTTTCTGATGATATTCAAATTTTATTCAAAGGTGAATGGCGGCTTATTAATGGCAAGAATAAACTTCTAATACATCTGAAATGTCTCATTGCATGACAGAAAGTTGTTTAGAAATTAATTCAAACTATTCTACAGGGTACGATTTATGTTCCAAGACGATGTTTTTTTTTAATGAGTTCTAAATGAAATATTATTTCATAATATATATTTATTGCTTAATTATATGGTCTTTAACATTATGTACGATACCAATATCGATCAGATCGGGCCAGGGTTACCAGGTTATATCGCTTTTACAAAAAAATGTTGAAAATTTACAGTTTTCTTTAAATGCTAAAAAACGGCAACATCATTTTACAGAAACTAAATTTTAAATGTTTTTTGTAAATGCGATATAACCTGGTAACCCTGGCTCGATCTGATCGATGTTGACACCGTACATAATGCCTAATTTCCATGTGATCTTTCTTGAACTTATTTTATCAAATATCAGGGAGGACATCACATGCTATAAAGGTAGAAATGTATGCTGTTCATTTCGCATTCTCCAAGCGCATTAGGTTCTGTTCGCATGCGTTTTCTTTCCTACAAAAATTTGACTTGATATCCCTGATATGGGATCAAGAAAGATAGCATGGAAATTAGGCTTAATGGTAAAAACCATATCTGTGGACATTTGACAAAACAATCTATTTCGATCTGCGGTAATAATGCAATACAGCATAAGCTCTTTGCTTCAATAGGTTGTTTTCTCAAATGCCCACAGATATAATCAATCAATAAAATAAACCTTCGTCACTTTGACGCGCACATCAGTTAGATATTCACCTCTCTCGCTCTAACTATCGCGCATAGCTCCATGTACATTCATACCAACTCAGTCGTCGCCGAAAGCTTGGTTGTGGTAGTAGTGCGCAGTCGGTGAGTACTTTGATGTTTAGGCTACTTTTTCGTCATTTTGACGAATGGTTTTTGTGTAAGTATTTTTTTTTGTATAAAAACGTATTTATATTTTTTTTTTTAGATTTCGACACGTTTACGCGTCGTTTACTAACTGGTGATGAAAATGCTCGATATACAGAAAATGATGATGAAGAAGACTTCATCGAGTCGTCTTCTGCAAGTGAGACTGATGACAATGTTGAGGAAGATGACGTGCAAAGCGATGCGCAAGACGTTCAATCTGATTCCGAAAACGTAATAAATTTCGTGGAATCGCTTACAAGTACAGAGGATATGAGGAGTGAAACGTTGTCTTCATCCAGTATTATCTATTTGACAAAAAGGAGCGTCCGTGGCAAAAACGGTCATGTTTGGGCCACTACTAAAGATCGTACTACTGACAGGACGTCTACAGTAAACATTATGTGCGCAACTAGGGGACCACTTGGCACTTGTAGGCAAGTTGTCGATCCGCTTAAATTGTTCGAACTTTTTTTCACGGATCAAATGATACAAGAAATCGTAAAATCGACGAATATCAGTATCATGAAGAAAAAAAGAAAGTATGCGAGCATAATGCCTACACAAAATGAACTGAGTATTAAAGAATTAAAAGCACTTTTGGGGATTGTGATTTTATCTGCAGCACTAAAAGATAATCATCTCACGTCTGAGGAACTTTTCAATGTGGAGTTTTGTGGAACACGATATGTGTCATGTATGAGCAGACAAAGATTCGATTTTTTACTGCGATGTTTACGTTTTGATGATAAGTCCTTGCAATCAATACAACGTGAGGCAGATCCCTTTATTCCCATTCGAAACATATGGGATTTACTAATGATACAATGTCGCAACAATTACGCACCCGGAAAGAATGTAACAATTGATGAGCAACTACTAGCATTCAGGGGTAGATGCAAATTTAGAATGTATATACCAAACAAGCCAGCAAAATATGGTTTAAAAATAATGATGATGTGTGATAGTGGTACTAAGTATATGGTAGACGCAATGCCTTACCGTGGAAAAGGTACCAATACCAACGGTTTGCCTCTTCCCGAGTATTGTGTAAAGGAGCTAACTAAAACCATTCATGGATCTAATAGGAATGTAACGATGGACAACTGGTTTACATCTATTTCTCTCGCCAAACAGTTGATGCAGCAACCTTACAAACTTACGATTGTAGGAACTGTTCGTGCCAGTAAAAAAGAAATTCCTGAAGAACTAAAAAACAATCGAAGTCGTCCAATCGGGTCCTCTGTTTTTTGCTACGACGGGCAACTAACATTCCTGTCATACAAACCTCAGCCGGCTAAAATGGTATATGTCTTGTCTTCTTGTGATGAAGAAGGTACTGTTAACCCTACTTCAAAAAAGCCGTCAATGATTGAGTACTATAATGCGACAAAGAGTGGTGTCGATGCTTTTGATCAAATGTGCTCAACAATGTCATGCTCACGGAAGACTAATAGATGGACAATGTGCTTGTTCTATGGTATGATGAATATAGTAACAATAAATTCCTATATTGTATACTGTCATAATACTTTGTGTACGGGTCGGAAGCCTATGCAGCGCAGGAATTTCCTTAAAAAATTGCACTCTGAGCTCGTAGAACCATGGATGAAAGAACGTTTAGAAATCCGCACTATGCCTCGTATCATCAAAGACAACATCAAACATATTTTGAATCTTCACAATCAAGGTCAGAGTCAAAGTCTATCAAGCACTTCCCAAAAGTCTGAAGTATACACGGATGCACAAAATAAAAGGAAAATATGTTCTATGTGTAATTACAAGAAACGGCGAATGACGACAAAGACTTGCTCTAAATGCATGAAAGCAATCTGTGGCGAGCATACAGTTGATTTTTGTGTCATTTGTGCTCAAGATTTATTTTATTTTTAGTGTTAACGAAATTTAAGGAAACATCATATGAATTTAAAAAAAACTTTGTGCAAAAAAAAATGTATTTCTTGTAATTGTAGTAATTATAGTAATACCATTTATCTTAAAAAACGTATACCACTCCACATATAAAACAACAAAATTTTATGTGCTCGTCAAAATTACGTATGGTGAGCTTTTAAGGAGTATCAAATAGGGTTATTAAAAAAACATCCATCTTGAACTGAATAAATTTAAGTGTGTATCTTTATTCGATTCTGGAATTTGAGGAACATATTAACCACGCTTTAAAGTAAATTATACTCAAAGAAAACTTTAGGGTATAATAGCCCTAATACCGATGGCGTTTCGCCTTCCGTGGTGAATCGCCTATTATGATTGGCGAATGTACACGTTCGCCTGCAAAACAATGCTGCCAAATTACAAAACCGAAATTGACGTCTAAAAAACTTTAAATTTGAAGTTTTGCTGCCAAATTAGAAATCAGAAATTGACAGCTGAAAAACTTCAAATTTGAAATCGTCGAAATATTGAACTTCGGATTTTTATAACTGAAAAAAATAAAAATTAAATTAAAATAAGCAACGTGGACTTATTTTTTGAAGATAGTCATGAGGTTGTGAATAGCAATATTAAAAGAATGCGGCGGAACATTAGGGACAGCTCGAACTGCCTAGCCGGTTGTAAGCAAATTCATTTCTTAAATATTGACAAGAAATATATGAAAAAATTGTTTTTCCAGATTTGTGTCTTACTTCAGGATTAATAAAGAAGCGTTTGTGTACTTATTGGAAAAAATGGAAAGCTCATTCAGATTATACGGTCGTAGTACATCAATCCCTCCGATTTTGAAACTGGCTTCTGCATTATGTTTTTTTGCTGACAGCTCCTATCAAAAAAGCGTTGGAAATGACTGAGTTGGGCTTGAGTCGCCTAATTTTTCAGGCGACTCGCCATCGGTAATAACACTATAAATTTGTATTTGCCGATTCGCATTAAAACTTATGTGGAACATGCCTTGTTGACTTCCCATATAAACTACTGATTAGTACGATTCTGGAATTACATCCACAACTTATCAAATTCCAGTCAACTTTTTGGCTCGAGCATATGAGAACGATTCTTAACGTAATTGATGCACTTGACTCGAATTATCGATTCGTTTGCTAAGATTTGTTCAATGTTTTTCTTCTATTCTTGTATTCAAACGCATTGTTTTTGTTTCAGAACGTGTGAAAATGCAGTGACAGCATTGCAAAGTCGATTCAGAGTGTTTTTTGTTAAGCTAGGATAAAGTGGCAAAATCATGACAAATGCGCTCAAAGATGCGCAGAGATGGTTTCTCTATAGCAGACACCTCAAGCCGTGGGTACCGAAATAGTTTTATAACGCGCGCAAAACAAAACTGTACTCCTCCTCTATCTTGAATACCCTCTGAGTTGCAAAGTGTTTAACAAAATTATCTCATAACTTTCTCAGTAATAGAGCTAAAGCAATAAAATGAAGAATTTTCATTAGATAATTAACACATATTTCTAGCATATTGCTAGCCGTGTTTATAATTATCGCTTGTGAAAGTGAGAGATAAAATTTTATTTTCAATTCAAAATATTTATAAAGTTTACCACAAAAAACGTGATTTGGATAAAGAAATTTAAGCCTAAGAATAGCTGATAATATTCCGTCACAAAATAAGATTAAAGTTTTACCCATTAAAGTTTCTTTTTAACATCCAAAGGTTTATTCGCAGGAAATGGCGAATCAAACAAAAAAGCCAAAAAAGTGAAGTCCCGCTCCGCCGTCATGAGGCAAGGGTACCAGAAAGCCCTGTTCATGCTGAGCAAGATTGCTAAGAATGAAGCGGCTGGAACCATTGACGAACGCGACGAGGAGGACAAAATTAAATACCAGGCCATGGTTGAAGAGTACAATGTGTACAGAACCACGAATCTAACGCGCTTAGAGGTGACTAGGCACTTCCAGGAAGATCGCGATGCCTCGAAGCGATATATGTCAAATGACGAGACCATCAACGCTGCTAAGAGAAGCAAAAGTGGCAACTTCTTACCGCCAGTACTAGACAGACCATTGACTAAGGTGGCTCGTGATGGTCTGCAAATAGCTCTCATAGATGAGATTTCTCGCAGCGGCAAGAGAGCTCTCGACAAGTGGGTCGAGATTGAAGCCAAACTCTCTGAAATGGTGATGGAGCACCTTTTCATTAATCAAGACGGACCGTTGCCCTGTTTTGACAGCTCAGTAGTACTCCATGAGTGCAGGATTATCAAGTGCGAGGACGAGTTCTCACGGAAATTCCTGACCGAAAGCGTCGGTAAGATAAGCGGCGCCTGGGTTGGTTTGAAGATCAAACTTATCCCTTTAAAGGATATTCCGAGGAGACCTCGGGCTCGCATCTGGTTTCCTCAGATGGCGCTTGATAATGCAAAGCTTTTGCAATGTCTGCGTCTTCAAAACCCCGGTGTTCCAATGAGTGACTGGTCAGTCATAAAGACAGAAGCACCGCAGGATAATAGTAATTCTGCTTTGTTGCTAATCAACGACGAATGCATAGAAGCTCTCGAGAAATTAGATAATAGGCTTCGCTTTGGCGTCAGATATGCCAAAATTAAAATTTTCCGCCCTTCACATATCGATGGTGACACAGACGAGGTCGATGACACTGACAAGCTGATTGACGCCTTCAACATCTTTGAAGAGCATCCAGTATTTGTATCCGATGCTAAGAATCGCCCAAATTAATCTAGGGTACTCAAAGGCTTGATTTGTTGACCAACATCAACGGACGGAATCTAACAATCAGGGTAAGTCTTCCTTTGATTTTGTTATTATCTCTAACTTGTCTGTAACAAGGGCAACACTCCCGCCGAAAAAAAGGGAATATAATTTCAACTATTTTTTACCGGACAGTGTGGGGGAACATATGGTTTGCAGGTCATTTCTTCTTGGAGTGTACAAAATCAGTCCATCGTCGAAACACGAGGAAAAGCGCCATCAGCGAACAGGACCAGCGAAGAAGCTAAAAACGGTGTTCGCCGTTTCATAAATCGTTTCCCGACGTATGATTCGAATTATGTCAGATCTTCGACGCAAAATAAGTTTCTTAATTCGAATATGAGTTTGGCGAAAATGTTCAGAATGTACACAGAAGAATGCGAACGTAGTAAAATTTTAGCTGTTTCAGATTATGTTTTTCGTAAAATTTTCAGAGAGGATTTGGATTTCATAAAACTATACAGATATTTAAATAGCTTTCGATTTTGTGAAATTTAACTTAGCCAATAAAAACTTGCTAGAAGAAGAGACACCATGACGAATGTAGAGTTTATGTGTTCTAATTTCAACAATGTCTAGTAATTATTGTACTTATTGCAAATAGTTTAAGCCAGTTCAATTTTAAACTTAAATATTTTCATAAATGTGAGTTCTTAGTCATACTATTTTATTAGTAAATAAATACAAATACATATAACTATTAACAAACAATCATTTTATTAATTTATATTATTACTGTAGTGATACAGTTCAATCAATAACTTGAATTTTCTTTCTCAAAGGGCATTCAGTCGACTTAATTTAAATCGTCGTCCCTGCATGCTAAAATAACATTTAGAAAGTTGTAATAAAAAAATATGTGGAGCAATAATTAATTATAATGGAAACGAAATGGGTTAAAAAAATCTGGGAGCAAAAGCTCTTTCACTCTAAACAAATAACATTTTACTTGTATTACGTATTGTAGCTTTTATGAAGTTACTTTAGATTTCAAGAAACAATTCTGATTTTAATCTTATTAAATAAAAACGCCTTGTGATCCTTTAAATTAAAACGTTCATATTAACTCAAATATAGTGCGCGAACTTTACTAAGCCGCATACTTAAAACAATCGTTTCTTATCGGTTTTTTCATCGTAGTAACCACGGTATAGTCCTAAAAAGGACTTTGTCCTAATCAAATTTGCCGAACAATATTTGGTAGACATCTTTATGTACTTCAAGATATTTTTTGAGTTTTGTGAAAAAATTAACCTTATCGCTCACTTACTTCAAGACTGGCATAATTTAAAAAACGTGATTTTTGAGTTAATGATGCAGAAATATCCGCCATTTCATGTTTTATTTTGTGTGAAAAATTCAGAAAAGTATCTCATAAACTTGCTTTGTGAGAAGAGTTTATGTAGACATAATCCTCATCATTTTCATATAAAAAGTAACTTATTGAAAACTTTAAATGCGTTTTTCTCCCACTTCATATTTTTTGAGTTATGTCAGTATTGAAGTAAGTGAGCGTTAGGACCGCTTTTACCTGCAAATGCAGCTAAAAAGAACCAGGGCGTACTAGACTACAACTTTGTTCGGCAAAGTTGATAAGGACAACGTCCTCTTTCAGGTCTATATCGTGGTTATTTTTTGCTTTAACTCATTAACGCCTTATGTACTAAAAAAATGACATTTTTTGACATTTTATTGCGTGTATTTTTAGACTGCTCAGGTAAGTGAATAAATTTATCTTTTTTTTTTTACTATATTTCAGATGTTTTTCGGTGTTATTATGTTAATATTATTAGATTATAAGACTGTGTTACTGAAATATATAAAACATCTCAAGTTTATTACAAATTTTGTGAGTTATGCTCCGATTTATCTTGACGTCGTTTTTTTAGTACATTGGGCTTTAATGTATATATTTTGTTTGCAGAAAAAATGTCTCGATTCAGTGCTGTAAATCAGTTTCGCGGTCTTGGTGAAGCTGTAAACGCCATTGCGGAACACGAAAGTGATAATGAGTATGACTTCGTAATTCTACCGCCTGAACCAGATGTGTTGACCGACGAAGAAGAAGGTGAGGAGGATTTGCAAACGTCAGAGCTACCAAGAGATGTCCCTGGAACAATCGAGGTAACACGTCGACGACGTTATTTTTCTGAAACATCAGAAGGGGAAAATAGTGACGACGAACCCTTGTCGAACAAAAACAGGCGTCCCGATCCAGGTGACGTATTACCGATGTGGAGAAAATGTACACCATCTTACTCATCTTTTTCTCAACCACCAGACAATAATACAAGTTCATCGCGAAAAACCGTAATAATAGACCAACTAAAACATCTTTCACCGGTAGAAGTCTTTGATAAAATATTTGATAGCGACATTTATGATTTGATCCTAAGTAACACGTTGCTGTATGCAGAACAAAATAATCGACATGAGTTTGTGTTGGATAGAGAAGATTTGCGCAGATTTCTGGGGGTTCTTATTTTATCAGGATATCATAGGTTACCTAGAGAGCGTCAATACTGGAGTTATGATGAAGATCTTGGACTACCTTTTGTAGCAAGGTCGATGTCTCGAAACCGATTTCTAGATATAAAAAGAAACCTGCATTTGGCAGACAACAGTTTAGCATCCAGTTCAAATGATAAGATGTTCAAAGTCAGACCCTTGGTGGAATCTCTGAATCAAAAGTTTTGTCAAAATGGAGTCGTTCATGAGAATATATCGATAGATGAATCGATGATAAAGTACTATGGTCACCATCCATCAAAACAGTTTATCAGAGGCAAACCGATCAGATTCGGGTATAAAAACTGGGTAGCAGCTAGTTCTGATGGTTACTGCTATGTATTTGATTTGTACTGTGGAAAATCTACTGATACTACGAAAACACCGCTCGGTACTCAAGTGGTTACATCACTGTTAGCAAAAATGCCAACAGTACCTGGAGAGCATAAAATATATTTTGACAATTTTTTTTCTAGCATTGACTTGCTTACTAAACTTAAAGAGACTGGTTTTAGAGCAACGGGAACAATAAGAGACAATCGCACCAAAAAATGTCCTCTTACTTCCGTGAAAAACATGAAAAAAACTGAAAGAGCTCAATTTGATTATAGCTTTGACACCAAGAACGAAGTTTTGCTTGTGAGGTGGAAAGACAACAGTGTATGCACTATCGGTACGAACTTTGACACAGTAGAGCCCATTGGAAAAGTGAAACGGTGGTGTTCACAAAGAAGACAGAAGGTCGATGTCAATATTCCACATCTGTTTCAAAACTTTAATAAGTGCATGGGCGGCGTCGATGTTATGGATGCATCTATTTCAATGTATCGAGTGAGTATACGTGAAAAAAAGTGGTGGTGGGCCATTTTCACCTACTTGCTGGATATGTGTATATCTAACGCTTGGCGTCTGCATAGCATGAGCAGCAATGAACGCTTTGACCAGCTGGATTTTAGACGACACATAGCAAGACACTATCTACAGCGTAATAGCAGCATCAGAAACCGTCCATCTGGTTCTGAAATAGCAGGACCAAGTCCAAAAAACAACGGGCATAACCCTAAGAAGCTGCCCAAACAATTGAGATGTATTTTATGTCATACTCGTATAAAATGGCAGTGCAGCAAGTGCCAAAAGACGCTGTGCATCGATAAAGATTGTTTCGCTAATTATCATGCATAAGCGCCCGCTGTACGTCTCCAAAAAGTAACTTTTTTGTTTTAATTTGTTTTTTTTTTTAACATTACAATGTATCTTTATTAGGGCGGATTAAATTGTATGGAGAAACATTTTTTAGTCCGGAAACTCTATTTTTCTGAAAGTTCGTCAAATTTTAAGCTAAAAAGTCCACCACACCATATGGCTACAATGAACTTGGAGCCCACGAGTTTTCATTTGAAGTAGTTAAAACTATTCAAACTGCTTATAGCGCCATCTGATGGCAGTTTTCAGAACTTTAAAGTCTTTCATTCTCTTCCTCAACGCGTAAGCAATAAAATGACATTTTTCTCATTCAAATCGGTCCATCAATTTCGGAGTTATTCAATTTTAAACAAAACTGTTGAACAACTCATGCTTTCTGTTTGCCTGGAGCTTTGTGAAATTTTCAATATGAAAAACTGAAGCTCGCTCGTAACAGCAGCAGGCATGAGTTGTTCAACAGTATTGTTTAAACTCCGAAACTAATGGACCGATTTGAATGAGAAAAACGTCATTTTATTGCTTACGATTTGAGGAAGAGAATGTAGTTCTGAAAACTGCCACCAGATGGCGCTATAAGCAGTTTGAATAGTTTTAACTAGTTTTAACCAAATTCATTGTAGCCATATGGTGTAGTGGACTTTTTTGCTTAAAATTTGAAGAACTTTCAGAAAAATAGAGTTTCCGGACCACTTAAAAATTTAATCCGCCCTAATCTTTATAGTCTCTAAATACTGTATTAATAAAGCTATATAACAAAAAACATGACTGCTTTGCATTTGGTCGTAAATGGGTTAATAACACTTTTAATTTTTTGGACTGTGATTACATTTATTTAAGAGAAAGAAATTCAATTATTTTTTAGTAATTTAAAACTAATTTATTGTATATACTTTTATCCTGAAATCTAAGAATTTTGACAAATTGGTCATTTTAAGTAACAGAACAGAGTCTATCTGGCATGTGTTTATTTGTCTAAAATTTACTATTTAATAGATAAATTATGCGAACAATAAGACATTTTTATGCTTGAAGTATTATGTGTGTACTTCAGTATATCAATTTCTATAAACTTCCATGGTGAAATTGTGGCCAACTTTGATAATTTTCTTTTTTTTTGGACTTGAATTGATGAAATTGGTAAGGGTTAGTGTAGAAATTAATATTTTTTTGTGCAGAATTTAAGGAGGATATTTTCTACTATTTCATTTAAAAATCGAGTTTGCCCGAAGAATATTGTGCTCAAAAATTATTTTCCCCCAACCGCTATGTTTCTGATTTCAAATAATGAAACATAAGCATTTTAAAAAACCCTATCAAACTCTATTCTTGCTCTCCTGATTCCGAATTCAAAATCTTAATTGACGACTATTATAAATGTGTTTAGTAAATATATAATAAAGTACTTCTTCAGTGAAATTAAATTTTGTCATTCAATTGAAAAAGTGTATGAAATTAAAAGATCGCTTTATCAATCAAGTTAACAAGAGGTGGGTCAAATTCCATAAAAAATAATTCGATTTTTTAAATTATTTCCATATTTATAGAATACAATATACCAAAGCAGTTGGCAAAAATCAGCAAGAATTTATTAGAAGTGAAAGACGAAAACAAAAGCATTAAAGATGTGCTTATCCGGCTGACCGAAGAAATGTCGATTTTAAGGAAGGAACTTGTCAACAAAATTCCGAATCTTCCGGGTGTATCAAAAGCATTTCTTCCAAAACAAGCAGTTAAGGGAATGGATCAGTTTTTTGAGTTTGATAATGACTTAAAGGATGAGGAAAAATTTAATATTTTGGTACGCATTAAACATTTTACGTGATAAGTAATATTGAACTTAATAACTTAAATAAATTGACAGGTTCGTGAATTAATTGGCATTGTGGCCAAAAACAGCAATGAATTTATTAGAAAGTGTTGGCATCGTATCATGGCGGACGAAGTAGCCATAAACTTTACTTGGCGCGGCAAGAAAACCACAAAACTAAGAGCAGACAATCTTGCTGTGTCAGCAGCTATTAAAGGTTTGTAATAATATATGTATATATGTACATACATCACTATCAAAAAGTACCTGCAATGGTTATGCCGAAAGACGACCAGAACGACTGATTCAGAAACCAATTTGATTCAATTATATACATACCTTGGTAAAGTCATATCCCAATAGGCTTTCTGTATCAACCCTTTTTCCAATTAAGAAGAACTTAATAAAAATATATTATTATTATTATTGT
The DNA here is from genome assembly GCA_949775025.1 of Tricholauxania praeusta. NCBI lineage: Eukaryota > Metazoa > Arthropoda > Insecta > Diptera > Lauxaniidae > Tricholauxania > Tricholauxania praeusta. The sequence continues at coordinate 22,723,563 of OX459031.1, read as the reverse complement.
ACTATATGACATTTCAACTGTATTTATCTCGAAAACCGGCTTTTCCACTGAAGCTTGATTTTCATAGTCTTATGTCTCATTCCAATTCGTTCAACGAACGTAAACTCAAATTAATAAAAACAAATAAAATTTCAATAATTTCATTTTCTTCATAAATGTATTTATTTTTTGGTAAATTTTGGTTCATTGGAAAAACCGTGTATGTTTTTTATTAAAATCACCCAAAACTTCAAAATCCACCAATAGAACAATAGTTCAGAAGGTCAAACTTTCGATCACTTTTACGAGCAATTGAGTACTTATTTGCGAAATAACACGAACTAAGTTGATTTTCAAAGCATTAATTATTGCTGGCTTATCAGTAGAAGCTATAAACTACAATTATCACAAGATATAATTGAAAGGTGTCAAAATCACGCGATCTTGACGGCGAATTTATTTAACAATTGCAAAATTTCATTTTGAGTAAATTTTATCGAATTTAGTAACTTTTTTTATAATTAAAAGTGTAGTTAGTACATATATTGATTGCAGCGTCCCTAAATGCTAAAAGGAGAGAGTCTGGGTACTTTTTGTTAGTAATGGATGGAGTTTTGGAGTATTTACTTTTATATAACTTCAATGTGACATATCTAGTTTTTTTCATCCCAATGTATTGAAATTTACTCTCCCTGCAGATGTTGTTTAATAATAATTTTAATTTTCTTTCATTACATTTCAGCGGCATTTGAAAACCGGTATTCGCACGAGCCTTTAGATATTGTGGAGGACTTTAGCAAGCGTTTTTTCCATTATGCACAGGACAGAATTAATAAAAAATGTAGATCAGCAAATCTATTGTAAAATGCTTAATATTTCTATTGCATTTTAGATCTTAAAATAAATACGTTTTTTTGCGTTTTAGCGTTGTTTGAAAATCTTCATACATTTGGATATTGTAGAGGATTTAAGCTAACAACCAAAGCGGCAAATCCATTGTGAATGTTTAATATTTATTTACTTTTCCATAGACTTAGGTTATATATTTATTATTTTTTTTTTTTGTTAAACAAGCGACGGTCGCTTTTTAATAAGATATGCAGCTTTGTGGTCCATTTTCTTTAAAATATTCAATAAAAATTTTAGAAAAAGTTTTTGTTTTACTGTAAATAATATATACGTAATGTTTATAAAAACTCAATTTTTTAATTAGGTAAATGACATACAACTAGCAAAAGCAAAAGCGTTCTCACTCATGCTGTGAGCTCTGTTAATGGGGATACTTCTGTGGTATTCTCTGAGGAAACGTAGTATAGTGAGTTCTAACAGGCAGAGCGAACTGTTGATGGTCCACAAAAAGTGCCTTTCCAACGAATTACTGGTAGGGTTACTAGTTTAGTAGTTACTAGATTTTAGCTTTTGCTCTTGATGGACTTTATCTCAGCTTTTTGATTATCATCTTGTAATTTCTGTGGCATTCTGTTGTATGAACATTGCTGTTTATCCCCTTTGCTATTGTCTTTTATTCCTTTACTAAAGTCTTTTTCTCGCGTTTTGCAGCTCATCTTTCTTTTACCAATTAACAATTTTCTTCACTAATGCAGAGATTTTTTGACCCTTCGAGTATAATGTCTCACTCAATTTGGTGTTGAAAATTAAATCCGGTACACTTCTAAATGCGGGACATGGTCCTAGATTAGGAAGAATTTTTTCTTCTATCAAAAAATTGTGTTTTCGAAAATAGGCAGGCCAAGACAGAAATGTTACGTTTGTCGGATGTGATCTTTGGTGAATACAAGTTATATATGTACATAAAAAAAACTGCTGCAAACAGTTACGTTATTATTTTTACTTGCGGTGCCATGTCAGTCATATATAGCGGACATCTCGTATATTTATGTATTTTCAAACTATTTTTCGACATATTCTTATAAGTTCTTATTCAATATCAGATAGACACTATTTTGTGCATCGAATCGACGAAAAAGGGAAAAAAATACGGAGAGTATGCCATCATTGTTACTCAAATCTCAAACAAAAAGAAGGACGTGATATTGCACGAAGACGAGCTAAATGTGTCACTACTTACTGTCAACAGTGTCCTGGATTACCGCAAATGTGCTTAAATTGCTTTAATATGATTCACTAGTTGTATAGTTTAATTTAAAATGTATCACCACAAAAATATGAGATTTGTTTTTGAAAAACTTGAGATTTCTAATTTAAGCAAATTATTGTTAATTTTTATTAAGTTGAAAAATAAAAATTCCAAACTCTCACTTTAAACTCTGTAGTTATAGTTTACAGTTTCTGATAATATTCAACTTTTTGTACCGTCCTATGAAAAAAGCGCTACATATATTTTTCCACTACACTTAAACTTTTTAAATTTTAGTGAGGGGGCGTAGAAAAGAAACTCCAAAAAATAAGGTCATATTTCAGAAACTACTTTATGTATTATAGAAGCAATTTTCATGAAATTCCGATATTGAGTGGGATGTCTGGAAAGTCCTAATAAGAAACTGCGTTTTCAATTCTAATGAAATTAAATGTGTGGACATTGAGAGACTTCAATTGGTATTAGTAACTAAAAATAAAGAAGATAGGGAAAATTAACACGGGTACTGACATACAGTGAATATATTTACATGTGGTACGTCCTGTTAAGCATTTATAATGAAATTTCAAACATGTACGAAACTTCATTTCAATATCTTTTTTGGCTTCCGAGTTATACGCAATTCAAGTTTAAGGGTAAAGGCGGTGCTACTCCATATGTTCAGTTGAAATCTCATATGTATTGGATGAGATATAAATTGAAGTAGATATTTAATAGAATTGTCAATGAAGACAATATTTATTTACTTTTAAGCGGTGATTGATTACAATAAATTTAAATTGCAGTTGAAAAATTCACGAGTAACACTACAAATAATTTTGTCAATTTTTTCTTATTCAGAACAATGTACACATGAAATATCTAACATTGATATGGACGAATCCGAAAACAGTAACACTTCTGCAAGCGTATCGGAAACTTTTGAACGCCAGGAACCAGAGTCGTCAACTCCGGCAACATCATCAGCAGTACCACTAACATCATATGCATCATTATCTCGACTTAACTTTCTGGATGGTACATTTTTTAAGTATGTGCCAGAAGAATCTACCGATAGCAGTATTGTGGCACTATGTATGAAATGTTGGCCGCATAGTGTTAAATTAAGAGGATATAACAATTGTTCATCAAACTTTTCAAGCCACTTAAAAAGGAAACATGGACCAGAATGTGTACGAGAATATAAAATACATATACAACTTAAGAAAAGCGCAAAATCAATAGCAGAGCTTGATATGGCTAGCGATAAGAGAAAAGGGATTAAATTCATTCCAAAGCAAATCTTAACAAAACCTAAGCTATTTGATATGAATATCACGAAATATTTTATACACTCAATGATACCGCTGAAAATTGTTGAAGATGCATATTTTATAAAGATTTTCACAGACTTAGAAAACAGCCTCAAAGTATTGAATAAAAGAGATTTGAAATGTGCCATTGAGAACTTATATATACGAGAAATGAATAAAATAAAAGCTGATTTACATAACGATTTTGTTGACAATATCTGCACCACAGCTGATATATGGTCTAGTAAGACTGAAACTATTGTGGTATTGGCAGCACATTGGATTACCAACGAATTAACTAGAAAGTCAGCAACATTGGATTGCAAAAGATATAGAAATATACCAAGTCACGAACGCATAATTGAAAAAGCAAAGGCAGTTAATGCAAATTTTAATCTCAGCAAAAGTAAAATTGTTGCGTCTTTTACTAACAATGGTAGTAACTTGATCCAAATGTTTAAGACACTTGGAGCGAAGTTATTTGGCAGCTATATGATAATTAATGAGGAAAATTCTTCTTATTCACCTGAATCTTCTACTGGACAGAAATTAAACCAGTCTTCAAAATGTTTAGCAACAATACCTGGACACTTAAATTATTTTGTATATAACTTAACCTTATGTGGTACTATAGACGCTATTAAAGTTTTAAAACAACCTCTAAATACAACCCTATCAAATATGCACCAAAATGTAATGCACAAATGTGTTAAGCTCTGGAAAGCCGCATGTCGACCAGAAACAGAAGAAATAACGCAACAAATCTTACAATGCACACTGCAATGTCCTGATGAAAGCAATTTTAATTCTATATTTAATTCGTTACAACAAATTTTCCAACTAAAGGAAAAGATGTCAAAGCTACAACGAGTATTAAAAATGCCGCAGCCTTTGGAAGAACCTGAATATGTTTATTTACAGGAATATTTAGTTTGTACTACACCAATTGCAAAAGCTTTAGAAATCATACAAAGTGACGAACATTCTTACTATGGATATGTAATGCCAACACTTATGACTTTGAGATTAAAATTTCAGAGAATTATAAAGAAGAAAAATTTCGTTTATTGCCATAAGCTTGCTAAGACATATAAAGAGAGTATTGCAACAAGATTTGAATGCTATTACAAATTAATTACCCAAGAAGCAGAAAAAGCAGCAATTGCTGCATTGTCTCATCCACGTTTTAAGAATTCATGGCTTACCTGTTTAATGAGCTCGGACGTTGATAGAGTTTTGGATACATTCAAAAACGCCATTTCTAAAGAAATCAATGAAAAACTAAGTGACCCAATAAAAAACGAAAAGAAACCTTCCAAATGTGAAGACACTTGGTTCGATTTTGGCTCAGATTCAGATTCTGGCGATTCAGCGACACAAACAAACCAATTGCAGCTTTATAAAGCTAATTTAATAATGGCCAATTTTTTTACGGAGGAAAGTCAAAGTGTTGAAATCCTTTATCGTTATCCTGAGATAATGGCATTATTCAAAAAACATAATACGCCTTTATCATATTCAAGGCATTTGGAAGCTCCATTTTTATTGACAACAATGCACAATTTAACCAGTGACCCTGAGTTATTCGATGAAATGTTTGAACAAAGAGCTGTATTAAAGTGTAACCTTGACTATTAGAAATTTGTGTGGAATTATTCCAATAACAAGCGTTAATAATGTTTTTTTAATAAATTGGAACAAAAAGAAAACTGTTTTTTTTCTTTATTTATTTAATTCGATTCGGGAAAATAATTAACTCGTATAAGTGGTTTCTTGTTATGCATCAGGTTTCTGGTTTTTCTCTGCTCTTATTTTTAAAATTGTTTGAATCTCTGAAGCAAAAGTTTGAATTCACTAATAAACAGCTAAAAACACGAATTTATAAAAACAATTTAAAATCTTTGGCCTTGCCGAAAGTCAAATAGCCTACATCGCATTCATGTCAAAAGTGCGCGTAAACACCAAAATGTATCACAGCTTTAGTGTGAAATTTAGTTCCACTGTCTTAAATAATTCGATCAGTATAGTGTTTTGAAATTTTTTCTTGTGTAGGAGATGCTACGCCCTCTTAACGAAATTTTCCCAATCATTGTCCGATCAATTCTTAATACTTGAGTGAAATTTGGTTGCATTACCTACCTTAAATAACTCTGACTATATACATTTTTTAAAAGGTTTTATTTGTATGAACCATAGGCTTGTGCGTAGACCGATTTTACCTATCGTATATACCATAAGCTATAATTGAAGATGAAGCCCATGTACCAAATTTCATCAAACTATCTTGCTCGGCTTTTAACAAATCGAGGCTTATTCAAGAAGTGCCGTTGATCGAGATGTATGTATACTTTTGTATTCAGGATGTAAGATGTTAACTTTAGCCTGCCAAAAATTAAATACCCTATCTAAAAGGGTATATCTACCACCACACTGCGTGCTGGCTGATATGACTCAACATACCCAGATTGAATTTATCAACATTAACTTACATATATCTCTGCATACCCTGCAAGAACGTATCAATTATATAACGCGTTATTTATGTGTTATTGCTGCTGAAAGTATTGGCTATAAATCTAAAAACATTCAATTTATTTTATAGAGCAGGGGTGCGCACGGTTTTTAGCTGGTAGGCCACACAGAACATTAAAAGTTTTTGAAGGGCCAAATTTTTTTTAACTAATTTTTTTCGATTTTAATTGTATATTTATAAAAAAAAATTCAGAAAGTTGGATGGATGTATATTTCATATAAAAACTTAAGAAGTAATTGAATTTTAATGTTTTTTATTTATTTTTGTTAATTTTTGTGTTTTTAATGTTCTCAATATAAGTATATTTATTTTTAATACCATACTGCAAACTTAAGAAGTAATCCAATTTTTTTTTTAATTTTTTATGTTCTTTATTTTTTTTTTTAATTTTTAATGTTTTTTATTTTATTTTAATTTTTAATATTTTTTATTTTTTTTTAATTTTTAATATTTTTTTAATTTTCAATATTTTTGTTTTACGATAAGTGTGTTTTGACTATTTCATTAAAATTTGGTTCATAATTTGTAATAGCTGAATTTATGAGCTCTTTTAAATGGGTATTGGTTAAATTAGTACGATGATTATTTTTATAAATTTCATAGTAGAAAACATTGCCTCAAAATTGATAACAAACGATATGTCATTGGTACACATTTCCAAAATTGATTCAAGATGTTAGATTTATGTGCAATAGTTAAGCTTAAATCAGATTGCAATCCATTTCACCTTCATTTTTATTAGAAAGAATGACTTAAGCAACATTTAAGCCCTCTTTAACTTGATCTACTTCAAAGAGGTTTAATAAAAATTTAATTAAATCAGAAAATCTGTCTTCTAAATCATTGATCAGATGATTTAATTTTAAAAGATATGATTCAATTGATTCAGGAAGAATTTCACGGTCTTGGCAATATTTTTTAAGACGTTTAAAACGAGCAAATGACTTGGCGTTTAAATCTCTCTTAAAAAGTTCTACTTTTTTCTGAAATTCAAAAATAGTCTTAGAAAAATAAATAATAAATTATTGGTTGAATCTGACTAAACAGTTAAATGATAAGTCTGTTGGCTGTTCGTCTAAATTTAGTTCATACACAAAGTTTCTATATTGTCTGTGGTTTTTAGAATTGTTTTTTATAAAATTTACGATTTTTGCCACTGGAGTAAACACATTTTCAAAATTAAAATATTTTGCAACAAGAAGATTTTTACGGTGTAGAATGCAATGTGCTGTAATGAAGTCAGGAATGCTTTGATCTTTCTTAAGAAGTCCTAAAAACTCGTTTTTGCCAACCATTGATGAAGCCCCTCATCAGTGGAAACACCAACTAGTTTTTGCATTGGCAGTAAAGGAATGACAGAATCAAATGCTTACTTAATATCAATACCTCTTGTTGTATTTTTCAAAGCAATCAAATCTAGCAACTCTTCTTGTACAACAGCATCTTCTCTTAAAAACCGAATTAATATTGCTAATTGGGAATGATCTGTATTGTCAGTAAATGCAACACAATCTTTTATATCAGAGAGTATGGATTTTGTTAAATGATTGTGGATATTTGAAATTCGACGTGATATCGTATCTCGTAATGTTGGAATATTAGAAATAGATTTTAACAATTATTTGGGTCAAGCAATGATATCGTATCAATTATACTTTTTTTAATAAAATCGCCTTCTATATAAAGCCGCTTGGCTTAGCAATGTTCCAAGATATTTTAAAACTGCCCTCTGATTCAGATTTACTTTGTTCGGTAAATTTTTTCATTTGAGAAGATTGCTGTTCAGTTTATAACTTTAGATGGCTTATTTTTTCGGTGCAATCTTTTGTATTTAAAGGATATTTTCTTGAAAGTTGTAAATAATTTTTAGAAAAATTTGTTTTGAATACGTACTTATTTATGTATGTACATACATATTTTATTAATTTTGAAAAAAACATTGGCGGGCCAAATATAAACAGCTCGCGGGCAACATGCAGCCCGCACTTTGCGCACCATTGGTATAGAGCGATAGGACCCTTGCAAGAACGTAATAACCGATTCTCTAATACATTTAAAAAAAAAAATTCTAACCGGTGCAAACACTAATATAAAATATTGACATAGTTTAGATATCTTATAATGGCTAAAAAAGAAAAAAAACTTTGAGCATATCTTCTTCTCAGATTTGTTTATCAAAGTGAAATTATTTGTTCCTGAAAAGTAAACGCTTTTAACAAATTTTGTGAAAAATTTTAAAATTACAGGTAAAAAAATTCAAAAAATAAGAACAATAAAACGCTGAGAAATGCTTTAAATGAAGAAAAGAGAAATTTTGAGTCAAGTGTAAGAAAGTATAGGAAAATTGATCAGTTTGCTCGAGTCAAAGAAAATGATCAAATAAATAGCGAAATTAATGAAATAGAACCAGAAGTGAGTTTCAAGTCGAAATTTCAATTTTCAGTGAAGATTCTCGTCGCGGAACGTGAACAAACTGTATATGAATTCGAGAATTCCTGTAGTGACAAATGTCATGAACTTAAGTTGTGGGCAATCAGGAACATCGTTTCCCAAAACACGATCACTGACCTACAAACTTTAAGAAAAATCAATATTAATGATTTTTCGTTCTCCGCAAAGAGCCTTTTGGGAACACCGAAGAAAACAATTGAATTAAACTCAATTCCTAGTGGAAAATTCGTTTATTTTGGAGTTCAAACTCAATTTCAAACAAATTTATTTGATTTCTTTAAAGACAGCCCCAAAGTGGAAATCGATATTGGAATTGATGGGCTTAAAATATTCAAGAGTTCCAATAAAGTTTTGTGGCCCATACTTGGTACAGGTGTGGGCTTCCTTTAAGAAAATCCATTTACCATTGCATACCTCAGGAATGGAGAAGCCATGGAATGTGAGTGACTTCATGAGGCAATTTTGTGAGGAAGTGACTGACTTAAAGGAAAATGGCCTTAAAGTTCATCTGTGATTCGCCAGCTCGGGCTTTCGTGACAGGAGTGCAAGGACACAATGGGAAAATGTGTTCAAGTTGGCAACTACATAAATAAACGCGTTTCTAAACAAATATGTGACATTCGATCTGATTTAACTTTTAAAAACAGTGGACAAGGATCATCATTCAAAGAACAAAAAAGTATTTTGGAATATTCTATGAATAATTGTAAAAATACAAACTAAATTATCTTCAAATAAAAGTAGATTAGTAACAGAGCAGAGATATTTTATTTTTTACTAAGAACAACATTTTTATGTGGAATATTTACAGAAGTCATTGGTTTTTTAAAGACAATACTGGGAAATCAACAACAAATAATCGAAAAACAAAAGGACATACAATACCGAATTGCTACGTTAGAAAAATGTTTTACTGAAAACGTATGTTATGCTTTGTTTTTAAATCAAATAAAAATCTAACTTTTGCAAGATGCTTAGATGACTGACAAAAGTGTAGAAATGGCACAAAACCAATCCCTTCGCGAGTGTAAAGTTCTTCTCAAAAAACTGCATCGATCAATTGGTCGTTTTACAGGAGAAATAGAAGATAGCTTGCAAATCGAAATTGCTGCCACGTTACCGTTGGCAAGTATAGATGCAGCGCATGATGTTGAAGAGAAGCTAAAAAGCAACGAATACATGGAAGCTATGGTAATTTAATTTAAATTTTGGTTGAACACCAATAATTTCACAGAAAGCACATCTGCAAACTTGGAATTCATCATTTATCCCTTACAGAAAGCTTATATCTTTCAATTAAAAGGTGCTTCTGGAGGAGTTGACGACGTAATGCGTAAAATTATGACCGATGATCTGTTGATGCTTTTCAACTTTGACGGCAGAAAGGATAAACGAGCCCTTACAAAATTGACACTGATTAATGATATTTTGAGCGGTAGGAAATGTTATCGTATTTTTATATATACAATAAAACAGCTGGTTTAATTTTTATAACTTTTAATTCCATTGATATTGATTTTAAACTATTATGGTATTAGATCAAATCTTCATTAACTTTAAATAAAAAATTTAATAAGAAAGAAAAAACATTTACTTATACCAGAATGGTTTAAAATTTATACTCTTTTATGCATTGCTCTGTATAAATCTTTTTTTGAAATTATAATTTTACAAAATTTCTTGTAACAATCTTTTTATCTTATTTTTGTTTTTCAACAATAAAATCTCCATCTTTCAGATGTTTTCAAGGTAGAAGGGCGCATCCACTTTGAAAAAAATTTAAAGGATACTATTCAGCTTAGCCACAACAGAGCTAAACAAAGAAAGTTTGTGCAGCAAAAAAAAAAAGAACTGAATAAATTGTTAATGTAATATTTAAATATTATGATATATGTAAACCCTATTTCAATTAATTTATATTATGATATAAGCTTTATACTAATACGTACTTAAATTGAAGTTAAAAATAAATAAATATTAATTGTAACTATAGGTTGGTTCACTACTTATTTGTTTGGTGGAAGTATCTGTTAAGTATTATGACTATATAATGAATTATTTATGAGACATTATAAATCTATATTGCTTACCAAAAAAGGTTATTAATGATAATTGCGAAGTGAGATCATCATAGTAACTTACTGTAATAACGGCACATGTGACAGAAAGGGATACAAACTCACACGTACAGAAAAGTATAAGTTAGATTTGTCCTAACGCTCTATACAAACTTATTGAATGTTTTTAGATTTATAACCAATACTTTCAGCAGGAGTAACACACAAATAACGAGTCATATAATTGAAACGTTCTTGCAGGGATAAATCTAACTCTTACTCTTCTGTATGTGTGAATTTGTATCCCTTTCTGTCACATGTGTCGTTATTACAGTGAGTTACTATTATAGTCTCTTTCGCACTTATCATTAATAACCAGTGTGTAACCAATTAGACACCTTATGATTTTGGTAAGCTATATAGGTTAATAATGTCTCATAAATAACTCCTTGTCTTTGACTCGAGCAAACTGATAAATTTTCCCATACTTTCTAACGCTTGACTCAAAATTTCTGTTTTCTTCATTTAAAGCATTTCTCAGCGTTTTATTGTTCATATTTTTAAATTGTTTTACCTTTAATTTAAAATTTTTAACAAAATTTGTTAAAAACGTTTAATTTTCAGGCACAAATAATTTCACTTTGACATAAAAATCAGAATTAAATCTTACTTCAAAAATAAAGAAAAGAATCAAAATGTTTTGTCTTTTTTAGCCATATGTAACTATGTCAATATTTTGTATTGGTGTTGGTACCGATAAATCTTTTTTTATAAATATGTAAGAGAATCGGTACTTGCAGGGTAGCGATATGAATTACCACTTTGTCTGATGCTAACCGAGCTACTTATCACATTTGTATACAATGTGATTTCTTAACTTAGTAAAACGTTTTAAATATTTTGCTTTTATGGGAGTTGCCACACCGTTTTGTCGAAATTTATATAATTTGCGTCCAGAGCTTACCTGGGCTAATCGTAGTATTAGTGTAGAGTTTGATTGCACTACCTTAATTATTTCTCTCAGTAATCAGTGATGTTCTGGAAATAGATCGAAATCGAATAGCTTGAGCTATTCTGAAAATCGATCGATTTGGCAATTTCGAGTAGAAATCGAATCGCTTTGGTGACAATGTTCGATACAACTGTTTAATTTTAATGGCGATCAACAATGAAATATATGCAATTAGTATCGAAAATCGTTTTTTTTAGTAAATATTTTGAAAATAATGAGTTTTTCTTTTTTCAATAACGTACAATTGAATTTAAGTAAGTAAGTAAGCTTCCGTTTTGATTGCAGTTATGTTATTGGATCTCGAAAATCCTATGAATGAAAGGATAAAAAGAAAAATTTTAAGAGACCATTCCAATCCATTGGCCTGTACAGACGCAGCGTAAGTACTTATCGCTTAATTGTGAGATATTTAAAAAAAAAAAAACTAATGATCACTCTTTGCAGTTTTATAGCGTATTATCGGCTAAATAAAGATGCTTTCAGAATGATATTGGAAGAAATCAAACCTTTTGTTGAACAATCTTCAATTCCTTTAATACTTCAATTAAGCGCAGCACTTAGGTTCCTGGGGGAAGGCGGATATCAAAAATCAGTTGGAAAAGACTCTGACATAGCTTTGGCAAGAAGCACAGTTTCAAAAGTGTTGACTAGAATTATACATGTGTTGGAAATGAAACTTTGTCCGAAGTGGATAAAGTTGAATATGTCTGACGATGAGCGCCAACAATCAAAGCGATACTTTTATAATAAATATAGTTTACCCGGAGTCATTGGATGCATTGATGGCTTACATGTCAGGATTTCAAAACCCCATCTTGATGAGTTCGTATATCTCAACAGGAACGGACATTACAGTATAAATGCTATGATTGTGAGTTGATTGTGAATTTAGAATTTACCCATTTTTAAATTTTTCATATATTGCAGATATGTGACTACAACATGAATGTTATAACTGTCGATGCTTGTCGCCCTGGCTCCACTCATGACTCTTTCGTTTGGAACTTAAGTAATGCCAGAAAATTTTTATTATCCAAATACCACGAGGGTGATCGTTTATCATGGCTTTTAGGCGATTCGAACTATGGTATTGAACCGTTTCTCCTAACGCCATTTAAAAGTCCAGATCCTGGGTCTTCGCAACACAAATTTAACCGCTTGCATGCTTCAGCTCACAATATTGCTAAGCGAACATTTGGATTAATTAAAAGCAGGTTTAGATGTTTGCAAACATCTTTAACATATAAACCAGAGAAAGTGGTTAAAATAATTAATGTTTGCTGTGCACTCCACAATATTTGTAGATATTATAATATTCCTTTTGATGAAGATGATTACGATGACTCTGATGATGATGAGTCTGATGATGATGAAAACCTAATGATCGATAGTTCTACATTGGAAAGTAAAGGACAAAAGATAAGAGATGAAATAGCGAACTGTATTTAACTTTTAAATTTATTGTGGCATATACGAGAGTTACATTTTATAATAAATTATTTGTTTTGATTCTCCAATCGTACTATTTCTATTTTTAAGAAACGAAGCTTTTTATAATTTTCATTTTGCTATGATTTTTGCACTTTTTGTCGTCCAGTGTATGTTCCTGTATCTCGCACAACTATTGAATGGATTCATTAATTGAATACAAATTAATAACAAAATAAATAGTTCTTTTGGGGTGATGCTACTTGGTATATTGGTTGCAGGGATCACCACCGGTATCTATTCCCTCAAAAGACGCTCTGCCGTCTGGTCTTAACTAAATTAGAGCAAATTTTTTAATGTAGCAGGACTACGATCCCAAATACTTTAAGAATATGTTTAGAGTTGTGATAAACATGAACTGGCATGCACAGCCACCCGATCTTATCCCCATTGAACTTATATGAAAAGGGCTAGATAGACGAGTCCGAGACATTGAAAAGAAATAATGTGAAGCACATTGCTGGAGTGCTGGATCTCCATAGCACAAAATACAATCCAAAAATCAAAATCAAGAACGCCACGCTTAGTTAAAAAAAGTACCTAGTAAAATCCACCTCTGATTTTTTTAACGAAAATGCTGCTTTGGCATTAAATAAAGTAATAAACAACTCATTATAAAATAAAAAAAAATCTGTCAAATTTTTTTTTTTTTTAAATGTTCTTCATTGTGCTTTTTTAAAACTTGAGCAAATAAGTAGTGAAAAGTAATAGTCTTAAATTTTTGACCGGCACACAGTGGAATTTTGTGGCCATAAATAGGAAGAATTTGAAAGTGCTTGGGAATTAAATAATTATGTAGTACAATCATCAGCTAATACTTAGGGGATGAAAAAAAAAACTAAAAGTTTTAAATTTGTTTTGGATTTAGCGAAACAGTGGGCTCAAAGTTGAACTTTGTACTCCAAAAATTTTCTATGTATTTTTTTATATAAGCAACTGTTAGATAGGGTGCTCTAGTTAACTTCTTTGAAACAAAATGCAATAATGTAGCATATTGGCGGAAAGTACATTGTTTTTACTTTATAAAAATTAATTTAGTTTTCTTTTATCGGCCTTATATGAATTTTACGGAATTTTCAAAAATTAGAATGAAAAATGGTAAAAGTGAAAAATTTTAAAACTTTAACAGAAAAAAACAAAAAAGTATATCTCCAGATTTAAAATTTTTTTTTTATATATATTATGTGCGAAGGTATGGTTAGCAAAAAATAGAAAAAAGAAGCTGCGCATATTCATAACTTTTTTTTATGGTTTTTCCTAATGTAGTTTTAGAAGGAACAATATATATCGACTTTTATCAAATGCTTTCACTAATTTGTTTGAATCGAAATTTACCAAAATTGCATACTGGCAAAAAGTTCATAAATTTTACTATTTAAAAATTGTTTGTTTGAAGTCTTATATTCTATGTGTGAATTATGCTGATTTTTTAAAAATTTGGGCTAAAAAAATCATAATTCGAAAATTTCACAATACTTAACAGCAAAAACAAAAAAGTATATGTATCTCCAGATTTAAAATTTTTTTATATATTATGTGCGAAGGTATGGTTAGCAATATTTGAAGGAAAAAATATTATATAAAATATCTTCGTATTTTGCAATGCTTTACAACAATTTTATAAATTATAAAGGCTTACATTGTGAAGGAAGTTGCTTGAATTTAGATAGGAGTTCCCTCAAATTATTCTGTTATTATTATTATCGTAATATATTTCCAAAGAATTTATTTTAAATTCTTATGTCCTTAATTATGACAGTTATCATTCTATATTTTTATATTTTCCAATAAATTTATTTTATGTTTTTGATGTCTTTAATATTTGTTCAGAAAAAACTTGTGTTTTAATTAGAAACTAAACGTACGGTGTTTCAAAAGTCATTGCGAGCGATTATTGCTTTTGCTATTATTATTTTACAGTAATTTTATCAAAACAAATATAATAGAATATTTTACAAGTTCTGGCTTCCGGAGAACTTATAAAACTCGAAATCTTTCACAAATATACTCAAAAAACTGTGGAATTTTATAAAAAAGAACTACAATTGGTACAACATGCCTCTTTCCGTGCACAAAGTTCTAATGCATGGAAGTCAAATTATGCAAGAACTAGAAGTTCCAATTGGACGTCTTTCTGAAGAAGCTCAGGACGCATCAAATAAAGTTTTTAAAAACGCGAGGTTGCACAACAGCAGGTGTTGCTCTAGAGTAGCAAACAACGAAGATGTTTTGCATTATTTGCTGATTTCTTCTGATTCCCTTATCAGCCAAATTCGAATAAAGCGAGGTAAAAAATATAAAGAGTTATCACCAGAGGCACAAGAAATGCTTGAAGTCTCTAAAGAAGGCGATTAAAATAAATTTAAAAAAAACATTGTTTTTTATCTATTTTTCAAATTAGGTTTTTTTATTCAATTTTCAGTTTTTCTTTAATAACTTGAAAACTATAAAATATATCGCACAATTTGTAACATTTTTGAAATCAGCATTGCCAAATTATTGGATATCGATACCCATTTTGAAGAACAAGTCTCAATCACATCCCACCTTTGTATGGGCGGTAGGCGTGTACGTGGACCGATTTTTTTCATATTCATAAATTGTTGTTGAGTTAACCTAAAAAAACGTCTGTGCCAAATTTCAAGACTCTGTCGCTATTCTTACTGTTTATGGCCACCGAAATTTGATAATTGGGCGTATATTATTTGACATGATTGCTTAAGTAGACGCAAAAGTTGATTATGCCTCGAGTGAACCTACTTAAAAACTGCATTTTTTTGTAATACCATACCTTAATGCAGGCTTATTAATTAACATCTTAAAGTAGTCTTATATCATTATCTCCGTTAGGAGTTTCATCATAAAATTTTATTGTTTTTTTAGGGAGAAAAAGCTCAGATGACGATGAAGAAGATCCTGGATATTTTTCTACGAAACATGGAATTACAATCTCTAACTATTTTAATGGACTAATGCCGAGCGTTTCAAGGATTCAACATTTTGCCGTAAAAATGCTCGAGCTGAGTGATCCTGTAAACAAATCTACGCATTCATGCACAGAAAAAGTACCTCAGCTAAATAGAATACAATTTGTATATAACAAAAGCATGATCAAAAAACCATGTACTGAAATATGCCCTTGTTCGAAAAAATGTTCTGAAAAAATTGGACAAGCTCAACGCACACTACTATATACAAATTTTTATAAGCTATCCAGTTTTAAACAACAAAGTTCATACTTGTTTTCGTTAATAAAAGTTATTGCCAAAAAACAAACAACAACTTCCTTAGAATCAAGAAGGCAAAATACTCGCTTTTATTATTTAACTGATAAAGATGGTACTAACGTACACGTATGCAAGCCCTTTTTTCTTAAAACATTTCAAATATCAAATGGAAAAATAAGTAGATTAATAAAAAAAGTAACAGACTGAATTGCGAATATATATAAAATCATCCCTAGAGGATATAAAGAATAAGTTATTTGGAGAGATGCACTGAACTATTGAAATGTAAGAATGGATTTCCGAGAACATTATATTCGAAACTTAATAGACAGATAAATATATGCATATACAGGGTCCTTCAACAAAATTCTTGCTAACTTCACACTGCTGCTGCATTCGAAGCATTCCTTTGGTTGAACTATTATTATGATTTGGGCGAAAACTCAGATGAGACTATTTCCCGTAGCATCGTTCCGTAAAAAACACTATGTGATAATGGCCGCTCCAAAAACTGCAACTTGCCTGGAAATTGTCAAGACAGTGAAAAACCGCATTCAGTGAAATCTATGACAAAGCAGGGCTGAATTTTCGACTGCTCTGCTAGTAACACCAATTAACTTCGACTCAGGCCGCATGCAAGCCGTACTGCAGCTCAAATCAACGTCCGGCTGGATAGAGCAAAGAAGTAAAAGCAATTGGATTTTCGTCTCAAATTTCCAAATATCGTTTTTTCTGATGAAAAACATTTAACCAATGGACAAATCGTACCAAAGCGGAACGAACGTGTACATGTTGAGCGTGGGTTTGACCACCAGACTAATTCCACTGATGCCAAATGGATAGATATAGTCTGAGCTAATTGTGAAGTCAAGTTCAACACTAAAGATTAAGAAAGTTTGAATCCTCTTACGTCAGTGCTTGTTCGAGAATGCAACACTTACGATTCTAATTTTTTGCGTCTTGGCGAAATTATCAATATTAAGAGATGTATCGAACAGTGATCATACATTTCAATGATTAGATTTATTCAAAAGCTTAAATTTGTGGGTGGGCTGAAAAGAGAAATTTGTGGAAGCATCGGAAGAGGAAGAGAATGAGTAGAACTCATTCAAAAGACATCGGAATGGATTGAGGAATCCGAACAACTACAGAGGTAGTGCTCTTTAGTATCGTCATCCTCAAGGCATGTTAGATCGGTGATGACACACATATTAGAAAAGTGCTGCCAACTTATGTTCCGTGATTAACCGTGATTTATTATATTATATAAAATAAATAAGTTGTTGAAATTAAATTCTCTAGAGAGTAACTCTGAAGAACTCTTTGCATTTGTATATTCAAAAACAATTAAAAACACAAACCTTCAGAATCTATTAATAAATGAAACTAAATAAAGAGTTTGAAAGACGGTTTTTTTTATTTTTTTTCTTTTTGTTTTTCTTTACTAAGCCAACCCTGTCCAATTTTAAAAGGAATACACCGTTTTCATTTCGAGGGAAGGGAGATACATGGTTTAGTGGCTATTTCACAGCACTCACAGGGAGATTCTTCCATAATTCAATCTTGCGACCATAGAACGAACTTCACGATAATGTGAAGTTCTTCGCGAAATAATCCGAACTGATTAGATCAACTCACAAATTTTTTTATGAGCGCATACCGTCTATTTTTTGCTTGGTCAGGCAACACAATAAGCACTTAAGACCCGCAAGTGCTCTTGTCGTTTGATCAGCAAGCTGCCTGCTTAAGTTAACATCCCGTTATGAATCACATTGCGTCGGTAGTCAAGAAAGTCAAAATTGAACTCAATTAAGCAGGTCCAAAATACTTTTTTGAGCCTCAGCTCGAATCTGCAAATGATTCTTTAGGTTTGTTTAAGACAAAAAGATAGTCCGTCTACAGCAATCTAGTATTTCTTTCATAGTTTTAAATATCATTGGCACTTGGTCACTTCTTTTGATCCGGTGGAACTGATATGCAAAAAAAAAAAAAATTTCAAACATTTTCTTCTACCTTCCCCTTCGATTGGTGAAATGAAAATTTTCGCTTCACTTGTTAGCACTAGCGTTTTTCTTAAATATGGACTAATAGCCCATATAGTAAACTTTCAGTGAGCTTATTGTTTTTTTTTTTTTTTTAGGCCACGATTTCCATACAAATAAGAAACACATGAAACTAAAGTGGGACAAAGAAGCGATGAAAAACGCAATTATTGCTATTCGCAAGAACGAAATGGGCTTTTTAAAAGCATCTAAATTGTATAATGTACCTAAAACTACGCTTGCACGCTTATGTAAAAGAGCGGACTTACCAGTAGAAAATGTGGGATATGCAAAGCCTGGAAGGAAATCTACGCTGCCAGGATATTTAGAGAAAAAATTGGTCAATTACATAGTTGTGATGCAGAAAGCTGGTTTTGGATTGACCAGTAAAGATGTTACATCTTTAGCATTTCAATTGACTGTCAAAAACAACTTGAGTCATACATTTTCAATGGAGAAAGAGTCAGCCGGAAAATACTGGCTTAAAGCATTTCTTAAACAGCATCCCATGTTATCCATTAACCATGGTAAATCACATGTTAAAATCAAAACTAATATAAAAAATGAATTCTGCAATTTGTTAGAAAACAAATTTGAAGAATTTAAATACCTTACAGAAAATATATATAACGTTGGCGAGTTATGCATAAGTACATTGGTGATGCCTTCGGAAATGCCAGAAATAGCACATTTAAAGAATGAAAAAGAAAAAAAAGCCACAATGACATGTATTTTGTGCATGAGTGCTGCTGGATCATTCGTACCACCAATGATGGTATTTCCATTAGAGCAAGATGAACCAGACTTAATGTCTACAGCACCACCTGGTGCAATACATGCATGTAATCCATTGGGCTTAATACAGAAAGATTTGTTCACTCAATGGCTTAAGCATTTCCTTGGAAATATTAACGCTACTGAAACATATCCAGTGCTATTGATTTTAGATGGCAATGCGAGCTATATTCATAATATGGATCTTATTGATTTAGCGCAAGAACACCATGTGCATCTATTGGCACTACCGCCGAACTGCAATGAGAGAATACAGCCTTTAAGGAAAACTTTTATAAATCCTTTGGAGGAATATATGTGGAAAGAAATTTATGCTTATGCCAACTTCAAGGCCAAAACACTTACACTCAAAGAAATTGTAGATACATTTTATGGTGCATACTTAAGGATCCATAATCCAGAAATTGGTATTCAAGGTTTTCGTGCAACAGGAATTTTTCCGTTTAAAAAACAACAATGCACTGATCTGATAAATGGCGACGTGGTGCCAATATCAAAAGATGAAAGCTAATTCAATGATGTATGTGACAAGGATAGAAATTTGAAATAAGATTGAGCATATGTATTCAAAAAATATGTATACAAATTAAAGTGGTCCTAGACCATATGAAAAAAAAAAATAAAAATAATTATTTTAATGATTCATTGTTGCTACGTTCAAAAAATTGGATTTTTTGCGCTTTTTTCATTAACTTTCTTAAACGGACCTCACTCCGGGTGCACGTGTTAATATTTTCTCCAAAAATTTTATTAAGTCAACAAAGGAGCACTCTAGTGCAAATGCACGAAAAATTTCCCCATTGGAGAGTTTTTTGTTGAGAAATTTAAAGCAGACGGCAATTCTCTCAATCGGCATGTTTTCCTTAGGATTTCATAAATATAAAAGAAAAGTTGCCTCCATTTTTAACGATTGTCTTACGGAATATGATCACTAAAAGAAAAGATAAAGGGCATTTCTTATTAATAATTCGAAAAGTAATAAAACAAAATAGTCCAAAGTTGTACAGGAGATGAGAGCAAATTAATTTGCCCAAAACACTTACGATAAACTTGACCACTTTTTAATAATTTAAGAAAAATGTTACGCGATTTTTGTTCGACGAATGGTGGATCGCATATTGTGTACAGAGCTAATTCGGATAATAAAAATAATGGTGTTTTGAACTCTTCTACTACTTTGGACTTAATTTATTTTTAATTTGAGGCTTACTTATTTAGAGTAATTTAGAAAAAACCGTGCCGTATCGTATACTTAAAATCTCACAAAAAAAAACTTTCCCAAAAAAAGTTTTTTGTGCTTTTGTACATATGCTTTCGTTAATAAATAACGATTTTTATAACCGATATTCATATTTAAATTTATTTTCTTTGTCTAACGATTTTTCGATCGTGGACACTGGGATATAAGTCCCTCAACTAGTCGTATGGGAAAAAGATTGCAGAAAAATTGGCTGAAATTTAAGTATAATGTGGCTTACGTCATATTGATTAAAGGTCTCAAGGACTAATGTGAAAGATATTTGTATGGCCAGTTTAGAAGGTCAAAAGTCAAGCCATGCATTCAATTTTTCGACAATTCCATATCTTTTAAACTGTCCATAACTTAGAATTCTAACCGACAAGACTTTTATCAGGATAATACAAACTAGTTACATTATACTTAAGTTTCAGCCAATTTGACCGCAAGACCATTTTTCATTAGAAATAATGCTGGATTCTTTTATTATGACGTAGTTTTCTGTTCAAAAGTTTATATGTACTCGTATAATCGAAAGGTCTAAAACATATAGCAGATCAAAACTTAAATATACATGTAGGTTTCATTGACCTTTGTTGATACGCTACACTCAAAGAAAAACATTGATAAATTTAATATTTTCATTTTGGTTTTTGATTTTGGGTGTAATATTGAAATAATTAAGAACATAATTCGTCTATTGCTGTTTAATTTTATGTGACGATGAAAATGTTATAATGTACCATGCACTTGTAGATGTTCTTTTTAACAATCAGGGGGAAATTCTTAAAGTTTATCATATCCTTGAATCTAACAAGCGGAAAATTTGCAGACTTTATTGTTATTTTAATATAATTTAATTATTTGAATTGAAAAGATGGCGAAATATTGCAATCTCAAATTTTGTTTTTTCTTGGTTATTTCTATTTATTTATTTAGATTTTGTTACCTTTTGTCTTAGGAAATACATACGTTATATTCTTTATTAAGTGAATATTCCAAAGTTCTCTCTCTTCTCTGATATTTTCCATCCTCGGATGAAATTATATCTAAATGTTGTTGCACATTATTGTTAAGGAAGTTAAGTATTTCGTCATAGTGAAAACAGCTAAGTGCATTACATTAGGGTGTCCGTTAAAGTTGAAATAAAATGAGTCCCCGCAGCACAGGACGACATAAACAACATCATACTAAAATGTATGCCAATTTAACGGTGGCTTGATTTTGATACAATTGGTATGGTGTCCTTTATTAAATTGGCTTGTGGTAGCAACAAATTTTGACATTTTATTCCCTAGAACCACTGCGGAGAATTGAAAAGAAAATTTGAGAATTTAGGTAATGTTAATGTAACACAGCCATGTTAAAAAATAAGTTAAATTTTATTTAAAATTTCAGAGAATGACAACAATGAACTGAAATCAGATATGAAGGACTTAAAACGGGATATGAAAGCTATCAAAACTGCATTAAAATACCAAAAAGTTATGTTGGAAAAAATGTCAGCGATGTTATATGTACCAATAAATAATTTGAAAATTTTTCCGCTTAAAGACTTGGACGAAGTAAAGGCCTTAGACAGCTTTTTATCAAACTTTTCGGACGATGAACTGGTAAGTGGGGTTGTTAGAAATAATTTTGGTGGTATTATTTAGTTTATAACATTTTTATTTCGTTTTACATAGATTACTTATACGCGATCTATCATTGGAAGCACGCCTATAACTAAGTGCATTCATTTATTATTTACCGAAAATGCTTTGGTGCATGTCAATTGGGATGGACGACAGAAAAAATTTCCAGTAAAGTCACTAAAATTTTTCCAACAAATTATTTTTTGTAAGTTTTTTCCTTATCATATATGATAAAATCTTTTTTGTTAAAATATTCTTTTCTTTTTTGCCACATAGATGCCGTCAAGGGGCCAGATATTGGGTTTGGCCAATATGAGGTACTCATGAAAAAAGGGTTCCGAAGTTCCAAAAGCAAAATATACCGGCATACATACAATAAGGCGCATAACTAGTATTACTATAGTCAGTGACTATAAAGGAAAGTGGATTGATTTTAGACTGGAGCATCAGACATTACTGAAAACACGTTGGCATAGGTTTCAACCGTTTGGAGATTTGGTCCAAAATTAAGCAATCTCCTTTGTGGAACTTTGCAATCTCAATTAAAATGTTCATTCCGCGGAAAGCTTAGACCACATATAAAACTTCACTCAAAAAATATATGTGATTTTACGTGAATGGGCAAATAAATTTTTGAGATTTCAAGGTTCCTAGACTTATAAACATATGTATGTATACAGGAACATGAGAACTGACAGAGTAAAACAATAAATATATGCATTGATTGTTAAATGCAATATCAATTTTGATTTGAACTTTTTCTTAATTTAAATGTCATGAACGTTTTTAAGTTAATTTTTTTTTCTTGTGGTGAAATTTCCCACTATTACGTCAAACTTTATGTATCTTTTACGTTGAGCAACTCAGTTGCAGTAAGAGCAAAGTGTTGATTTTGAATTATGTGTTTATTTTGAATTATGTGGTGATGTTTATTATAAGATACAGTCAAAATAGTTCATACTCGGAAAATGAGAAAATATGTACCCATGAAACCTCTAATAACGCTGATCTTAAAATATGATATGATATTTGATAATAATAATATTTTTATCGGTTTATAAAAAAAAATTTCCTTACTACGACTGCTGTTGCCGTTCTTTCGTTGTTTTGTCTGTACTAAACAGTAAGATCAGTAAAGTAATCATAAAATAATTAATTTTAAAATACATACATACGAGTACAGCAGCGATGAAAATAATAGCAGTGCGGTGCCATTTAATAGTTGAAAGAAAATATTTCGAACAACAGACGTTTTATTTCTTCTAATCTTTTAAAACATAGTTACTTGATAAGTGCACAAAATAAACACATATAACATTTTGTTCCAAAAAAATAACGGTACTTTCTAAGATTGCTATTGTATTGAGTAATTTGTACTTTCGAGCGGTCAAAATAATAGCAGTGTTCAACTCCTTTACTTCTCAAGATTAGGTATTTACTCTTATTAAAAAAAAATTTGATCGTAACAATTAAGTTCCGTTATTTTTGTATAATACTCCAATGAGCAAAGAAAAATTATTAAAAATTCCATTTCGCAAGGTATTAGATATTCTGCGAAAATGGTTTCGAATACGATAAAATACACAAATAAACGAAAAACACGAGGCCGAATACCTTCCATGTCCCCCCGGGACGTGAATTGTTCGATACGAGTTTCGATATGACTTTCAATACATAATCCGTTTTTGCCTGCTACGGAAATAAAGAAAGTGTTTAATATAGCAGCGAAAGTAGAAACCGTTAAAAGAAAACTCAGGGAAATCAATTTGAGTGCCAAAAATCCACGACGAGTTCCATTGTTAATAAAAAAAAAATTTATATCACAAAATAACGGACTTTGCGCACGGGTACTTGGTATGGTCGCTTGCAAAGTAGAGTGGAGAGATAAGAGTAAGATCATTCCAAGTATCATATTCTGTGTTTGGGCTACGCCTTACATACTGACGAGTGCCTTTTCCACCAAAAAGACGATATTACTCTCATCGCTCCACATAATGTTTCTCTACTTTGCAAGCGACCATAGCAAGTACCCGTCCGCAAAGTCCGATATTTTTGTGATATGTAGTTATTTCGATATTTTTCATTTTAGTATTTATTTTGAAATCTGCAGCGAAGAACAATTAAACAATGTATCAAAATTTAAATATAATCTCAACGCCGTTTTTTATTTGTCAATGGTTTTGTTATGGTCGATTTTAAATAATTATCTTTTATATGTAATCATTCTGAAATGTTTCTGCTACGTTCCAGGTTGATGCATATGTGTTGTATAATGAGACACATGAACAATATATTATACAGTTGAACTTGACCCAGCTCATCCCGGATAATAGGATCATTACTTTATGTTACTCCTTATCAAATTTCAAAGTCGTAAATACATAATATGTATGCGCAAATATGTAGGCATATTATATTATTGGTTACAGCACCATTTTATAAAAGTACTTAGTTATAGTATTCATTTAAAGATGTTTGTCTACTGTGTTTAGTTTTTGTTCATTCTCTAAGAAGATAGTTGTTAATAAAGTCAATTTCTTTCTTTAATTGTAAAAACTTCTTTTTCTTGACGGCATTGTATAGAAAATATGTGCAGCTAGAGTTAATAGGCATTCACAAAATGGGACTCCTCAAATTATATCATCATTCACTTTCTTTATTTTAATGTGTATGTCGTATGAAAAACGAACAAAAACACAGAGAATGAAGCAATTAGACTTTTCTCATCACGGATAATTGAGTCAATAACGGTTAATAGAAGCAAAATGAGCAACGTTACAATTCTTAAAACTTCCCGGATAGTAGATGTTCCCGGTTAATAGAATTACGGATAATCGAATTTCAACTGTATATGTATATTATTAACATTATGCTATAATTGATGAAAAAATATAGAGATGTGTACAGATTTCTCATTGATCTACATATATCTTTTGTTTTTCATACTTGCAAAAGTAAAAGCTTCGACGATAGTTCCATCACCCAAAAGAATACAATTATTTTTGGTATCTTGATCGCTCACAACATAATTATCTTTTTCCATAATTTAGAACTGTGCTGAAAATGTATGTACCTCTTGAGGCACAACTCCAAATCTATGACGACTACTTAATGATAATTTTTCCGTTGTTTTTTTACGATGAATTTCTTGTAACGGAAGCTCCCTTTTTTGAACAGTTTTGCTAAAATTCAACTGCGATTTTCAAATTTAAACGCACCAAATTTATCCAAAGCTCTAAGCTGTTTTACATCATCTGAAAGATGCCGCAAATTATGCACATTATGTAAAATTTATCTCTTTCCATATAATGATTCAAATTAGGACACAAGAGAGTTCAAAAGTTGCTCTGAGTAAATTACATTCGCATGTACACAAGATAATGCTGAAATAGTTGCAGCAGTTCGGTCGTATTCCAACACTTATAGTACGTCATAGGTCTCGAATTCCTGTTAAAGCCCTGCTAACGCCAATAATTGTTCAGAAATTTCATTCGCCTGCGCCGTAGTTAAGTGAACATTTTTGTTGATTGGTCCTTTTATCCAAAGTTGTATAAATTAACACAAGAGATCCTATTATATAAGATGCATGTAGTCCAATGGAACATTCGAAACAAAACTTAAATACAGTATTATTTGTGCAAGACAAGTCACACCTTTCTACTAATCTGGCACTTAAATAGGAGATACATAAAAATTATTTATCATTTTTTTTTTTCTCTCACATATGGCAGGAAAACATATTGTGTTTGCAATATATTCTCCGTCAATGAAGTAAGTTGTACATGACTTGTATCCAGCATGACCAGTGACCTGCACAATGTACGTCACAAACGAATCCTATATTCCTAACATAAACTTTTTTAAATTTTACACCTTCATTTATTAATTTCACAGCTGATGAGGATATATTAACAAAATCGTCATGGATACTAAAAGGTTCTGTTTTTTTTTTTTTTAATTTCAATAAAAGCATTTTCTAAGCTACTGAGTCAATATTATCCTTGCCAAATAAAAACTATATACGAATGTATCGGTATTTTTAAAATTGACCTGGAGTCTTTAGGGAACCTCACAGATGTTTATGATTTGAAAATACCTAGCAAATCATTCCAAGCTTCTCTTGACACCGTATGCGATCCACTACTCCTTTGACAAATTTCTAATCTTTGGTCTCAAAGTCTGATTTATGTATCTTCATCGTCATTTGAAATTAAAGGAGTGTAATCATAATTTTGCACGCTGTTAATGTCGCCCTTAAAGTCTATAACGTGTCAACATTGGCACTGTTCCCGATGAGCTGCAATATGAAAAATATTTAATAAATTGAGCTATTTAAAACGTTATATTACTTTTGAAACATAAGGAATAGTTTTCAAACATGCATCAAAAAGTAAAGAATTAAAAGTGTAGCGGTACATGAGAATTAAATTCTGATAGTAAAATTTTGAAAAATTAATTTTTTATGAATATTTCATAAATAAAAATTCTTTTTTTTTTAACATGAAAAGCGTATTCGAGAACTGCTTCACAACGAACTGCACGCCGAAAAACTGCAGAAATTAAAAAGATGATGGCATCTGATTATTCATCGGATTTCCACGAGACAATGATCTCCGACAAAGAAACAAATTCATTCTCGGACGACGACGAGGAACAACTACTTCTAAGAAAACAAATCTCTCCACAGGAAGACCTGACCCAACTGTCTACTATAGATATGTTTAAACTTGTATATGGTAAAATATGTTTTTCAGTTTGTTTTGTATTAGTTCGTTTTATGTTCTACTTGTTTCTTGTGGCTTTCCTTCTCTGTTCTTTTTTTTATTGTTTGGTTTATATTTTTCAGTTTTTCTTTATGTGCCTTTTTGGGTTTGCTGTAGTTTATTTTGCTCTCCATTTTCTTCTTTATTTAATGTAATTATAATATCATTCATTGTTTCAGAGAGCGTCAATCTTAACACTACGAAAATGAATTCTATAATTCATTCCCAAAGAGAATTAAAAAGGCGTCTTGTTGACTTGGAGGAAGGTAACACTGTACGCCGACATGGGGTCCAAGGGCAATTCGCAGACATTGCTGATAACTTGGAAAATTTCCTGCCGCTGAAAACGTATGAAGACTTCGTCACGTTTGAAGAAAAGCTAAACGACAAACGCTTCTACGATGATACGGTAAATTTATTAAAATTTTTTCAAATAAAATATCAACGTGTTGAACGATGTAGTGATATTCTGTTGCATTTTCAGGCTCGTTACATGAAAAGTCTCGGAGGAGAAAACCATCATGAGTTAGTGCGAGGCATTCTGGATGGATTTATGTCTAACTGTTTAGCAGTAAAGTTCAATTTAGATGGCAAATTTTTAAGAAAGAAAGATGGACACGGCAACAATTTAACCCCAAAAGTGCCGTTGACGTCATCAAAATTTTACAAATGCATAATAAGTAAGTATACTTACTATATATACATATATACAGTAAACTCCAGAGATCTCTGGAGCGAAATTTGCAGAAATTAAGTAAAAAATACCAGCTCTTCTCGAAAAAATCGTTAACAAATGTGGAAAAGTGTTAAAATTTTTTCATTTAATTTTTGCCAATTTTCCATCAGAGATCTGTAGCTTATAGAAAATATCCTATCGCATAATTTCAGTAAGGAACCCTTGATTATTTCTTGGATACTTTTACAGTTTTGTTTTAATATACAGTGCTGTCTTTTTCTTTTACATTTCCCTGTATTTACTGGGTAGTAATAATAAACATAATTTTGTTATTGTTTTCATTTTATTTGATTCTTTCAGAGGCTGCAAAATTGAAAAATGAGGACACAGATGAAAAAGTCCTACGATCCAAAACTATAGGACCCTGGCTGTCAGGAGCAACACTGAGAGCTGACAGAGAAAGGTAGAAACTAGAAATTTTTTGATATTCCCGTTTTTGTCCATACTGCGCATATGAAAGTATAGGTACTAATTACTAAAATTGATTTGCAGAAAAAAAAGGGACCGGCAACATATAGTACAACATCAGTAAAGTTACCAGCGCATTAAATAAAATATCGGCGCATTACCAAAAATATGAATATGGTATAAGTGAGAGGCTTGTGAATTCAATAAATAATTAAAAGAGAAATTTCTTGTATTTTATTTTACACAAATTATCGTATATATGTATTTCATTAAAATACGTTTCAGTTTAACAGTAGCATAGTTTATTCAACGCTTCAGAAACATACTATTTATCGTTACAGAACCATAGCTGCAATATTTCAACGTTATTTCAAGCAATGTTTCTGTAACATTTCACAAACGTAATCTCTTTTTATGCGTAACAAACGGAAGATAAAAATTAATGTGAGGTATTTCAGACGAAATTTTCACTTAGAGGCTTAAAAACATGTGATTAATGTTATTCTATTTTTGGCAGCGGTCAAAATTTGGCAATCAAAATAAAAATGTTTATAGAAATCTTTTGTTTTTATTTAACTTTTTACTCAAACTGACAAATTACTCAGTATTAAGTCTCTTTTTTATCTCATCAACTAAAATTACAACTTTTCCATACTTTTTTTCAGATTCAATATGGTAAAAAAATACTTGTATGAAATTCCAAAATGTTTTTGAAGCCATTGGATACTCCAAGTTAAAAAGTTTAAATATTTTAAAACAAATATCAACAGCACAAAGCAAACTTTTACACGAAATTTTCACTTCTTCATAAGAAATAAAAACTTCTTTAATACAAAACATATCTTCTCCAACAACCATTATTAGTGGTTGATTTTTCTTATGTAACGATTCCAATACACGCAATTTGTCATTCAGTTCATCCCAGGATTTCCCAATAACTATAAAAGATTCTTGAGATTCAGCTATAGTGAATCTTGTAACATTTTGTTTGCCATTTTCATTTTTTTTGATATTTCGATGTTGAGGTGTTAAATATCCATGTAATGACCACAATAATATCGCATCTCTACTATCTGTGGAGGAAAAAATTTTATCTTGAATTTTGTTTAAAAAAAAAATAATATATGGGACATTCCGAGATAACGATAAGAGAGTGGCACAAATTTAGTTTGCAACAATTAGATAATCTCTTAGGTAAAGACGAACGTCTTTTAAAAATAAGTCTCCAAATAGTTATATTTTTTATTTTTGTCTCCAAAAATAAAATAGTTATAGTTTTTATTTTTGTCTCCAAAAATAGGCTCTTTTAAATGAAAAAAAAGTTTCCGTTTAATATTTTTGTCTATGATTTCCGTCCACTATAACTTTTATCAAAATTATTTAAAAAATTTAATTTTTGCCGTAAGACAAAATATTTCTGAAAATCATTTCTACATAACTGAAACCAGTTTCGAAACCAACGACCAACATTAATATTTATATTTGTCTCACATAGAGGGTGATTTAATTGATGGTTAGAAGCTAGATTATTCCATACTACACAGTTTTTAACGTCATCCAAAAAATGTAAGCTTAATTAAGCACTTGAGTGTTTGCATATGGATTATGGAAGATTATTCAGGTAAATTAATAATAAAAAATACATAAGGAATAAAATCACCTGATTGGGTTTCAGTATCACTGTACAGTAAGTGTGTCTCAAAAAGATGAAGTTTCTCATATCCCGTCACAAATATTCAAATGCGAGAATATCGAGCTTAGTAACCTTTTTTATGCATCTTATTTGAAAATTATTTGTTGATAAAAGTAAGGCGAAAACATACTATTATTTGTTTTATAATAACACATAAAAATCTTTACGTTTCCGAAATTTACTTTAAATATCCCACCTGTTACAACGGAATGACCCATGTGTAATATTTATACCTTCGCTTAACGTGTTATCTAATTTTTTTAAAACATCCTTAATTTTTTGATAGCTGACAGATTCCCTCAAAAAATCTAATATTTTTTCTGCGTTTTTGTGAAAATTGTTCAGAATTGTTGAAGCATATGGAAATCGGCTAACAAAATCCAAATCAATCTGAAATGTGGGAAATAAAAAAAAATATTATTACTGTATTTATTAGTATGTAACAATAGGTACAAAAGTTCTGCCAGACTGAAATATAAAACATAAATATAAAAAAATGTCCTATTTTTTAATTTTAATATAATTAAATAGGATTTTGGTCTCAGTCGCCTAGTACTGTGATAGGGGCTGCTACCTTTTAAATATATAAACCGGAATTCGGTCCTTACAGGCCCGACGCTTTAAAATGATTTTTTAGGATTTGATATTAGTAGTAACTAAAATTAAAGAGTAATATTAAACGGTTAAAAATATTTTGTTCTTTTTGTACTCTTAATTGCATTATCCTTACGATTTCCGTCTGGATAGTTAGAATTAAACCTACATAACGACAGGATGTGGTTTAATAGCCAAAATATTCCTTTGCCTATATGTATTTTATTATTTACCAAATGATAACCGTCCAGTCTTTTATATTCAGGCCATATTTCAAAAATTTCGGCTATAGTGGAAGCTTCCGCAATATTTTTAAGTCTTAACCCTGTACATGCTTTCCAACGTTGCAGATACTCATCTCGTGGAAGCTTGTCATTTTTTAATGAGCGTCGAACTTCTTCTGCATCAATTTCTGGAACTAAAACCATTTTATTTTTACCATTTACTTAAAGGCTTTTATCTGAAGTATTTACTAACCAAAGCTTGATTTTTTTGATTCAGCTGATGACTCTCTTATTCGTTTTGTAGATGTATCTCTTTTCAAATATTTTAAATTACAATATTTATTATATATTTTTCCTTTATTTGAAGAAGTGCGATAATATTCCTAAAAAAATTATTTTAAACAATCAAAACATTTGAGTTGACTTCTGATGACTTACGATTTTTTCTGTCGGGAATCTTTCTAGTATTTCTTTTTCCAGCTGGGTACTTTTTGAAAAGGACAGATGCAAGTCGAAGTCATCAAAGTAATGAGCAATCAACTTTATAAGCGATAATCTTTGTGCATCTTGAAAATGTTTATTTTCTTCATAATACTTTGTGAGTAGTTTTCCTTTATATGTATATCCTAAAATTGCAACTAAACTAGCATTTGAACTTGTTCCGCTTTTGGTAACTGTTTGAGCAGTAGGACATACTAGGGGCTTGAGTAGAATATTCGAAGTGCTTACTTGGTTCCGTTCTTGTAAATTAACTGAATTTTCTTTTCTCGAACTGCAGTATTGCATGGCGCATCCAATGCTTGATCTCCAATTTTCTAAGCACGCTTCGAATACTATTTGCGTTCGTAAATCATAATTTCGTAGAAGCCGTTCGATGTGATGTATTTTAATTATTTTAAGTATGTCAAGAGTAATATTTTGTGCTATAATATTCATAAATATAAGCGATATATATGGCGCAAATGATACAAATACATACCGTAAAAATTAT
This sequence comes from Tricholauxania praeusta, assembly GCA_949775025.1. Classification (NCBI taxonomy): domain Eukaryota; kingdom Metazoa; phylum Arthropoda; class Insecta; order Diptera; family Lauxaniidae; genus Tricholauxania; species Tricholauxania praeusta. The sequence continues at coordinate 22,692,288 of OX459031.1, read as the reverse complement.
TATATAAGTTATCAAGATTCCAACTCACAAGTAACGACAGCAGCTCATCCGTTTCATGATGGTTAAAGTCAAAGTTATTTTCATTTACGTGTGCATCAGTTTCATCTTCCGCATTTATGTTTTCATCATCGGAACAGATATCCACTGTTAAGTTGTTATTGTCCACTGTATTCGGAGAGCCTGTTTATTATTATTTTTTGAATAAATTTGAGTTATTTAGAACTTACATACACTTATGAATTTTATAGCTTTAATAATATTTAATTAAAAAAATAATTGCCCTATTAGAACATTTTATAAAGGTTGGGCCATATGTCGGTTACACTTAAAAATTGTTATTCCATTCAAAATTTTCAACAATACTTGTTTCACATAATTAATAAAAACAATTTCATTACAATAACCAGTGTTGGCATGTCACAAGGTTTTTAAGGTTTACGACGGTTACAAATAACAAAAAAATTATATGTAATTTGATGAGTATTTGAATAGGTTTGACAAACAACTTGATGATTTGAGTCAAGTTATGAATAAATAATTTTTCCCAGTACGAACTTAAAAATTCGTCTTTGTCAGAAACTCAAGTCTTGTCACAAAGACTCGAAGGTTTACGACCGTAGATCATAAACGTCGTAAACGTCGGAAATGTCACGCGCATTTGTGACATGCCAACACTGACAATAACTGCCAAAATCAAAAGATATACCCACCTTATATTTTGAATACTTGGCAATTGATCAAAAATTATATAAATTACTTTACAATCAATCGTTATAATGAAGACCTTGACTTTACCACTGCATTTATTTATATTGTTTACCAAGCTACAAATGCTACGAATTAAAGTTAAAACGTGCACGATCAGTAGCGAATGCTTCCAATTTTCTACATTTCCCCAATTTACTTACATATTTCCTACAGAAATATGTGGCAGAACAGATTCTTTCCAAAGTCTGCACTAACACAAATCGGTGCGATATCGTTGCCTGAGTTTTGTTTTGCAATTTCCTCATGAAAAAATAGTTCTACTACTAATGAAAAAATATACATTGTTTTTGCTTCAATAATGTTTATTTTTTGAAAAAAAGAAAAGAAAGAAAATCAGACTAAAATAAAATATAAAAACATTCATTTAAAATATCTTCCATTTGAATTTGCCAAAACGAGTTTTTCGAAATTGTTGCTCATCAGACTTTCCCAACGATAATTGTTTACTATTCCGGCAAAGGGAAATAGTCGCTCAACAGGCGCAGAAGATGATATTAAGGTGTTAAATTTGAAAAATACATTTTTAATAAGTGGATATTTATTTAGACAGTTCATTGTGTTGTCGGCGTCTAAACAGAAATTACTAAGCTCTTGGTTATAATTAAGGAAATTGGAATTCGTCTGACTCAGCTCTAAAAAAGGGAAGGCAAAATTTATTAATCACACAAAAAAGATTTTCTTACTATCATCATCACGCTCAAGCCAATCGAAAAATGGATGATTCAAAACTCCTGAACGCACTTTGTTAACCTCAACGCTCTCAACATGAGGTTCACATTTTTGAACTTCTTCCATAAATATGGCTTTAAGTGTTGAAACAGAACAAGTTGGTGCAGTCTCTTGCCAAATTTGTATCAATTTGTCACAATTTATCAACTTTAAAGTCGGACAAGTTATTGCTGCAACGACGGCATCGTTCGCAGATGGCTCAAGCTTAAAAATGGACTCAAATCTTTCCACTAACATTTTTTCCATTTCTTCCACAAGTTTCTTTAGATATTTTACTTCAGGAAATGATAAAAACTTTTTTATTTTCACCTTTAGAGTAAGCAACGTTGGTACTAAATAACCATAGTATGAGTCTTCTTCTTTTTGTAAAAAGTCTAATGCTTCCGCGATAGGTTGCAAAAATCTGATTAATTCATGTAAGTAAGCTATATCTGAAGTAGAGAGGTTTTCTACATCGAAAGCGAATGTTATTTCATTTAATTTTTTTGTGTGACAAAGCAAATGTTTTATAGCGTCATACAGTGAGTTTCCACGAGTTACGATCGGTGTCCTTAGAGGTGGCGAAATTATTGTTGCAATTTTTTCTGCAGTTTTAGGTATATTGCACTTACTCCAAATTGCATTGCACCTACAAAAAAAAAAAAAAATAATTTGATTCGAGTTAAAAAAATATCCATGAAACTTACTTTTTCATAACGCTTAGATGCAATTGATATTCTTCAGTATGTTTTTGCAATGCTTTCATAAAATCAGTAGTGGCCAACATGTTAAGCCTTTTACTGGCACATTGTAGTGTCTTAAAGTTATTTAGCTGATTTAACGTGGATTGAAATACCAAAGTTTCGTCGTCTAATTCACTATCGATTTCATTATCGTTAAGCTTAATGCTTGAATCTGAAAATATGAAATATCATACAGGGTGTTTACATATCAATCCAAAGTATCTTTCACCGCTAACCTTTTATGGGTTTATGCAGAAGTTTATTTGTTTAAAAAAAAACGTAGTATGTGAATAATAATACCAGCACACAAAAAAAAGTTACCAGTGGTGAAGGATAGACTACTTTAAACATTTTTGTTGTTTTCTGTGACGCTTATCATGAACCTCACATGATTAAATTTAATTTTATTCCAAATTATGTAACCTGACGCGATGGGACAAAATGGATTTATTACTCTATTTAGATTCCTATACAGTTCAATTTGGACAAATTGAAACAATGAAGAATATAAAACTTTATTTGAATTAATTGAACATTGAAAGAATAAAAAAAAAACATATTTGTTGTGCGCTGGTGTAATTAATCTAAGCCGTGAAGACCACTTACTTTCAATTCCGAACTCCTTGAAAAAGTTTAAGAAATTGCTGCCATTGTCTGTTACGATGCACACCAATTTTTCCTTATTAATTCCATAAATTTCATTTGTAGCATGAACGAAATCATCAATATTATTTGGACTACTGAAATGATAGCAAGCCAAGGCAGCTGATTTTCTTTTGAAATCAGCATTTATCCAATGGCATGTACACCCAAAAAATGATTTTCGCCGACCTATCCAAATGTCTGTTGTACAACATACATCGTTCACCTGTAAAATTATATAGTTTTTTATTTGAAATATTTTTGTTTATATCAGGGACTGTAAGTAAAAAAAAATATTTATTTAGTCTCCAACGGCAGATATGCTATAAACAACATCGATGAATAGTTATAATCATTGCAGGCAGTAATGCTCACAACTCCAGCCACAACTGTAAATTCTTTTTACAAGGGAATGGCCGCTTTGTAGGCAGCTTGCCTACATCAGTCATATAAACAGTTTTCCTGATATAACAAAACATGATTTGTTGTTTGTCATCCTACAGTTTTTGTTGAAAGTTAAAATAAATTTATTGATTTCAAAAAAACATTTGTAAATGTTCCAAATATTTAATTCGTATTTTCAAGGAATTCTTTCTGACAATCTTTGATTCAACAAAAACATTCTTTGCTTCAAGTAATTCCTTGGTTTTATTAACAAACTTAAAAAAAAAAATTATTTAAAGATTTGGAAAATTCAACGAATTATAAAAATTAAAATAATAATAAAATTAGTTGAGTTAAATAAATATTTCTGGCTTTAGCGAATTTTTTTTTTTGGCAGTATTGAAGAAAACAATTGGTCAATTCATTAAATTTACAAAAAAAACTTTGGTGCAAACATAGAATGAATTAGGCATATCTAAGAATTATTTCTACCATCTTTTAAATTTTGTTTTTGATTTGATGTAAATCTGATTGTAAAATGTTAAAAATGAAAATAAAACTTATCAAGTTCAGTAAAGTGTGTATCTAAAGACTTTTGACGCGCTAAATTCGAATTTAATTTGATTGAGATGATCGTAGCGAAAGCTTCATAAAATCTCAAATTGAGTTTTAAAAAAAAATGTCTCGTGATGGTGGTATGCCTTGTTTGGAATAGTTGATCAGCTCAAATTTATCAAAAAGCAAATTATTTTTTATTGTGCAAACGTTTAAAATAATAAAAAATTGAAAAATTATCAAAAATTTAAAAAAATATACGATCCGTGATATATTACATACAAAATACGGTAAAATCTTTCTTACCAAATTTAAATCGCTTTTAATTCTCGTTATCATATCCGAATATTTCAAATCTAAAAGATTTGCGATACAGCGTAGAGAAATATTTTCATTTTCAAACAACATCACAAATGCTGGGTGTTCCACTATTGACAGTGGTGAGAATGTTGTTACAACAAACTTCAATACTTTTGCTTCAAATTTTTTGTGTTTTGTTTCCGAGCGACTTGGCAATACATCACTTTTTTTCTGCAGTAAATATTCGTTATGGTGTTGTGGATGTCTGGTTTTCAAATGCTGTAAGAAGTTTGATGTCACCCTTTTGGATCCTCGAATTTTTATTTTACAAATTTGACATTCAGCTATGCAACCACCAGAAGATATTTCATATTTAGAGCTGTTTAACTACAAAGTAACAATTTTATTTTGTATTCACACACTTTTTGGAACAACAAAATATAAACTCTATATTTTGATTCTCACCTCAGTTACTACCACAAAAAATCCACACGCAAGAATATATGGTAAAGGTAGCTCGTCATTGTATGTAGACTTTTTAACTTTAAATAAACTAAATAAAAGCGCAAGTTAATGAATATTTTTCAAGTTACAATTAAAAAGGAATAAGCCGATTAAAACCTTTTGTTTCTAAACAAGAAAACTTCATGTGGTAAAAAGCGAGTAATCGTTTACGATTTCCCGTAACACCTCCGATTTCTGTTGAACGCAAAATACCGTCCTATTTCGAAATTTTTTTGAATCACCAGTGATGGAACTTTTCCACAATTGTGGTAAACCTAAAACATTTTGCCGTGAACTTTGATGTACAATTTTTCCGCACCTCCCAGTTGTTGAATAAAACGGTAGAGTAATCAATCGCTTAGGGCACCTTTCCGTTTCATGACGGTTTCGCATACATGTTTTTCGAAGGCGTTAACGAAAAAATGTATTGAAACCGACAACAAATAGTACTTTCTGTACGTCACCATTACTATCAATGACAAGTGTTGTGATTATTTTGCTTTGTTTCTATTACCTTGATTTATTTCAGAAAGTAATGCATTAAAAATTATGTACATATTTCAATTAATTTGGAAATCTACCACATTCTGCTCCAACCACAATTTTTGGTTGAAATCTTCGACCGCCTAAATTTTATGCCCCATCACTCAACGTGCCTATGCCAGGTTTCAATTTATTTTCATTTTCGTTTCTATAAAACAGAAACTTCAGTAAATTTTTTTCGAACCGGATTTATTTTTAGTTATTTCAAACCACAAAATTTTTGAGAAGTTTGAGAGTTGAGTTTGAGTTTGTTTCATTTAAATGCCAGATTTTAATCGGTTTAATCGCTTTTTTTACAGACGTACGCGTGTGGTGTAGGTGTTGGCGTAGATGTTGACGGAGTATCGTAGTTTGTCGAACTTCTTTCCATTAAGTATGATGAATATTGCAAATATGATGGTGTTTCGCAACTTCCGTCGTATGATGCTGATTGATTCATACAATATCTTGTATCGATATCCACATCGTAGTTAGTATCTTGTGTATCGTCATCTTGAAATTTTTTATCCATTATTTTGTGGTTACTTATTTATATGCAAACTGATATTTTATTTATTTAAAATTTAAACCTCTCTTTATAATAGAATCACAAGTCAGAATTAAAATTTAAGACAGCCGCTTGTAGAATCCCGAGACTCGTACAAATTGACATGCTTTATGTATTTGTAAGTTTTTTGCAACTTTTGTCAATTGACTATTTTTAAAAACTAAAGGTTTGGTCTAACAGATATACATATGTAAATACCAAGTCAAGTAGAGAGATCCTAAATCTTCAATTTAATAAGGCAAGTTGCTTATCCCTTTTCTCTCATAAATACTTCAGCTACGCAGTTTTAGGTAAAATCTGAATATTTTTTCATCTTCTTATAAGGCTAAGTTATAAGTATGAATGGGTGCTCAAGTCTAATAAAGATAGCCTAAAAATTGCAAAACCTTTGTTGTCACATACTTATAAGATTCTTTTATACTAACAGCTTGTTAAAATCCAATGGTAACCCTGAAGTTTCGACAGGCCTACGCACATCGTATTTTTACAAAAAAAAACATAGCTTTTTAGTGACTGCGCCTGTATACTTTGTAAATATCTTATGTTTTTATATTATATTATGTTATTAAGGAATAGTTCATGGTTTCAGACTAATTTAACAATCGATGGAAAATAACTAAAAAAATTGTTCCCAAAGTTGAAAAAAACTTTTACAGAAATATATAAAATGAATTTATTTTAACAGAATATTAACAAATTAAATTAAAAAAAGGTGGATTCAATTTAATAAGATAAGTTGCTTATCCCTTTTCTTTCATTAATACTTCAGCTACGCAGTTTTAGGTAAAATCAGGACACGGAAAATATATTTTCTCATCTTCAGTCGGTTTCTTGTTCTTTTTTCTCCACTTTTTTAATCTTGCATATGTTGAAGATTTAATCTTCTCGCATTTATCGGGATCAGTTTTCAGTTTTTTCCAATATTTTTTTTGATAGTTTTTATTTTTTTCCAATTGAGCCTTATAAAGTTCAGGATTTAGTTTGATTTTTTCCCTATATCGCTTCATACGGTCTCTTGAAGTTGATTTTTTTTGTTCGTTAGCCGTACCTGATTCTTCGTTCGCCACATTTTCGACTATTTAAATAAAAAAAAAAAAGATTCAGCGTCACTCAGGTTGAATTTTTCCATTTCATTTATTTCAAGAATTTTTCAAAAATTTCATCAAAGAATAAATCGATTTTGATGGGACTGTTGTAAAATTTTATAAATATTACTATTTTTGAAATCAGAAAAATAGCAGGCAGGAACATTTCTCGAATCCAAAATGTTGTCAATAAATGTCATAATAGTTTATTACTAAGCATTACGCAAATCCTACAATTTATTTACGATAGAGTCAAATATGATATCAAAGTTGTAGTCAATTTGACCAAGGTATCTAAGGGAATTCGATGTACAGCAGTGTTCGACACATTATAAGGTACACATACATTTTGTTTCAATATTGTTATTACTAAAAAAATAGGTTATTTTAAATTTTAAATGAGTTTGGATTTTACATACATAGCTGTCTTCTTTTCTAACTTTTGAACTCATAAAGATATCAAAAAAGTTTTTGGTGAGAGGAAGGAACGTTTGTATTTATGTAGATCTATTAAGTGGCACAGAAAAAAAGTTTTATTTTCACATAAGTTTTTCTCTAGTCGCAACGATGAATCTTGAACATTTTTAAGTGTTTCATGGCGCAGGCGTTGGCATTACACCTGTATGGAGACTGACCATGATTCTGTCAACGTTTTAGGTTAGCTATATTTATTGTTTCCTGTATATCCTGAAAAAATTGTAAACATTTTTCGGGTCTTCTGTTCCTAAGCCCTCTCTACATCAACCCACAAGTTTTCGATATGGTTGAGGTCCAATTTTGGACAGAACAGTCCAGAACTTAGGCATCTCCTGTAAGAACCACTGCTTTAGACTCTGAGCTGTTTGTTATGAGTTGTTATCATGCCGAAAAATGACGGACACCAAATTTTGTAAAATGTTTGATATTAAAACAGCGTTTTTCGAACTTTCAAGCAAGTATATTTCTGCATCCTGAGAAAATTAGAAACGAGTGAGGGTCTTGTTTAGAATAATCAAACCATTGATAAATACCATGTTTGGTTTCATCCGCCGCATTTCACAGGGTGAACCATTTTCATAATTACGTCGATTTTAATTGTTTAAGAAATTGAGATTGGTTAACTCTCTAAAAACAAAAAACTTCTTGATTTGATATTATTTCACTATTTTTTATATTATCACGTGAAATCTTGGTAATATTGACAAAATAAAAAACTATTTCCATAAATGCAATACTAATTTAGAAACCTTCATTATAACATACACATGTACATCTTGTTTTAAAAATACTTGTTATAAAATTAATTTTTTTTTTTACTTTTTTAAAAATAGTACATATTTAGGTGCAACAGCTTACAAAAAGTCGCTGCCTGGGTTGTTTCCCACCACCATATTGTTGCATAAAACTGCGAGAAAAGTTTAATGCAGCTTTGATGCTTTCATTGGTAAAGTTTTTATTTAATTTATTATTTTAAAGCTTTAATTTTAAAGACACAGCTATGATAAAAAAAAAATATTTAGTAATACCGATTTTGGGTGACCGACATATGGCTTAATTGTTGTATAAGAATGGCAGAATGGCAAAATATATGTATATAATACAGTGGTGAATAATTACAATTTTCTCTGATATAAAAAAAAAATAAAAGAGCAATTCTAGGAACTTGCCTATCCAAATAGTTTTAAAGTGACTAATACTTAGAAATTTCGTTAATTCATGGGAACTATATTACACAGCCTTGATTCCACTTAAGAATAAATGAAATATATTATGTTCGTTCAACCGTTTTTATGATATCGAAGGCCAAGAGGTCAGATTAAGTGCATTCTAGCTAAGTATAATCACATAGCTTTGTATAGAAAAAGTCTTGATAATTTGTGAATAATATTGGTTTCGTTTGTGGAAAATTGTCTAGTCTATCAATAGTTTTTGTGCCATACTTAAATCCTGACAAGGGCAGGGCGTAAATTAATTTTCTCTTGAAATATCTATTTTCACCATTTTAATACAGTTTCTGGTACTTCACTCTTTGTAACAAAGTAGGAAATTTAAAATTTAAGTAACCGACTATCAGTATGGTCAAAATGTTTATACATATATTGATCTTGTTCGTAAAGAGAAAATTAATGTCGAGTTATGCCCTGGACGTTTAAACCTACTGATTTCATATTCTTATTTTTCACTGAACCTTTCTAATTCAAAAAAAAAAAAAGAAGAAAACTTTATTAAGAGTGCTGCATCTTCTAAGCAAACGCTAATGTCATGCTTTAAACTATAAAATAATTGAAAATACTTTTCAAAAAAAAAAAAATTCACATAAGCGAACGATTGAAAAACACCGTGAACACTTACCTGATGCATGTTCTAGTTTCATGTGAGCCTCTAACGTTTTATGGTTTTTAAATTTTTCATAGCAACCAACGATTCTGCATTCGAATTTTCCATCAGTTTCATTAATTTGTTTACGTTTTTTAGCTGTCGATGTAGATGGAGCTGATGAATCCGAATCCAAGACAAAATCATCAAAGTTATCGGCCTTCTCAGTCCTACAATAGTTTTCCAACATATGTGTAGCTCCAACTTCAATTTTCACATCTTGATTAGCCTAAAATAATACAAACATAAATTTAAAATATTTTAATTCGATTCCATAAATAAGCTCACTGTGTATCCACTATCGTGAAAGTAACCATCACTCGTCGAAGTAGTGGGATTTGTGTGATCACTTGAGTCTTTTACAATCTTATGAAGCACATCCGCGGAGCGTAGTGTCATTTCGCGGAAGTGGCGGAAATGTTGCAACATGTCATAACATTTTTTGCAAAGCCATTGTGGGTACACCGCATCCTCATCGTCTTTGATACTTAATGATGTGCAGATAATTAAGAGCTTTGTGAGATTCGGTGTCTGACCAATGTGATAATTAGACGCGCCTGATTGCAGCTGCTCCAGGCACGTACGACAAAAATATTGCAAATTATTTCGATGAATTTGCATCATCTTTGAACTAACTTCAAGATGCACTACTGGATTTAAAAAAGAATTAAAGAAATTCCTGATTTATTTTATATTAAACTTAATGAGATTTATCAACTTTTTAGTATAGAGACTTCAAGAAAAATTTGCATTTGATTTCTAAACAAAGTACTAGTGTCAGTTTCTTAACACCTATATGTCAGTTCACACGATCAGAGGGTTGGACCGCATTGCTTGAGGCCTCAAAGATTTCTTCTGTTACGCCATCCACATAAATCGGCGTAAGACTTGGGAGTAGTTTAGTTGAATGAATGCGAAATACGTCGGAGTAGTAGTTCGGTACTTCTTCGTCGGTGTAGTGAGTTAAGGCTAGTCGCTGTCAAAAATCCAACAGTTCAGCATGGTACAACTATCATGGTTGCAGCAATTCTAAGCAATTATGCCTAGGCATAAAATAAAGAAGAAGAACTGTCACTTAGAATTGCTGCTAACATGATAATTGTGCCATGAATTGTACCATGCACTTGACCACTTGAAATGGAGCGAATTTTGTGGCGAACGACGGAAAAACAGATGCCGTTGACATTCGACTAAATTCTATTTAATCTAATCAGCTTCTGTCAATTTATTAATTTAAATTTGTTGGTGTCAAGTTTATTTTATGAAAAGTAATTCTAATATGTATTATTACGTACATAAATGAATTGAATTACAACGAATTACTAATAGAAAAAGTACGTACTCAGCAACACTTTCAGTGTCAATTTTGTTAAGTTCAGAAGGTGTAAGTATTTTATAACGGTGTAGTAATTAGACATTTTGTATGTGAAATCTCAAAATTGTCCAGGAAATTGCACCTTCTGAATCTGAAATAAAAAACAAAATTTCGAAAGCAGTGATTTTTACAAAATTATCGTGCGATTTTGAAAAGGAAATAGATTAAATATTAAAAATGCAACGAAGTAATTTACAATCGTTTTGCCGAACATGTCTGATACACATAGAGTCAATAATTTCATCTAATTATCGTATTAACCATACACCCAACTTGACAAAACTATTAATTATCTGCACATCATTGAATATTAAAGACGACGATAATGATGTATATCCTCAAAGGCTTTGTGAAAAATGTTATGACACATTGGAACAGTTTCGCATGTTCCGCGAAATGGCACAGCAGTCAGAGGAAATGCTCCGTAAAATTGTAGAGGAGGAAGACACAGATGAAAACTTAGGAGCCGAAACTATTGAGATGAAGTGTCTTACTGAATGCAGTGATACGGTAAGTTTGTTTCTTTCGTGTTCCATGTCGGCATGAGCTTACTAGTACGCCTAGATATTTGATTTTTGTGCTGAAGTTAATTTAATGCTCTAAAGTGTACTTCCTCCCCTAAGGTCTTAAATTTTATCTTCACTAAGCTTGGTATTGGTTGGATACAAACCCGATACCGTTGAATAAAGCTGCAATAAAGTGCATGATATAAAAAGTCGGACTTGGGGGTCGAATGTGCTGCTCATATCCATTCTTAAGATAAGTGTCCATGGTTAAGAGCTTAGTATATATATTGTTTTCAATTTTGATACGGGTCGTCCATTAACTAAGTGAGGTATTTTTTTGAAAAACACTCCTTCCCTTGGTGAGATTTGGTGAGCTCTGTCGGGATCTCCCTCCCTTCCGTGAGACTTGCCTTATAATTTTTAAATATAATCTGCTATAATGTATAGTCTCTGCATTAAAAAGTTGTAACTTGATCAAAAAACTAGCTAACTGTTTAGTGCACAAAGCTATGTCACTGAATTGAATTGAGACTGTTGGATCTTAATTTAAATACAGTTGGTGCCACGGTTTAAATTTTCAAAAAATCCAGGAGTATTGGTATCAATAATTGATACCGAATTGTATCAGAGACTCGATCAACAAAATTTTTGTAAAAACCTGACTACTAATTGTATCATAGATATGTAATTTGAATAAAATCGACTGTAACGAATTAAGTTTGCTGAAAACGCAATTGAATTATTTAAAGGTATATAAAGCCATTATGGCTTTAAGTTTGAATCAATTTCCAAAACATGTTCTACAAGGTAAACACTGTAGAACAGTCTTATAAAAAGATAATTTTTAGCTGATCAACTTTCCAAAACTATATTTATGTCCATCAAGTCACATTTATTTCGTAAATGCGTTTCAAAGTTACGTTTTTTTTATACAAAAATCAAAACTTTTCCTAGCTAAAATTAAGCAAATATTGTTGTTAAAAGTTTAAAATGCGTTACAAAAAAGTGGATTCTGCATAACAGACAAAGGAATAAAATAACAGAAAAAATCGCAACTTTCTAGCTTCCAGTGATGCACTCCAATGCTTCTATAATTTTAAAACATTGCACTAAAAACTCTGTAATACACAATGATAACTAAATAATATGTTTTTTGTTTGTTTATTATTCATGAAGACTGTCGATCTTGGCGAAAGTAGTATGGTTTCAGTTGGGGCTGAAAACTTCCTTGATCCTTTACTTCAAACAGAGAGCGGCGACTATACTACTGAATGTGATGTTCCAGTCAAAAAAAGAAAGATGAAGTCTATTTCATGGTCTTTTGTAAAAGAATTTGAGAATCGCATTGAAGCTGAAGAAGCATTGAAAGAAGAAAATACTTGGTCACTCAATTATTCCAATCATACGATTGAAGGTCAAAAAAGATTCTTCAGGTGTAATAAAGTAAAAAAGCGCGGAATTCAGTGCTCGGCAAAAATTTATTTACTGTATGATTCTACTTCAAATGCAGTTTTTATGTATCGTGCAGATGCCGACCACGACCATGATAACAAAAATCTTTCTTCTTGGTCCGTTATGAGCGATGCTGTCAAAATGGAGATAAAGAAATTATTCGATCGCAACATGAAGCCAAGATTTATAATAAATAACTTGGCAAGAATGGATAATATACAAATGCCAAAAATGTGCCAAATTAGAAGCTATGTTAGAGATCTGCGTCGTGCAAGGTTGAAATTCTCTAAAAAATTGTTGTTCTTTAATTATTTCTATTTTAAATAATTGCTCTTCAGGTATACTGAGTGTAATGCTAACTCAACTGAAATTGATCAAATTGAAATGAACCCTTTGTTTGAAGCGAGCAACGAAACCGTAAAACAAAGATGTGTTGGCGAAAATCCTAATTCTGAAACAGACAGCAATCTAAAAGATGAAATCCCACCTAAAAAAAGGAAAAAGGAGCCACAACCTATCTCCTGGAGCTTTGTAAAAACATGTCTTAACTACAGTGAAGCCGAGGATTCTCTGAAAGAAGAAAACACTTGGTCCATTGAATATTCCCACAATACGAAAGAAGGACAAAAAATATTTTTTAGGTGCAATAAATTTAAAAAACGCGGACAGTGCTCGGCAAAAGTATATTTACTCTTAGATCCTGTTTCAGATTCAGTATCTTTGTATAGAGCAGATGCTGATCACGACCATGAAAACAAGAGTCCTACCGCCAAACACGGTTTGAGTGAATATGTTAAATTGGAAATAAACAAGTTGTATTATCTTGATATGAGACCAAAAGATATAATAGATTGTCTAAGCAAGATAAAGGGTATCAAGTTGCCGAAGGTGTCACAATTGCGAAACTATCTAAGGGATTTAAGAGAAGAAATACGTCATGCTAAGTATGTTAACTTTAATTATAATAACACTAAAAATTAGTAATAATTTGTTTTAATTATGTAGCATCTTACCTGAATGTAGTACCAGTTCAATTGGTATTGAGTGCATTGATATAAATCAACGAGATAACAGAACAATAGAGACTAGCGATGTTGATAATTCAACCACCAGCTCAACCGAAGTTAAGCGTTTTATCAATCCTGAAAGTGGAATTATAGAGGCTATTCGAGAAAAGACGTGGAAATCTATTCCATGGGTATTTGATAGAAAATGTGTTAATATAAATGAAGCAGAAGAAGTACTACGAAAAGAAAGCACCTGGTCCATTGATTATAACCGTAGTACGGAGGAAGGACATAAAAAGTTCTACAGATGCAATAAAGTAAAACGGCGAGCGATTCAGTGTTCAGCAAAAGTATATTTACTATCTGATTCCACATCGGAATCAGTGTCAATATATCGAGCAGACGCTGAACATGACCACGACCAAAAGGAACTTAATTCCTCATACGGCTTAAGTGAGGATGTAAAAGTAGAAATAAATAAATTATTTGAACTTGACATGAAGCCAAGAGATATATTTGACAGGCTTTCACAAGTTGAGGGCATTAAAATGCCTAAGATTTCCCAAATAAGAAACTATATAAGCGACCGACGCCGACGAACGACGGGGTATTTAAATGAATCATCGGTCTCAACAGAAATAGTTTTTCGCACTGAATTCGTTCAACCGAGTTCAAGTCTTTGCGAAGCATCAATGCAGGAGAATTTGCAAACGGAAAGCTTAAGTTCTGAAAACAAAATTCTTTTGGATGGGATGAATATTTTTAAAAATATTTAAACATAAAAACTGTGTATTCAATCTCCTAAATTGAGTGCTGGTTGATTGTTTGTTTTTGTTTATTTTGTAAAAGATAACAAGAATAATGTTAAGCTAATTTAGTAAGGTTATTTTATAAGAATAGCGATAAACTTGTACAGAGTGTAGTAGAACTAACTTGTTCTTTTACTATAACTTTTATTTTTAAGCTTTTTAAAAATAATTAATTGTAAAAATAACTATACTATAGCTTTTATTTTTAAGCTTTTTAAAAATAGTTAATTGTAAAAAGTATAATTAAAATAAAGAGAATATTACATATTAATCAAATGCATAATTTACTTATTCAATATTAATAAAGCATCTATTCTATTGGTAATGTTGCCATTCTTAAAAATGGCACTGCCACTTAACTAAATATGTAACAATTTTGAACGAAAATAATTAAAATAAATCATAAATCTATTCTGGCACCTTTCTATAGCTCCTAGCGGCAGCCTCATTATACGTGGATTCAAAAATGATGGACACAAATTATTTTTCAAGGAGTAACAGGTTTCTTCTCAACATGCATGTGTGATTTGGAGGTGCAGAGTTCAAGTCTATTAAAAATATCATTCGTAGCAAAAACCCAAAACTCAACAAATCCACTTATTCAGAGATAGAAAACAACATTTTCCAATGAAACATTTTATACCTATTGACTTATTGAATCTTCGAGTACTCAACGTATTTGTAAAGCTGCACAAGAACCACACAAACTAACGAAATATTAAGGATATTAAAATGCCGATGGAACGATTCAGTTAAACTCACAATCAGTGAAATCGAGTGAAATACTGGAGCACCCACAGAAAATTTGTGTTTCCTTCTATTGCTTTTATTGTTTTCACGTATTGCTATCGTGGCTGGGCCCCCTGACACGAATAAATGGCATATCGATGTTGCGCTGCCTGGCGGTCTTGCGCTGCTTGATATTCAAATTCACATTTATATTAATTTTCAGCTGTCGAGTGCTTGTATTCTCATAATTTTTATTTTACAAATCAAAAAAAAAGCTTTGTCCCTTAAAGCCCTGAAGCTTGATGATTATACAAAAATATTTTGATTATAAATATGAAGATGGTAGCTTTTGCATCCTGATTGAAAATACTTTTTAGAAGAGTAGTTAAATATGGTACCTTTTGCACTGACTTGGTTTTAAAACCTCATTTTAAATGATTCATAACAAGTTTTTGGACCGAAGTATTATTCATTCCTGTAGCTTGAAAATAGCTATCCGAACTGTATGTAGAAAATTGAAGAAATATGGAAATTTTCGCAGATTACTAGATATTTAAAGCTCAATTTAAATGGTCGTAACAATTCTTTGGACCGAATTTTTATTCACTCACTTAGCCTGAACTAAGAAACTTTCGAAGTCTACATTACATCGTCGGAACTCAAATACAATGCGTTGAACTTTTAATATAATGACAGTTGCACGTTACTCATACGAAATTTTGGCTAACTAATGTATCTAGTTAAGAAGCCAATGAGTTAAGTATTAATAGATCTGACTAGAGAACAAAAATTGATATGCAGACTTTACGCTAGCTATTAAACAACATTTCCTTGAAAGAAATTCTGATAAAATTCATATTAATTTGTAATTAGTAACTTGTCCATTGAATGTCATTCCTTTCTACACATAAATTGCAATCATAATGCAACACTTCTGGACGACACCAAACTGAGAAGTGCGAATACCACATGTCACATTTTTCAACAACCAAAACGACCAATCGACAGACATCAGATCAGACCAGTTGTTGGTATGCAAAACGACCAACAGCAGGAAGCTCTTGAATTATATAAGACTACAAGTTTGAACATGGTTGTGTACGACATGCTGCATGAATTTTAGCATCAACATAACTACAATAATAAAAATCGATGCACAGAATTTAGCTTAAAATTTTACTCATGTACATATCTATGAATGTGTGAAAATTATGAAAAAAAAACCTGACAATCATTACTTTTTTCTTCGAACAGCATCACAAATAAAAAAAACAGAGCTTAGAAACAAACAAGAAAAGTCGCAATAATAAGGTTAGAAATAGGTCGAATAGTGTTAGAGTAAAATCAAAAATAAATCTAAATAAAGCGGAAGTCAGAAGGAAAAGGAATAAACAAAATGAGTTAGAAACTCCTGAAGCGATTAATATGTATTATGTATTTATATACAACTAGAGTTTGTTGCCGAGCGTTTGACATTCAACCATTAGGTATACTACTAAACAAAAAATGAAAAAAGCTTTTTGGTATTAAAAGACTGACATAAACAGGACTACCAAGTTTTGAAAACAAGGAATTACCTTCCTTCTCAAAATAAAATGATTTTTCCTTAAAAAACTTGACCTTTTTTTTGTGCTCGTTAAGAAGAAATTAAGGTACTTATAACAAAAATCCTCCAATTAACGACTTTTTCCGAATATTTTTTAATTTTTACAAGACCTCCGGCTTTGACACCTGACCATAAAAAATGCTATTTTTGGTCATCGCTTCCAAATATAAAAATTGTGGTATAATGTTGTCCAATCCCTATCTCTCTCCCTTCAATAGAGTTACATACCAAATATGATCAAAATCTGTCGATAAGCTTAGTTAAGAAAATATATTTTTCTGTTAGGGGCGTGGCGCCATTCACTTAAAAACAAATACCTTTTCTTAAGGTTCAATCTATCTTCATACCCAATTTCATCAAAATCGTTCAAATGGTTTCGCTGTAAAAGCGTATTTACCCTTTGGAGGCGTGGCAACGTCCACTTTAAAACAAATACCTTTCCTTAGGGTTCAATCTGTTTCAGTACCAAATTTCATCAAAATCACTTCATAGTTAAGGAATTAACTCAAAATAAATATTTTTACTCAGGATTCAATTTATCTTCATTCCAAATCTTATCAAAATCGGTGTAGCGTTTCAGCCGTGACAAATTTTTTCTCATTAAGGGCGGTGTCACGCCCCTTTCCGGCACAAAATGTATTTTTTAAAGGTCACAGTGCTATCCTTCGAGCAGGATCATTCTACTTAATCTAATCTATGTATAAGTATTCTAAACCGCACCACCCTGTATAATTAAGTAGATAGTTTTTTTTTTTTGCATGATTAATTACAAAAACAAATTGTTTAAAATTGTATTGAAATATGTTCTGTTCAAATACAAAAATGTTAGTCTCTGTCTTGTTACATGAAGCCGCATCACTATACTCCATGTGGCTTTTAGTAATGTGCGAGTACTACAGTAAAAAAAAAACTGCAACGATTGCCTTTGATTATTTGCCATAGGCACGCATTATGAATTATGATCATGTCTCGTGAGAATCTCGGCTATTTCTCACTTCAAAATGCTTTAAATGCGTGACGCCATAGTGGACGCGATTCTTTTGTATTAATAAGCTTAGTATTTGTGTTGTAATCGTATGTGCCATATTTATTTTAGGTTGAACAAGCATTATAATTTATAATATAATGCAACAGACATTTTAAGGCCTCAACCAAACCAATATCGAATAAAAGTATTTGTATGAGGTAGAAAAATCCCAACTGCATTTTGTTCTACCGCATTATAAATTTTTGCTCATTTTATTTTCTTAATTGATTTCCAGTTTCAAGTTGATGCTCTCTCTTTCTTTAAATATTTCCCTTAATTTTTTCGACGTTAATGGATTTCCATTCAACCATTTTCAAGACCATTTATAAAAAAGTTCATTGGTTTAAAGTTGTTGCTTTGACTTAAAAGAGAGGATGGTACCTCCCAAAATGAAAAAAAAACTTGGAAGAAAAATTTATGAAACTTTTCGCAAATTATAAAAGAAATTTTTGTAAAAACTGGTGGGTGGTTCGCTTGGACCCCATTAACGGCTTAAAAAGAAAATTAACTTTCGATATAATATAATCTCAAATATCTCGAAAAAACCGTGGTTTTCGCACTTTTAGGTTAGAATATTTCTGACGTCGGATTCGAATTCAGCTTGTCAAAAGCCTTCGGAGAGTATATTTTGCTTTCAGAACAATAGGCTTGACCATATTTTGTCGACCTGTGTTATTAATGCTTTCCCAAATATAAAGCAAACAGACTTGAAATTTGGTCAGACTATTATAATTATCGAATTATAAAAGGGTGTTCAAATTTGAGGTATCTTTTTAAATTTGCCGCCATTTTTTTTAACAGATTTTAGATTACACCGATGTTTTTTCAAATATGAATGTAAATAAGTTCCGGTTAGTTAAAATGGATCGCTACACTTATGATGAAAGTTATTCAGAAGTTGGAAGAAAATTTCGTTCAAAATACGATAGAGAAAATGCAACGAAAAATCGTGCTATTAAACTTATCATTGAAAAATTTGAAGAAATCGGTTCAGTTCCAGATCAGAAAAGCAGTGAGCACAAGTGTTGTTGCTGAGCCAAGGATATGAATTCGTCGTTGCTTATAGCAATTAAACCTCAAACCAACAACTTTGTTAGATCCAAATGTGAAAATTTACCGCCTTTCTTTACTTTGCCTTTTTATAAAAATGAGTCAATAAAACACTACATTTTCATTTCCAGATGTACATTTCGGTGTATTAAACACCATCATCAGTGGTCATTTTTATTTCTAAATACAAAAAACATTAAATATCTATTTTAAATACATAAAAACATTTATACATACATACAAATTGTTCAACTTTTCAGACAAAAATATTTAATTTTAAATTTTAGCTTACAACAGCTCCTCTTAGTGTGCCATGAATCTTAAAACAAAAACCAAAACATAAACTTTGAACTTTGTAAAAGCTTTACGCTTTATGTTTTATTTTCTTTTATTAAATTAAAAAGAGATGACCTGATCGGTGCATCCATCGTATTCATCATGATTTTATTGTTCTTATGCATATGAACAATAAAATCATGATGAATACGATGGATGCACCGATCAGGTCATCTCTTTTTAATTTAATAAAAGAAAATAAAACATAAAGCGTAAAGCTTTTACAAAGTTCAAAGTTTATGTTTTGGTTTTTGTTTTAAGATTCATGGCACACTAAGAGGAGCTGTTGTAAGCTAAAATTTAAAATTAAATATTTTTGTCTGAAAAGTTGAACAATTTGTATGTATGTATAAATGTTTTTATGTATTTAAAATAGATATTTAATGTTTTTTGTATTTAGAAATAAAAATGACCACTGATGATGGTGTTTAATACACCGAAATGTACATCTGGAAATGAAAATGTAGTGTTTTATTGACTCATTTTTATAAAAAGGCAAAGTAAAGAAAGGCGGTAAATTTTCACATTTGGATACTTTTTGCTTTGCGGTATTGTCCTATTTGTTAGTTTTTGACTAATAATCAAATATTAACTTTGTTAGAGCCAATTGGAAGATATTGATGTGCAGAATATGTGCTTTTAACAGGACTGAGCAACATGCCACACAACAACGGAATCAATCGATCTTTTGAAAGAGAAGTTTAACAATCGAATAATTTCTCGAATAACGATAATTAGCCACCAAGATCATGCGATTGAACACAGTTCTACAAAATTTTGGTAAAATATTGACAGAGAAAGTCGCTTGAACGATTTAATTTTTTATTACTAACCGGAACCAATGTACATTGTACATAATTTCATTTTCAATAAAAATAAATAAAGACTTCTCTTATTTAAAATTTAAAAACATTAATTAAACTTAAGCACCTTTACATAAGTTTCAGTTAGGCAGAAGAACTGAAGCTTGTGTAATAAATTCAAATTTATGATACCTATTTCTAAGAAAAGAAAAAAGAAATCGATATAATTTAAAGTGAGTTTTGAAGAGGAAAAGTAATTCCATTCCTATATAATCTGAAATATCATGAAAAACCGTGATTTTCGCACATTTAAGATAGAATATCTCGAAAACCGTAACCATCAGAAAAATTCTGACGAAGTTTGTTCAAATTTTGTCGACCTGTGTTATTAATTCGTCTTAACTTTAACACAAAAAAAAAAAAAAAACGATTAAGTGTGAAAACTCTAAATGCTATCTCTCTAAATTGAACACGCTTTTAAAAATCTACATTTTCTTAATTTAAAATAAAAAAATTTTGCTGTCACTTCATTTGACAGCTGTCGGTTACTGTCAGTTTGTATTTTCAAGTTTGAAAATGATGATGTTAACAAGAAAAGTAATTAATATTTAATTAGTCACCACTATTTAACGGCAGATGTCACTTTAATGTGTTTCCCATTAGCTTTACAACATACAAACTCCAACGTCTTCCAGAAAATTGCCAATTTTGTTTTGTTGTTGTTGACTCTTACTAGTTATATTTGTCATTATTATTTACGCAATAACAGACGACTGAACAATTCAACTTTTGTCCTTAAAATTGAAAAGCCTTAAAATCCTCCACACAGGCTTGGCTTGAAAAATTATACTGTAACATCCTATTAATGTTGTTATGCAAATGCACTTGACGTGTAGTAGGGAACGCCTAATTTGCTTGTATCTGTAGGAAGGTTTAGAGATAAAAAATTGTTGTTTTAGCAACATTTACAATTCATATTACATGAATAAATGTACTAAAGATTTCAATGTACATGCTGTAAATAATTTGACTAATGATGCTGAAGGCAAGGAAACATTTGTTGAAACTTACTATCATACACTTAAAAAAAACTACGTGGTATACGGCGCACAGTAAGAGTTCGTGGCCATAAATAGGAAGGCATAGAAAGTGTTAGGAATTGAACATTCTTTAAAGACAATCGTCAGATAATACTCAGAGACTGAAAAAAAAACTATAAAGCTTTAACTTTTTTTTGGGTTTAGTGATACAGTGTGCTCAAAGTTGAAAAATGTCCTATGAAATTTTTTATATAAGCAACTGTTCGATAGGGCGCTCTAGTTAACTTGTTTGAAACAAAATGCAATATTGTAGCATGTTGGCGGAAAGTAAATTGTTTGCACTTTATAAAAATCAATTTATTTTTCTTTTATCACCTTCCTTTACAATAATTGTATCAGTTGTGAAAGCTAAAAGCGTGAAGAGAGGTGCTTAAATTCAGAAGGGAGTTTCCGTCATGGAAGGGGAGCAGATATGGGGTATTTTTCATTCCCCTTGGGATAAAAGATATAAATTCGAATGCTTTTCATTAGCAGAAGAGATAAGCTTTCATAACTGTTTTTCTCCAATAACTTGTAAACTATAAAAGATATCTCATAATTTTTAGCAATTTTGAAATCAGCATATGCAACTTAATGGAAATTGATACCCGTTTTGAAGAAAAGGTCTCAACCTAGAAAACGTCTGTGCCAAATTTCAATACTCTAGCGCTATTATTAATATTTATGGCCATCGATTTTTGTTTTTCTCTAATAACTTGAAAACTATGAAAGTTATTGCAAAATTTGTAATAAGTATGTATTTTGAAGAAAAGGTCTCGACCACTTCCCACCTTTGTATGGGAGGTTGGATTTTTTCATATTCACAAATTTTTGTTTTCTTCACCTTAAGGGCGTTAAGAGTTTTTCGAAAAATTACAAGAAATTTTTTTAAAATTTATTTTTGAAGCTGCATTTTATCTTAGACCAAAATCTTTTTTACATTATTAAAGTACATATAACTATTCAAGATTTATTTCTGAAATTTTGGTACAAAAATATTCGTCAATAACTTAGAAAAGTGGAATGACGTGAACGACCTCAAAATAGTTATCTGGAGACTGGTTCATCCAAAAAAAGAAAATTAAATTTGTTGTTTGTTCTAAGATAAAATGCAGCTTCAAAAAAAAGTTTTAAAAAAATGTCTTTTTATTTTTCGAAAAACTCCCGGACGCCCTTAAAAACGTTTGTATCAAATTTCAGGAGTTTAGCGCAATTATTATTATTTATGGCCGCCGTTCCATCCCCTGTGCGCCTATGAGAAATTCGAAAAATTAATGTTTCTGAACAATTCCATAGGCCATCGGTTAGAATTTTTAGAGTATAAAAATGAAGTGCAACATTTTTCTTCATATTTAATGTACATATCTTTTCTGTGTATACAGACAGCTATTGTCAATGCACCATGTCTAAAGAAATGTAAACCACATACATTACAGCATAACTGCATAAGATGGTCCTAACACATTAATTTTCTTAACAAAAAAAGAAGAAAAAAAACGAGAAAGTTTTTCAAAGACGACAATCAACCTACGCATTGCTATAAAAACAGAAAAACCAGCTTACGCTGTTAACGAAAGGTACAGAAATCCAGCTAAAAGATTGCGTATCGCAATGTGAAATGTCTTTATACAGCACTCAAATGGTGCAAGAAATATGAACGCAATCCTTAAGAATTCGCAAATAAAAAAACCTCCAAGTTGTGCAATTAAATGCCTAGATGTGGGTGTGGAGTTCCATATATGTAGCTATTTCTGTGTTTATTTATGATGTCTCTGCGAAACTGCAAGTTATATTTCATTGTCATTTGTATGAAAAAAAAAACTTAAATATCAAGCCATCTTCGTTAGGAAATTAAGTTTTCCAAGGTTAAGAAGAAAAATTATGCAAAAAAAAAAAAACGTAGATGTTAAGTGAAGTCAGAAACTTTTTATACCAGGGACTTTGCATTTGTGATTCCGATGCTATCGTTACTTTTTGTAAATGATTTGATAGTGGGGAACGGGTCGAATTTCAATACTATCACAAAGTAGATTTTATTTGTAATAATTGCGATAACAAACTACTGATACATTGATAGGTATGCAGTAAGAATTATTGCTTCCTAATTTGTTTGCTGCTCAAACTATAGAGATATTGCTAAAGAAGTTTTTCAATTGAAGAACATTTGTAACTTCATCATTTTCAAACTGGAAACATAGTTTTATATGAATGCTCGAGTGCTGACAATTGCCATAATAAGTAAGGCCGCAGTTGAGCCCATTTTATACCCGGTTTATAATTTCATTGACAACCTACAACTATTAAAAACGTGGGGCCTGAAAATATTTCTATAGCAATTCCGAACCCTGGCTTATTGTTATATATAATAACCTGTTGCTTTATTCAGCTTAAGTTTTTGGATAGTGGTATCATTGTATTTTCTGTTGTAAAATGCTCTGTTTTAATTTTGTTGCTATCAGGATTCAGCGTACTAGTGAAGTGTTCATGCGTGGATTCAGATGACAACGTAAGGAAAGCAATTTTTATAAGCCGCTTGATAGCTATTTGATATTTTTTTAACAATGTCTTCAATAGAGTCGAAGAAGTGATTTTCGGAAACATTGAAAAGTATATTTGCCAGTACATACTGGGTATTCACAAGGATAATTTTAGACAGACTCTTCTACGTCAGTATCTTTCCAGCTAATAAACTCTTCTATAAGCAAGGTTTCTGAAAGCTTGCTTTACGTGTTCTTTTAGTATCATAATATGGCCTGATTGCATTTGAGGTAGAACATATATATTGCCCAGTGTATTCTCTTTGAATAAATTTTGGCAATGGGTTTTATAATTCAAGTTTCGGGAATCTTGTTCATTATTCAGTATTTACTTGCATTTCATTCGTGTTTATATATAAATTCTTCCGCATATTTGCTTCCACCTGTGATGCGTTTTCTACTGTAATTTATCTACAAGATCACCAATATTACAAAATTTGCATAAGTTTACAAATCAATGACTTTGATTATCAATAAACACAAAAAAGGCGAAGATAAGTCGCTCTAAGTTAAGCATTTAAAACTAAGCAAGAAGTGAATTATCGGCTATGGCATACTGAAGAAGGAAAAGAATCCGGTTGTAATGAACCTCGACTTAAACACTGAATACCGTAGGAAAGATGTCATCGTTTTGTCTTCAAGAAAATGTAAATTAATTGCTGTTGTAGTTGTTGAAATATGATAAATTATTGCCTCGCTTCAAGCTGCTGATTACGATTTAATTGCTGCCGATTTGCAACCGTTCCTAGATGCTATGCTGGTACTATAACGAAAATCCATACCAAATTTGGCTGCATGCCTAGAATATCATATTAAAGATGGTCAGCCAGTCAACTGGGATTATTTTTGTTTATTTTTTTTTTGTTGATCACAATGCATAACTCAGTAGCCAGCTAGACAGCCTACTAGTTATTCCATTGGTATGGATAACTTTTTTTATACGAATTAAACGATTTGGATGATTTGATCTTTGCTTACTCTAAGATAACTTTTTTCCGTATACGTGGTTAAATCTACTTAGATAGTGATGCCAGCTTATTTTGCATTATAAAAAATACAAATTTTTTATGAAAATCTCTATAGCAAAAATGTGGATAAACACAATTTTTGCCTATATGTACTTGTTTATCATAATCAATTTTATATTATAAATAGGGTTGGCGAGTTGTGAAAAAGAAATTTGCGGCATTTGTAAAAAAAACAAATGTTTAAGACTAAAATTTTTTGTTTGGGAAAAAGTTGATGACCTTTTTTACTGATTTTGCTCGTTAAACAAAAATGTTGAGTACATGTCACAAAAATAGTCGAATTCTCACCTATTATAGAAAGTTTTGAATTCCTTTCAAAACCCCGGCTTTGACATGAACTTAAGGGGTTGGCCGGATCAATCCCGGTAAAACAAACAATAGTGTTGTGATCTATCACAGTTGTGTTTATGGAGAATTTTTACTAAGAGGGCGGCAAATATATTTGAGGTTGTACTTCATTCTTAAATCATCGATTTCGAAAAATATACATAAAATACATTTCTAGTCGTTTTGGATATTTTTATGACTTCTAACTGGAAAGTACGTAAAGTATAGTACAAAAAGCTATGTTTTCCTCAAAAAAATCTTTTAAACTGGGCTATCATAGTCAGTTTGTCCACGGGCATAATTTTTGACCTCAGGCATGATTTATGAGGCACGTACATTAGATTCTGCTTGAATCTTTATTACTTAGTACAGCTTTGATTCCCTTAACTTTGAATTTCCTCGAAATTGGAATATCACCACCAAATTGGCAACTCTTTTTTATAGGTTATCATCCGCTAAGCGTTAAATTAAAGCGCGCGCGCCGCCGACAATTTACATAAAAGAGGTTTAGTGTTTCAGCATTTCCAGCATTGGACATGGGAGAGAGTTCTCCTCTTGGTGTAGTTTCAATTTGCAATTCTAATTCGATTTGTTGCAGCTGCTGCTTGCAACACGTTGCGATATTAATGTGATTGCGTTTCATTTGTAGTCATTGGTTGGTCGGTTGTTTGTTTGGATTCATAGTTTTATTATGGAGATTTGTTAATTTTTTTCTTTTAAATATTTAGACTAATTAGAGATCCGTGAAAAACACTGATTTATTTTTTGTTTTACTACTTGGTAGATTATTTACACAATTCATTAACGATCAGGGAGTGGCGCCCAAAAATATGTACTTTTTTTTACTCATTAAAAGATTCGAAAAACTTTTTTTCATCGATAACGTACCCAATTTTAACTAAAAACTGAAAATATCAGGATGACAGCCTGGTTCTCTACTCCGCGTGCTATATTCAACAACGCCACTGTATCATATTTCATAACTGTTAGGTACTAACGGAGCGTTTTAAGCGCTCTTGCTGTATGGGAGGATCCACGCCCCTTTGTGTAATCTTTCCCATATAGTGTGTGGTACAACAATATACATTTATGTACCAAGATATACCGTATTAATTCTTTTGTTTGGGTTGTGGGAGATTCCTCTTCATATGTTTCCTAAGAAATTATAGAAAAAAAACCCAAACAATTATCCATAATTTTACATTTATATATTAGTGTTATGGGATGGCATTAACATTTTGAAGTCTTATTCTTTATATACACTTTGTTAAACATATTATTTTAATACATTTCTCCATCTGCTTTTTCAGCAATATATTCACGTCTTGTCAAATGATCGATTATAATTTATGATTTCCCCAGGCGATTGAATGAATCTGAAACGGCAGGCATTTCATTTGAATCAAATAACAAATGACACGCTTTGAAAATTACCATTTGTGCCATTGAATTAAAACGCAGGACATAGCCAAAATGCATTTAATGCAACATCGAGCACGCAGCATTCGAATGCTGCAGAACACAAATAGTCATCGGCACAGTTTTATGGTGAATCAGCAGCAACAGCAAGTGAAATGGGATCAGACCGCATGCCATGAGTAAAAAATTGAATTCGATAAGTAAAAATGTTTTTGGACCACCTCCCTACGATAACGCAACGTATGTTAGCAGTTCAGACAGGTCATGAATGGAAACGCTATAACGCACAGATCTACTGGAGATGAGCGACTAATTGTAAGTGATATGTATTTTGCACATTTTACGATTGATATTAGGCTTTGCTTATTGATTTTTATATTATTTGGTGAACTTATCAGAGACGTATATTAGACGTAAAGACGTATATTATATTGATTAAATAGTGCTTCAGAAAGCATGAAGATTTAATCCATTTTTATATATATATACCACGTATTTCAAAGTGATCTTTCTCTCAAACAAGCAAAATGAACTAAAGACGTTAGTCCGTGCAACCACAAAAATATGATTTAGAATTTACTGATAACTAAGGGTAATTTTTTCAAGGAAATACTGGATTCACTGATTCTATCAAATTGCAATTTGTTCCCAATTTCTGTTTGTGAATTATTTACGATATTTTGCTCTTCGTGTGCGAATACTTTCTTATTTTCTTGAATGTTGTCGATTACTAGTTCTTACTGAAAAAGTATCCAAACACACCTAGTACTTACCTTGCGGCCGTGTAATATATACGACACTTATACTCCATTGCCTTTCTGATTCTACCACTTTACTTTATCTTCAACCTCACTTTCTTACGTTCTTCTGGTAGTGGCTGTTATATTATTGCGAACACTCACGAACTTAATACCTAGCGGCAAATGTTTAATAAACAACACATATGAACAGTATAACCTTTTGTGGGAAATATTGCTCACAACTCCAGCCACAGCTCTAGGCTCTTTTTTACAAAGCGATGGCTGCTTTGTAGACAGTTTGCCTACATCCCTGTATACAATGTTGTTATACAATAAAAGCATATTGTCTACATTATCGCATTAAAAATTACTATAGTTTGACGAGTTACCTACATCTACATATACAAAGTTAGTAGATTGTAGATAGACTTCCTACATTTCTATATAAAAAGTATTTAAATAGTTGGGCAAACAAAAAAATTCCGTTTCAAAAATTTTCCCAACAAATATAAAAACTTAAATGAATTTTATATTTAACTTTGACGATAATCAAAAAAAGTTATATTGATATTGGTTGTTAGAGCGTTTGTTTGGGACCCATAATTCTTTTTAATTTAACTTTACCAACAGTTTTATTTATAAAATGATTTATTTTTTTTTTTTATTTTGGCAAAACAAAATATCAATATCACAACTTGATTCGATCTGATATTTGAATCTGCGTCGTTTAGTAAATAGTTGGAATGCGACCCCGTTCCTTAGCTCGGCTATTTTCGGAATACTATAATTATTTGCCGCTGGGTATCGATATCTATCCTGTTCATGAAGTTCGTCTTTCTTGTGTTTTTAGTTTTGGCACTCTATTTCTTATCATATTTTGAAGTTGGAAAACACGACAGAGGTAGGATCAGTGTTCACATTATAAGTCAAGAGATAGGATCAGTGTTCCACACTATAAGATTTTTATCTTGCTAAATTTTGCAAGCATGAATAACCATTAGCTTCACATATATAATGATGTTTTTTGGAATTTTTTAACTGATCCAATCAGTTAGAACCATTTTAAAATCGCACGTGTTCTTGGTAATAAAACTTCATTTTGATATCTCTGATTTTGCGAGATCAATTTTGGAAAAAAAATCAACCATCTTTAGTTAAGGCCTATCAAAACAATTTGGTTACTCATGGCTTATAATAACTAAATTACATTCCGCGAGCAGATGGCGGCAATCACCAATGGGGGCACTCAAGTTCAGTATATGCATATTAGCGTTAGATGGAAAACCCAACCAGCAATACTACCACTGCTGAAAGATCGTTCTGTCACTGCAAAAGTTATAAGGGGTGTCAAAACCAACAATGCGGAGGGGCCGCTGAATATCAGTGGCACTACAGCTTGCATGCGGCTGTTTTTTTTTTATTTTTTTCATTTTTATTTTCCTTTGACGGTGAGTGGCATGGATATGCATATTAAAAGAATTTGAATGCTGCCTGTCAGACCACCAAGGAGACCACGCATGCCTGAATGCCAAATGAATCAAATGAACTAACCAACCAGTTCAATTACCATTCGAATAGTTTCTTTTTTTTTTGTCGTTACCATTTCGTAAGCCATTTACCAGAAATACGCAATCGCATTGCAGAATTAAAGCCGATTTACCATTTGGCATCCGTTTTACTGATGCGCTGAAGATCTTTTCAACCGGATATCATGATCAATTAAATTTAACTAGTTTGCTTCAATTTAAATTTTGCTTTCTGCCATCGGAGGGTCGTTATTTAAATCCCTAGAGGATTTAGTTAAAACGTGGATTTAGCAATGCGATGAGCATTGCCTGAGAGAAGATTTTTTGTTATGGTTGTGCTCAAGTGCAACTTTTGTATCACTGTGATGTGACACTTGCTTTAATTGTGGTTTTGTGTTGCAGCTGCTGGTTCAGTGGCAGCCGGTTTCATTTGATTTGTGGCCACTGTCGATGTTGAATATTTTTTTGTGGTAGCGTTAATGTTCTTTTTCAAGGTATTGTTGGGTAGTTTGAGCCAATTCCTTTTATAAATTTTCAGAAAAAATGCGTTTTTTGTTTGCATAACCTTTTGCTGTAAAATGTCCTGCGCTTCATCTAAATTAAATATTTTATTCTACAGCTAAAGTTCTAGTAATTGCTGGACCCTATCACCCATACTTACTTCATATATCTGTTTTCTTCTCTGTGTACATGTGCTTATGTCTCTGATCATTCTCGATGATGTGTGAAGCTAATGATCGACAGTTGATCAACATTTAATCAGAAGTGCATTGACAGCTTGTTAGGTTCTTATATTTAAATTTGCCAATGGAATATAATTTCTATAGATTTAATAAGTTAACGCACTGTTTGGCTGAAGTGTAAAAAATCGAAACAAAAGATGAAGCTCTTATTTTTGAGGTGTGAACATCTTTAATCGCGGATATGATAGAAAACCTTTCTTGGAGTGAATTGGCTAAAAAGGAACACGCTCACGCTATTCATACATCTTAAACGTTTTTGATACTTTCAGACATTTATTGTCTAAGCAATTGTCAATTAAATTTAGTCATTAGCAAAGACCGATATACATGTAAATTTACAAACCGTTTTGGCGGTAATTTTTTTTTTAATCAACGAATGTTGCAGTAGACGGGAAAAATTCTCGCAAAGTTATAAACATTACCAACAGCACTCTGCTACACAATTTTACAAGTGTTCACCAACAATTGTCTTCAGCGAACGCTGAAAACTTGGCCTAGGACCATCTTATATTGTCGAATTGCTCATTAAACTCCATGAAATCCACGGTTGCAGAAAGCGCTAGAACAAGAAACACGTAAATCGTAGAAATGTGGGAGAAAATTGAAGGCAATCGCCACTGATCGTACCCATTGATAGAGAGGCGCTATGCTCCGTGAGGAGATAAGGCACACAAGATAGAGAGAAAAAGTATACGTTGAATGAGATAACCGAGTGCCGACTTCATGTATTTGTGCAGAGCATTTTTCATTGTTATATCTATTCAAACGGTTAAAACACCCAACGTTACGTTGGTGTTTATGAGAATTAATCGAAGAAATGACATCTGCATCCTCTATCAATTTCATCGCACGACATTGAACTCAATATGGTGAAATAGGCAGACAATTTAAAATAATCTAGACGTTTGCCCATTACTTTCGAAACGCCGAGTAGATGATCTGTTTGCGTCAGATCTGGTTGAACTGATATATTCTGTACGTCAGGAGTCTTGTAATGTCTACGCTATTCATGTTGAGAAATGAGCAATCCTTTTTGAGGCAAAAGTCAATATTAGGCCTCGATTCAACTCCAGAACTTAGTTTCGGCCATATAAGTGTGTTCGACCATTTCTCTCAACCTTTACAGATCTTTAACGTCTTTAAATCCAATCAGCGAAGGGTTATTCGACGCAATTTGCAAATCGATTAAACGTTTTGAAAACATCTGGAAATACAACCATTTTTTCACTTTGCTAGGGTAGTAAAAAATTACCAAAAGTCTCCGAACGTTCTTTTTGAATTTGAGAGGACCACCGTGCTTTCATGTAATTTACATAAAATTTTTCTAGTATTTCGCAACAACCTTTTTTATTAATAAAAAACTCAGGAGTTTGCAAGACCTGAATATCGTAAAATCTGGTTTGTAAGTTAAAGACTATAACACGATGAAATATGTTAACTTTAATTTAAAAGACAACTTATATAGTATGTAAAATCAGCTGCGAAAACTTCCTACTGAAAACTACGGTCAAACGACTTTAAATACAGAACTGGCGCCATATCAGTAATTTGATCTAAGTTTGCTATGAAAATACTTTTCAACTAACTGTTGATAAGCGATATCAACGAACCTGAAGCTGAACCCCATAATTAAAAGCCAACAACGGAAGCACAAGTGCCTGTGTTGTACGAGCATCAACTGCATAGGCACAAAAGCCCACTTTTAACAATAACAAGATCGACTTGGACCGATCTAGCCACGAGTAAATAAATCTCAGAGGAACCAACAGCAACACTTGTGCACATGTAATCCTAGACATTACATGCTGTGACACTCGTTACAGCTACACGTGAAGGTGATGTTGATATCATCATAATGATGACGATGATGCTGATCATAATGTTGCTGATGCGGTCGGTGGTTGGCTCATGTTAATATTGAAAATGCTATACAAGAAAGTGGGGTAACATAGCATGGTATCGTATCTGGTAACATGTTTAATCTTTGAGAATATTGAACATTTCGTTTGCTTTTTTTTTCTTTTCTTCAACTGAAAACTGTAAGCTCTATGATGTTTATCTCGTACTTATGGATATGCAATGAAGTAGTGCAAAGCATCGGCGGCATTGCAGAAGCATTGGGCTGCAGCAGCAGTGGTCTCAAGTGAGCTCAAGTGATTATTAGTTGCAATGTACGAGTAAATATTTCTGCATATCAGTGAGTAAGTTAGGGAAAAAAAGAATGTGGCAACGTTCATTGAATTCCAAAACACGTACAAGAGAACAACACGCAGGATAAACATGAAAACCACTGCGTCACTCCGGATAACAACTTTGAAAAAATGAAACAAGCTACGAGGGAATTTATTGCTTAATATGTAAAGAGGCTTAATCATTGGACTCAGATTTTTCCAAATAGCACAAATACGTTTGAATGAAGATTTCAATATAAAGTCTAACCAAGATCATATAAAGGTTATTTCAAGTTTTTCTACATCTTATAGTATCGAAGCAATTGAATTTTCTGGGAAAGCTTAAGTTATATGGTCACCACGCCTCTTTGTAAATTTAAGAGTGGAGCTCCCAAACGAAAATGTCGAATCACGACTTGCATACTAATGCATTATTATGACTTTTGCTATTATTTAGTACTATTAGTACCAATTTACTGCGGCAGTTGCATAACTTACTCAATCTGTACTGGAGCATTGATCACTGCTTACCAGCTTCATTAGTGTCCATAGGTGATAAGGTTCCATATTAACCACCAGTGAAAAGATCACTAATAAGAACTATCTATCGAGCGGAACTGGCGATCAAGAAGCACAAAACCAACCACATATTATATGGAAACTAAGGAACTCTGGTGGGACAAAACTACTAATGCTTCAATTTCAAGATACTAACTGAGTTTACATACCTTGAAATAAATGGCAACTCCACAGACGACATTTGGGTTAGATTTTTGAACTATCAAAATCTTTGGGCTCAAAACTCTACTCTAAAAAAAAAAACCAAAGTAACTCTGTATAAGACATTGATTTACCTGTTGTTGTGTGTGGAGTCGAGTTTTTGAAATCAAGTCTACTTTGTAAACTTCCATTAGCTATTTAATAATGCAAATGTAGTTTAAAAGGTGAAAATCCGTCAAATCTTAGCTCCAACTAAGTGAGTCTCTAATACACAGTTGCCAGGTCACCTATATTTCAAAAGCCAGATAATCACCAATACTAGATACTCCGGGAAGATAAGATTTTTTAGTACAGCCCATAAGCCAGCTTAAGATATTATAATTCTATCTAAAAGCAACTGCATGTGACCAAAAATTTCAAAAAGTGCTTAGAACTAAATACTTACGATATGAAAGAATACTTTGGAGCTAACTTAAACATTAATTACTTGTAAAATGTCTGTTATTTCTGTTCACCCTGTATTTTGCTATTACTTACTTTGTTACCTTACTACACCCATGTCTAATTGACTTAGTGCCACCTGACATTTGAAAACTTCACTGAACGCGCATGTACGTGTTGAGTTCTGTCACTTGTCTGTCCATGTCCTCACACCACTTAATTCCGCAATTCCAGTAGCACTGACTTTCAACACACTGCTGTCACTTGTTGCTTTCACATTCTTAGCAAATGTCATGTTACTGCAATGTTGTAGTGTCACACGGTGTCAACATTGTAATTCAGCTTACGGTATTAGCATGTTGCAGCAATGTTTACGAGCAGAATTTCATTCAACCTGCATGTAATTGTTGCATTTTTTTGGCATTTCATTTGTTTATCACATGCAAAATCTACGATGATGTCACACACTGCGGCAAAATGCTGCAAACAAGTTGCAAGCTTGTAATCATTTAATCTCAGTAAATTTTAACTAAACATTTAACTTGATTATAAAGCAGGACATTTTCACTTCCTATGTCTCAATTTTTAGTAAACATTTGATTTACTATTTTTTAGCCACAAATGGGTAATTTATAAATTGAAGATTTGTTTTTATTTTGGTTCAAGATTTTTCTTTTTATATCTTAAATTTACTTCCTAATTCAAGGTGTCGTAAAAATTATAACCGTATAGGAAAACGCTGCAAATGACGTCTTATGTCATTTGTAAAATAAACAAAAGCAGAGTTCACTAGACAAACCTTCGATTGCTATACCCCACAAGAACTAGATGATAGTCGTGAGAAAACAATTAGACAAATACTGCGCATAAAGGCTTGAATCTCAAAATAAACGTAACGAGTTCAAACATTCGTTCAGTTGCTTTCATCTCGTCGCGTCTATTTTGGTATAGGGCTTACTTGTCTTGAACGGACTGGCTCAACACTGGACAATTACTAATGAGGCTGGGTTCTGGTCGCAGATATCGCAGCTGTGGCTGCAGATAGCCAAGAGGAACCTCAAAGATTAGCTAGACAAGGTAAAACACAATTTTGCCTTAGTAGGTACTTTACACTTAACAGCAAATTTTGGCGATAAACGAAAAGAGAGACAATCAAAATCCTTATCATCTGGTGCCTTAATCTCCCGTTTTATCGATTTGCATTAGCCCGAAATATTGCATGATTTAATAGTGCCAAACTTTTTTCTTAGGGTTTTAAAAATTCACTTGTCCAAAAGGAACAATCCATAGATCTTGGCGTCTTTAAAAAGGAACATCTGACTAGAATAAAAGAATTTATTACCAAAAGCTTAGAGAAAGGTGGCAAATGATGACAAACGAGTACATTAACTCTGGCAGTGGCAACTTGATCGATATTATCTTCGCACATACCTATGTACTTATATCAAGTCTTTTTATTTATCAAAATCTACTGTCTTTATAAATCGAGTGAGAATTTTTGCGCTATACCGCTTAATTCGAGAAAGCTCTCTTCTCGTCATCGTTAGCATTAAAATGTTTTTTTAATCCATGATCCATTTAATTTTTAATTGCTTACTTTTTGTCAAGCTTTTAAATCGATCAGCTAATTTTATCTACCGTTTGAATGGATTCTTGTAAAAAAAACATCGCTTTATTATTGCACCAATTGTTGACCATTAATGTTGCTGCAACATGCGACGGCATAGCTTCCTTATAAGTTTGTTGATACTCCCTGTGGATATCTTTACTTACAAGTATATCCAGCGATTGTCTCATGCGGTTCCACTTAATTAAGTTCCACAATTAATTGCACAGTAATTGTATATATTTCTGTGTGTGAGCTTTTTTTATTTGTATATGTGATAAAAAATGCCGCCATACTTTAGTAATGCATTTTTTGCTCAATTACTAGGACAGCGGGATTTTTTATGCCTTCAAATATTTGTAGGTGGCATCAAGAAATTTAGCAGACAAACAAGTGCCATACAAAAGTAAGAGGTTAAAAAAATGTCTGTATGGAAAAAGAATTTGTCATGAAAGTAGTACCTCATAAATACATACATTCATATACATCGAAAGCTTTTGCAACATCTACTTTTATGTTAATCGATAAACGAAAAATATCACTTCTTATATAGAATTGTATTTAAATTAGCCAGAATCTTGAGATATTTGTTTTCAAATAATACTTAAGTAGGGATGACCAATATGCAAGTCCAAGACATTCAAAAAACATCAACTATTTTCATTGATTGACGTAAAAGCTATCGAACTGTAAGCTGTTTTCTTTATTAACGTTTTTAAAATTGATAAACAGAGCCCGCTCTACCGAAGGTCTGGTAGCGTTCCTCACTGAAAAACGAAACCAATTTATTCATCTTCTCGGTGAAAGTATGATTGTAAGGCATTTGGCCGAGTGTGCCCTCGTTTCTAAACTAATTGCATATGGTGTTGGTACTCGTAATTAATTCGCTCGAGCTTCTACATTAGCTGTTCTATACGTGCAGTCATAGACGGTTTCATTTTAAATAAATACTCCATCAATACTTTAGTTCCTTAAGGTTCAGCCTATCTCCGTCCCTCTTCCTTGTTTTTATCGATGACCTTCTGCCTTTTACCACTAAACCAATTCATTTATTTGCGGATGACAGCAACATTTGTCATTCATATTGCTTTAACAAGCTCCCATGAATGACACTCTCTCAAATGACCTAAAAGCAATAATGCTGGCAAGACCCAATGTTGTCTCACAGACGAATAAATTAATCTCCTTCACCCCTCAATATAGCTGGCGCGGACATTTCGAAATCAACAATTCTTGACGTGCTGGGCATATCGATTCAATCGGATCTGAGGTCTACAGATCATGTGTTCGGTGTGTCGAAAGAGGCGGCCAAGTGTCGTGTTTTTCTAAAACGGTGTGAGTAATACTTCACCCCTGTTGACCTTCGAACTGTTTATTGTACCTATATTAGACGTAAACTGGTGTACAATTCGCACTTCAGGCCGGGGCTCCAAAAACTACTTTGGAGCTGCTAGATAGAGTTCAGCGACGTACGATCAAATTAATAGGGCATGAGAATATTGTCTTCTCTGTTGATTTTCTTGAGCACTGTCGTAGGTTGTTTAACCCTATTTTATTGATATTTTAATGGCATGTCCTCCAGAGAAATTTATGAGTTGGTCACTACAGTTCGAGTATTCTCTCGTACCACTGAGGCGTCTCATCAGGCCCATCTCTTTCACGACGGTACTGGATAGAACGTCGCACTAATGTGATAGTTCGTTTTTTTTTGGACATACAATTAGGTTGTGGAACAATCTCTCTGCGAGTGTTTTTCCTGACCGCTCTGACAATATCAGATTCAAAAAAAAAAAAAATTAACCGACACTATTATTCTCATTCCCATTCCCTTTAACCTAGCTCCATTTTATACAAATCAACACGATGCACGATAGCATTTATAGACGGTCCTCGTTAATCCAATGTTACAGAAAGGTAAATCGAACATTTTTGCATTAACGAAGCAGCCTGCTCGTCATTCACATTAAGAAAAGCTCAAACTTCGCTTCCGACTACGCAAAGAATTTAGCAGCAGTAAACAAAGGATATGGCGTATTTCGGCGACTAATAAACGCTTTGTAGTGTGATTCTTCAAAGACCAAATCTGTAGAAGTTTATTAATAACGGAAAAGGAGATCGACACGCACGCACTATTTGTACGCCAAAAATAAATCCGCCATTCTCAATGCATATTTCAACTTTAAGTGATAGAACCTCATTATAAATAAGTAGTTAAGTTTAAAGGAGTTCATTTCCGTATTTTTGGAAGTGCAGAACGATGCCAACATTTTAAACCATAAAAACTAGAGATCATGAAACATTGGGTTATTTTTTACTTAATATTTATATTTTCACGACACATACATACCCCATACTTTAACTGCTACACAGCATCAGACCAAGATGTTCCTTAAGCACCGACGATCATGACTGACTCATTGACTGAACAACAAACATGCGTACGATCAACATGTTTTTGTCTTAAGTCAGCCAGTTGCACTGTCAATACTGATGATGGATTACATGAATTTTACGGGAACAGATCAATAACAAGATCACGTTTCATATGAGTTACTTTTTTGTTCGATATCAAACACAAACTGATTACAAGATTTCCTTTTTTTTTTGTTGTTTTGTGCAGATATACAATTGGAAATGGGCGGTGTTTTTGCAAAAAAACAGAAAACAAAAAACCGAGAAATCGTTTGGAATGTATAACTTTTTTGCTATATGGATTTCAACCTAATTATAGCAAATACGTGCTTCATTATTAATTGTTTGGTATTTTGTTACTAATTGGATTTGGTAGGTAGTATCTCAATTCTCTCGAAATTATGGAAACAGTGCAAATTGTCTAATTGGCCATGTGTGCCTCATTGAGTATGGGCTGGGTTGGCTTGGTGCTTGTTGTGTTGTTCCTATAATCTTAACCTGTAATCGTACTTGGTTGAATCTCTCACTAGCGTCTAAATTACAGCTACTCACGCAATCACGCTTTTATTTTGCTTTTGCCATACAGGCTTAAAATGCCTGCACATGTTCATAATTTTCTTCTTTTGTTTTTTTTATGGAATCTAGCAAAGGTGCAATTTAATTTGCTTTGCCTGTCCACGATATTGGCTTTTTGACCCAGTTCAGCTTTTAATGGTTCGCCTTTTTTTTTTGTTTCGTTTGCTTCAATGACTTTTGCCATAGCTCGCTCCAGTTGAAGGCGACTTTTGTTCCTTGCTCATAACGCATAAGCGTTTAGTTGTTGCCTTACAGCATTTGCGCTTTGTTAACGCATAAATTTTGTCAGTCGCCGATCTTGATCTGCAAATCATTTTCGACAGTTGGACATGAAATCGCACGAGTTTGAATGGATGCCATATAGTACGCGTGGTCAAAGGGAAGATATACGATCGCATGCACGTTAATAGTTGTACGATACGCGTACATACGTGACAAAATAGCAATACAATGTTGGGCAGACAAAACTTGTGTGTTATAAAGAAGATTTAGTAGGTCACCCAAATGTATAATATCGCTGCTGCAGCGCATGTGATTGAAGTTGTTCTAATAGCCGAACGTTACTTTTCTTATGGTAGAATCTGGACAAAAGAAGTGTGGAGCTAGTAATATTGGAAAAATCAAAATAAAATAAAGTGTAGTAACAAATGCGTACAACCGAAACCGAAAATTTCCACTGTAGCTAGTAACGTCAACAATGCAGTCCTATGGGTTTTGAGTTGCTAAAACCGAAGCTTTCGTTAGAATTTTTCGTACACTTCAGGATTTTTAGATATTTAACCAAAAATTCGTAGAAATAATAATTTTCAATCAGATTGTTGAATCGCTAAGTAAAAATCTTATTAATAAACACCGATTACTTTTGTTACCCCTTTAAAATTTATTTCAACTAATTTTGGAAAACAGTATCGATTAAGTGGTCACCGCTATTGGTGATCTTTTTCTGACTTTTTCCAACACTTTGGCCAGCGTCTTTGCCGATATCTTTGCCAATTCGGCTCGAATGTTGTTATTCATCTCTTCTATAATCCTTGGCTTGTTGGCAGAAATCTTTTCTTCAAAAATCCCCACTAAACGAAATCCAGTGAAGTCAAATCCGGAGATTTTCGTTGCCAGTCAACTTCGCCGTTTTACGACAACACACGTCCCGGGAATTTGATCTCTTCTATGATCCTTGGCTTGTTGGCAGAAATCTTTTCTTCAGAAATCCCCACAAAACGAAGTCCGGTGAAGTCAAATCCGGAGATTTTCGTTGCCAGTCAACTTCGCCGTTTTACGACAACACACGTCCCGGGAATTTGATCTCTTCTATGATCCTTGGCTTGTTGGCAGAAATCTTTTCTTCAGAAATCCCCACAAAACGAAGTCCGGTGAAGTCAAATCCGGAGATTTTGGATGCCAGTCAACTTCGCCGTTTTACGACAACACACTTCCCGGGAATTTGATCTCTTCTATGATCCTTGGCTTGTTGGCAGAAATCTCTTCTTCAGATATACCCACAAAACGAAGTTCGGTGAAGTCAAATCCGGAGATTTTGGTTAGCAATCAACTTTGCCGTTTTACGACAACACACGTCCCGGGGATTCCGATGCAAAATGTTCATGGCTGAGAGCACACTGTGAGTTTTTTCAAACATTTGTGGTAAAACAATAATCTTCATGATTTATGAATAAGTGAATTAGATTACAAGGCTCTCAAAAAAAAAACAAAACCAGTGTTCCAATTTTCTTGCTCAAATGATTTTGGTGCAATGAAATCACCAACACTTTCGCTATTTTGCAGTGTATTTTATTTTATCCTAAAACTTAATCTATACTATTGCTTATATGGAGAGAGAAGATAGGATAAGATGTTAAGAGAGTAATTTCACTATGAAAAATACAGCAGGATGCGAAGCCGCGGGTACCACTAGTGAAATAATAAGCTAAAAAACCCACAAATAATATTTTTTTGTAAGTCAACTAGTAAGTTTGATAAGAAAAACGTAAGAAATAATGTGCAATCTAATTTACAATTTGTTTCACCTCAAAAGTTCTTATATTCAAATTCAAAATATTCGCTCTTCCAGCACGAAAAGAGTTTACGTAATATAAAAATAATTTCCGCCCATAATGAGCCGGAACTACCACTCTTGTTTTATTATCAAATGCTGAAACTTACAAATATTTAGCTCAAGCTCTGTAGTAAAATTGGTCCTGCTTGTCCTTCATCATTTTCATTACTGTAGATTTTAGCAATATCAATTTAACATTGTTATTTTTTTTTTTTTGATTTCATGGTCTCCAGACACTTAAGAAATCGTCGTATACGCGTAACTTGTTTCGCTTGTTTATTTAACAGTTTGTCCAATTTAATGACTCCTGACAGTAGCAGGAATTTCATGCTGTCTGGCCCACGTTGACACAAACATTTGTGACTTTAGCAATTTGTCTCGGAGCCAGAATTAAAGTCTGTTGACGGCTGCAGGCTTGACTTTAGTGACACGGCGGGACCTACAAGAGAGAGTAATTGACAAATAGATGGACGACAGTATGTATTGAATGGATGGATGGAACACAGTAGACACCAAGAAAAATACAAATTAAAACAGTCAGTTACAATGCGCTCGGGGCGGCGGCCACAGCTGTTTGTTGCTTGCAGATTTGCTAGCAATGCAAAATGTTGAATGGTCGTGTGTGGTATGTGGTTAACAAAATTTACATGCTGTCGTGTGAGAAATTTGCATTTACAGGAATATTTCATACATCTAAAGAGTAAAACTACTATAACCTAGTAAATGCATTAGGAATTTTTTTCGATTGTATTTTGAATGTGTGATCTCATGAAACAATGAATAACCTCTTATGATTTATGCGCGAATAATATCCTTGATAAAACAAAGTATCTCTTTTACGTCATGTATCTGGGCTTTTCGAAGCTCATTTATTTTTGTAGGGTGTTTCAATAAGAGTTTAAAATTGAATAAAAAGATATACAAGATACGATGAAAATTTTTATTGAAAATTGAAGTTCATAATGCTTCAAAAATAATATCGTTCAGATACCCCCGTAGCTAAGTTTGCAGAATTCGATTCGAGATACCCAATTTCGGTTGATATCTTTGGCATGAGTTAAGCTGAATTTCAGAAAGCGTTTGAATGATGTTCATCTCAATGTCGTTAACTGTTACTGAGTTATTAGTAAAAGCTATGACTGAGCGTAGCTCCAAATCAACATTTTAAGAGCACTCAATGGCACCATTTTGGTTACCATTTGATGTCCCAATTTCAAGATACTTCAAGTTATTGGCAAATCTGTACGTTTTTTTAGATTTCAGTACAATGGATGAGTTATAAAAAAAGGTGTGGCGCTTCCCAAAGATCAATCATTAATGTGTTTTTGCTTAGGTGAATTATGAAAAAGAGCGTAGCACTTTTCAAAAGCTCAAAATCGGATACTAAAGGAATTTAAGTCTTTGTTTTAATATATGGGAACATTTAGTTAACACAGCAAGCACTGGATAAAGAGCAGTCCAATTTTCACAAATGTGCGTGGCACCTTCTAGAAGCTATTAAAGTAAATATTACAAAACATTAAAAAAAAGTAGGTGGACTAGAGATGCAGAAAAAAGTGAGGACCTTTCTTTTTGGTGATCAAATTAACGGTGGGAATAAAAGTTAATCTTAAACAAAAACGAATAAATACGATTTCTTACCCGCTCAAATGGATTTTTTCAGCTCACAAAATTCTTTTTTCACTGTTTGAAAATTTTTTTACAGTTCAACAACAGCTTTTTTCAACAAACACAGGAATTTGTATGGCTCATAAAACACCAATACCCTGAGCATGGAAAGAGTTTTGGGGGTTCAAACCTTCCCCCCACCAAGAGAATTTTAAACTACAATTTTTAAAATGTTCTGAAGAAGTTCAGATAGGGAAAGATTTTATAGCTTGATTCATCATAGTTCAAGCTTGATTCAATATCAGTGCCTTGTCATTTGAAATGAGATTTGGCATTATTGTTTTTCCTATAATCGTTTGAGGGGTTTTGGATTTTACCCCCCCCCCCCCCCCCCCACTCAAAGTGTTTTGAACTACAATTTTCAAAACTGTGTGAACTTCCCGATTAGGAAAAAATTTAAAGCTTGATTCACCATAGTTCAAGCTTGATTCATTATCAATGTTTTGTCATTTGAATTGACAAATGTCATTTGAATTGACAAATGTCATTTGAAATGACATATGTCATTGTTGTTTTCTCTATCGGTAGGACTGCTGATTGAAATCTTCCACTGTGCAAACCGAATTATAATTATTATTTCATGGGCTATAGTGCTTTCCCTTTCACCTTCGTTTCACCTAATGACTTTATAAACCTGTTTGGTAGTTAGCAAGCTTGATGTCAATTTACATTGGCAATTCACATTGGTGAACATTCGAGTTCAGACTTGAGTAAATTGTGACGTATTGAATTAAGTATAATACATCAAAATGAATATTCGAAAATTACCTAGTAAAAAAAACCTCGAATCGAGCACAACTTAAATATATGTATGCAGGGTTGCTAAGTGATTGAAATTGACCCGGCCATGCCCGGAATAGCCAGGAATTAGACAAATATTTTTGTTTAACGAGCAAAAAAAAAAAAGGTCAAAGGTCATAAAGTTTTTCCCACACCAAAATTTACTATTTAACATTTTATTGATTAATTTTGTAATATTGTTGATCAATTTTTTAAGCCCTTTTTTAGGAGGCAGCAAATCGCTTCTTATGGACTTGGCACACCTGTATATACATATCTGTAATCTTATAGTTATGTATATAATAAATTAAATTTGATGTATGTACATTGCACATCCATTTTTTTTATAGTTATCTGTGTATAGCTTCTTTCTTTTTTTATGAAAAATCCTGCACACCTCTCTGTATTACACCGCTGAATAATTTTTCTACGCTTATAATCAGAGCTGAATTATTTTTTAAGCCGCTCATTTAAATAATTACCCTTATAAAGTCGTTACTTAACTGCAACCAATAATGCGAAAAGCAATTTTCGGCCTCTATGTCAATTGCTAATTGAATTTTAAACAATTAGGCCATCAAATAAATAACAGAGAGAAACTTCAAATCTGTTGCAGTTGCCACTTTAAAAAGTAGATATATTTATTTTTCATTAGTTAGTTAGGCTGTTTAAGATTATGAATCTTTTTTTTTAATAAGTCAAAAACTTAAAATGTATTTTTAAAATCTTAGTCTTGTTTAAATTCCTATTTCCCTATATGGTCGCCAGACAAGCTTCAATATTATTTTTTCAATCGTTTTAATTTTTTCGCGTATAGCTGATGTATTTGACATGATTCTCCGGAGAATACGCATGCCGACAATTGAAGCGTGTCGCTATAAAACAACAGAGTCGCTTTGACAATTTGACAACTGCAGTGCAGTCACAATGACAGTTGTTGAGTAGAGTTGAGAAACGTGACATATCTTGTAATTTTCACAATGCTTAATTATGTTAACAAAACCAATGAACAAATATAGTTAACATAACATTTTTCATTGAGGGTATTCCTGAAAACGCGAAAAAGCCTCGAAAGCTGCGTAAACTGCGAAAACTGAGCACATTTTCGAGCCTCGAAAATAATTTGTATGAAGAAAAGTTTGTGCAACTTTCGAGGCTAATTAGTTGAGCAAGTTGACTCGAAAAGTTGGAAAATGAATCAGTGTTGCCGTATGTCGAAATAATTTGCTGCCAGTTTGAAGTTTCTTTAGAAATTGGCACATAAACTTAACAGAATGATTTTTAAATATATAAAAACGCAATTCTCAGAATTTTTGTTTGTTTACCTATTTGTGTTTTGTTATTTATTAACTTAATTCTACATATTTTTTCGTTTTGGTGTGATAGATTTTTTTTCATGGCAGCGGTAACCAGGCGCGGATCTAGAATTTTTTTCTGGGGGGGGGTCACAGGATAGAAAAAAATCAAAAATAACAAGAATAACCAAATAATAATATTGTTTCAACTCTATTTTTTGAAATGCGGGCTGTTTTGGGGGGGGTCATGACCCCCGTGACCCCCCCCCTTGGATCCGCGCCTGGCGGTAACACTGATCAAACTGTCAAATTGCCATTGCTCAATCGTTTACGAGTTTGTATTGATAGGGGTGTTCCTGAAAGCAAGCTCGAAAACTTTCGAGTTTTCGCGCTTTTCGAGTTTTCGCGTTTAGAGGAATACCCTCATTATGATTTAAACGAGAAAACAAAAAAAAAAAAACTGCGCAAAGCCCTATTAAATTTTCAGGCCTTCTTAATACTTATATAATGGTGTAATGGTTGATTTTATGCAACAATTTTTATGATAGTCAATTAGAAAGTGACCAGTAAAATTAGACTTATCATTATGATAAATTTTGCCTTTTCAAGCTGATACAATTTTTTTCCAATGCAGTGACAACGCCGTCTTTAATATGTTCATTAAAACTTAGAAATATGCGTTTTCCTTTAATTAATAAAAAAAAAAGCTACTCAGTCACAGCGTTTAATTCAAGTACATCCTTGCGGAGGCCACCATAACATTTTTAATTACACCTGTTGCCTAGTTTTCTAGAGAGAAAAAAAAAAAAAGACAGACCAGCGAATATCAGAAACCAGTACTTGATAAAACCCAAATGACATTCAACTTATAGTACGATGTTATGTTTACGACAGGCAAGGGCCTCGCATACTCATTATTTCTCACGCCATATAGAATGAGAAAAAAAGCTCTTTTGCTGGAGTATGCAAAACATGTCATTAAGAACCACTTTACAAAGTCGAACCTGTTTCTGCTCCTTAGAGGAGTACTCATGTTAAAAAGAATTTTTAGAATTTTACAAACTGATAAAAATGCCCGATCGGCGGACCAACATTTTATGGAAATTAAATTTGCTACGATGCCAACTTTATCAATGGCGAAATTATATGGCTTTCGTTTTAAGCGATTTATTCATCATTCATGTTGCAGTGCTAAAATCTTTCAGCATAAATTGATGCTGCATTAAGTAAAGACCTTGCAGATGCATCATTAAGGAGCTTAATGTAACAAGGTTAATTGAGGCTTGCTGTATTCTCGCGGTAACATACATAAATTACTTAGATTTTGATTGTGACATTTACTAATTGCTTGTCTACTCTATTAAACTAAATTTTGCATTATCTATCAAAGTTTATCGAGAGCTAAATAAACAACAGTTTAGCATTTAAAATTAAAG
The DNA here is from genome assembly GCA_949775025.1 of Tricholauxania praeusta. Lineage (NCBI taxonomy): Eukaryota > Metazoa > Arthropoda > Insecta > Diptera > Lauxaniidae > Tricholauxania > Tricholauxania praeusta. Next base: position 22,647,897 of record OX459031.1, on the reverse strand, counting down.
TAGCCGAAATACAAAGGAAACCTAAGCAGCCACAATGCTTAATTACCACTTATCATTCTGGAATGAAAACAGGAAAATATGTTGACTAGGATGCTGCCACAATGAATAAATGTTGAAAATATCTAGTTGCTCTCAGCATTTTTGTTGTTTTCTTTTGGTACGCTAGGGAAAACAAAAAAAAATTATCTCAAGATATCCCTAAGTTTTGAAATACAATTTGTGAAGCAAAAAATCACTTACAGATTTAAAAAAAAAAAAGTTCTAAAAATCTCAGTTTTGTTGACAAACCTTTAAGTAGATCTATGTCATCGGAGAGCACAACGCAATATCTCGTTACCATGGATGGACACAAGTTCTTCTGCAAGTTTTAACGAGAGCGCAATTGAAATTAACGAGAGAGCATTTGTGTATCAGAGATGTGCAACGAGTGGCTCGTTTTTATTTACCATTCGCTTATTCATTGCTATTGCGTGTCTTTATTCGACAACATATGAAACGAGTGCTGCAGTGCATTGCCTTTTAATTTCATTGCCATTGCCTGTCTCTGCTTTCTTTAAACATACTCGAAAGACAAGCACTATTCACTCAAAGCTCATTCATTCGTTTCTACACGGTTGAAAATATCAGTATAAAATTAATAACTTTTAGTTATTCATATAAATCCATAAAAAAATCGTATAGATTTTATAAGTTCCGCAGTTAAAAAATTCTATATGAATATCATATATGTTTCTATATTAAAAAATATAGAATAGGTTGACGTATAAATTCTATTTTATAATAAGAGCTTATATTTAATTTTAACAATAGTAAAAAAAAAATGTATATTTATGTCGGTTGTTAGAACGTTTGACTGGGACGCAGAATTCATGGGTTCGAGTCCGGGAACAGATACTTCTTTTTAATTTAATTTTATTTACAATTTTTATTTATAAAATGATTTGAATAACAGAACATGAATGGGTAGAGATTTGAACCTGCTTCATTTCTAGAATAGTTTGAATTCGACCCCGTTCGTTAGCTAGCTCGGCTACAGAATGTTGATGATTATTAGACAAAATTGAGCATAAACAACTGGTCGCATAGCTGGTTTTTATATGTTGAAAAGTTATTAAATTTATACCTAAATTCATATAAAACAACCCTAAAACTGATATTCGTATAAAAATTTATACTGATTTTTTCAACCGTGTATTTTTATGCAACGAATTATATGGCTATGCAACGAATACTATTGTACAGCATCGAATACCTCATACGATTTGAACTCATGCTATTTTAGAGTAAGTAGTACTTTGCTTGCCATTGTTTGTGATTGTTGAGTTTCTTCTAACCCATTAGTGCTCAACGACCTTTAAAAAGGACGCGCAATTTTTGATTTTTTAAAAATTTGCTAGAAACATTTTTACCCTTTTGAGCATTTAGATATATTGTATGGCAACACTTATGCTTACCATATTTTTTACGTTTCAAAATATTGACAATTACAAGTTGTGCGGGCGTTCAAAGTGAATTTTTCGAAAAAAAAAGAAAAAATTAAAAATGTAGAAGAGGTAAATATTTAAATACTTTAATTTTAACGGATGATATTTTGAATGGTGGTAGGCTTTTTTTACTTTTATTATATCTAGTTTGCTTTGGTATGCAACAAAATTTGTCTTTGCATTTCAGCATACATGAATTTTCCACTGCTAAATGGTTTTCTATACTCAGTGTCCTTCTAAAAGGATGTTCCGGAAAAGAAGGAAAATGAGCTTTCCGAATCGGGAAAAAAATTTTTTTAGTTTATTAAAGCCATAAGAAGCAATTCTGTCGAAACAGATTTTTGATATCACGCCTGGATCGCCGTGAGCACTAATGGGCTAAAAGACAAAATAATTTCTTATTTTAAAGCATGGAAAATACACAAGTCAGAGAAAATATAATACAAAAAGTTAATGCTGCGCAATGACATTCGTTGCATAGCCATAGAATTCGTTGCATGAAAATAGAAACGAATGAATGAGCTTTGAGTGAATAGTGCTTGCCTTTTGTAGTGTGTTCGTTGCCTTCAAAGAAAACAAAGGCAAGCAACGGCAAAGTGATAAAAAAGTACTGCACGTCAGCATTCGTATTCGCTTTGAGTGAGTAGTGTTTTCATTCGTTTCACACGTTTGATGCATAGTGTTGATTCACAATTCATTTTTTGTGAGTGTTTCACAACTGCGTATGAATGCATTCGTGCACATCTCTGTTGTGTATACGCGAGCGCACAACAACGATTCAGTTCTACTTCAGCAGAAGTATATAGGAACTACAGAACTGCAGAAGTAGAACTACGTGCACATTGGTGCCCATCATTGCTCTTAATAAATTAGTACCGAAGATCCCAGCGGCAAATATGTTATAAACAACATCGTTGAATAGTTATACTCATTGTAGGCAGTAATGCCCACAACTGTAAATTCTTTTTACAAAAGGATAGCCGCTTTGTAGGCAGCTTGCCTACATTTCTTTATACAATGTGTAACAAACGAAAGGAAGATTGCCTTAAAACTTCGCTTACTAAGTGTCTGTATAGTTTAGCGAGTTGACTACATCACCACATACAAAGCACGCAGCCAACAGGCAAGACCGCTTACATCTCCATATACAAAGCAGGCAGCCAGCAAGCAGACTGCCTACAGCTCTATATACAAAGCAGGCAGCCAGCAAACAAACTGCCTACAGCTCCATATACAAAGCAGGCAGCTAGCAAGCAAATAAACAAAATATCACAGTAACAATTTCATTTGTGAAACATACAACACAAAGGGTATAGCTTTTCATACATGAAATATCAGAGTACTTCATCGATTTGCCGCTGGGATACTATATGCGAGAGAAAAAGAAGGGGAGACGTACAAACAGTGCTTTACCGTCCATAGAAAGTTGAAGAAACTCTGTCCGATTTGCGAAATACCTTCAGGGGTTTCGCAAAAAGAAAGTGATCTTCATTAAAACCCAGTTCATCATCTAGCGAAAGTCCAGTGCTTATAGAGTTCAGAAGGCATACGTTTTGTCATTCAAGGCCTCTTATTTTTGCTGACAAAGTCGCTGCACCTTAATGGTAGCAGTTATCGCTTTCATAGGATAAAGGGACAACTTAACATTTTCAATCCGATTCTATCGCGTTGTCGTGGATAATGACAGACCTTATTACATTTAACCTTCACCGAACAGAACTACATATGTCCATGTTCATTACACTAAACTTCAATTAATTTCAAACTCAGACATTCTTCAAAAAGGCATTAGATGACATACTATTTTGATAGGAGAGTGGAGGTTTTCTTCTGATCATTTCAGAGTCATCAATCAAATGTGCCGTTCTGTTCCCTATCTCCTCAAATAAGGGTGTGCTTATTTTAAGAATATGGTTACAACTCAATGTTCATAACTGACATGATAAGGTATATTGTCCTATACTTAGCTATTTGTATGATTTAAGAATCAGTTTTGTTTTTCATATTTTCTGGAAGGCTCAGAAAATAACTTGGTCTAATTGGAAATTTTTTTACTTTACGGTACTAATTTTCACCGACTGAGTAAGTTTTTGCAGATGACAAACTTTCATGTTGTTTTTTTTAGTTCCATTACCCGAATTTACTGACAATGGCATAAATGCATTGTTTTTTCATTTTGTTTCTTCTTTAGCTTCAAAAATAGTAAACGTTGACTTAAAATGGTAAACCATATATCTTCTTGTTCTCTCCAGCTGTGAGTTTGTCATGATGTTTTTTATCCACTTTTGTGCTATTTTTTTCTGCCGTATCTATCGTTAAGTGTTGAGAATTACATTTTGTGCCTTTGTGCCGCGGTCGATATGGTTAAAAATAATTCACACTTTGATTAATGCTTGAGGACAGTTTGAAGTGTCCAGTATGAAAGATAGTCGAGACAAGATTTATTTTAATTGACAACGAAAATGTGCATTTGAAGTATTTCAAAAAAAGTATGCATTTTTAAGCATCTACACATTATTAGTGACATAGTGATTTCCGTGATATGTTTCTCTAATAAATTGATTTTAAGTTTAACTAAATATGTGAGCATAATAGTTCACAATTAAGCTCAATACCTCAGTAATTGCACTTAGTTTTATTAACTATATCCCACTGGCAACGAAACTATTATTCCTTTATTATATAAATTTTTAATGCGAATATATCCAGCCGCTACTATAAATCTTTCCACTGCCAGATCATAAATTTCTACGATTGCCACGCATAATAAATTTTGTATATTCTTGGCATTGAATAAATAAATGTAATTTTGGTCAAATGCACAAAACTCAAATTGAGCTTTTAAATCAAATTCAATTAATATCAGGAAAAAGGAGCGCATAAACTTAATTGTAATGTTGGCAAGAATTATGAGTTGTCAGCCAAGTTGCATGAGATATTAACGTTGAGTTGACCACAATGCACATAATGTATAGCCAACAATTACTCCCTACAGAGCTAAACGACATTTCATTCGAAAATATTTCGTAATTGAAACCATTATTAAAATATCCAACTCACACGACAATGATAAAAACGTGTATGTATTGCACCAGTGGTAGGACGGTGCATTGTCCCAGTAAACAAAAAACAAAAAAAAAAACAAAATTGAGATTTGTATACAGAGTAATCTAATTCAAGTTTCCTATGTTCACAGCTGTCAATATTTACAAGCGCTCAAAGTAAGTTTGCAACGTGGCATTTACAAATGAATTGTTCACCATCGATCAAAGCGTTAAAATTGTTCGATTGTTCTACAGAAATAATGATACTGTTCAAACTAAGACTGTTTTTCGAAAAATAAAAATCTTATTTAATGAAGAACATTTCCACCTCTCTGAATGACGAAATAAACCAAACTGTCACATATGGTAAGAGAGAAACTCTCATGTAATTCAGGAGAGGCCATCACATGCTCCTAAAAAGTAATAGCCCGCTGTTAAAAGTTGAATGTTTGGACTACAGCATAGGATGTACAAGAAAGATGGTGATGCATTTTGGTGAAACTAACCAACCAAAAATGCTTTGCCAATTTTCGAACTTTGGGCAATTTTTTTTGATTAAAAATGTAAATATAAATATTAATTATTATAGTAAATTGAAAGATATGCCAAATAAAAAAACTCGAAGAGATTAAATAGAATATATAGGGCTGCATTGATGAATCTTGTTGTCACTGGCTTTTTGAGTCAATTTTTTTAATAAAGGATACAGCTTGAAATGTATCAAAGAGCTAATGTAACGCAACCTTTGTTAAGAGATAGGATAAAAAGTATAAAAAAATGCCTTGATGGATTCTGGTCAGCAACCACTTTGTGCAATTAATATCGATAAAAAACAGTACATCGTTAAATCAATATCTTTTCCATTTAATATATGTCGCTATAAAAAAAAACTATTGAATATGTTAACTGGGATATAAGACTTCAAATAAGATAGCGTGCTACTTTCGTTTGGAGCATATTGCACCGATATACAAAATACGCACAAACAAAATACAAACACACATTGATATATTTGATCTGAAATATATGCTATTTTCGTACGATCGATATGCAAGCAGGCGTTCAATAATTGCCAATTATGTGCCTGCAAACGAATCAGGTGCGTATTTCATGGGGAACGTGACAATAAAGCGATATGCACATACCCGACTATAGCGTTCATATTACTTGGGGCCATTTTTTTTTTTTGGCCAAATCTAAATAAATACATACATGTACACGACAAAGTGTCGCAGTTGGTGTAGTTAGCTGTGGGCTAAAATATCGCTTTTCCAGATGGCAGTCTGACGGTCCATCGGTGCTGCTGTTGCTGCCAAATGCGTGTCGCAACTTACCATTACCTTATTTGTCAGCATGTTTTTATTAATAAAAGCGTTTGACAATCATAATGCATGCGCAACTGCAGCAACAGCAACAATAATAACAAGAAAAAACGTTGGATTAGTGGTTCCAATTTTTGCGTTAGCCAGAATCTAGCACTGCTTCGTTAATCCCACAAAATTTGCTTTGGTTTTTTGCTATATGATTGTGACTACAGTGGAACTGTTTCGAATTATTATTCGTACAAATCGAAAATTGTTTAAAATAAATAGAAATATTAACTGCATTTCTAGGTTTTACGTCAATTTTAATAAATGTACGAGTACATTGGTTTTCCAATGACCACTATAACGTACATATTGTAAAAATTTTTGTTGAGTTAACTTTTCTCGTCTCACCTTAACATACTTCACCTCATTTCATCTTATCCCATATCATTTTATTTCATTGCATTCTATCCTATCCCATCATCTCATCTCATCTCTCTCTCATCTCATTTCATCCCATCCCATCCCATCCCATCTCATCTCATCTCATTTCATTTAATTTCATTATATTTCATTTCATCTCATCTCATCTCATCACATCATATTTCATTTCATCCCATCTCATTTCATTTTATTTTATTTTATTTTATTTTATTTTATTTTATTTTATTTTATTTTATTTTATTTTATTTTATTTTATTTTATTTTATTTTATTTTATTTTATTTTATTTTATTTTATTTTATTTTATTTTATTTTATTTTATTTTATTTTATTTTATTTTATTTTATTTTATTTTATTTTATTTTATTTTATTTTATTTTATTTTATTTTATTTTATTTTATTTTATTTTATTTTATTTTATTTTATTTTATTTTATTTTATTTTATTTTATTTTATTTTATTTTATTTTATTTTATTTTATTTTATTTTATTTTATTTTATTTTATTTTATTTTATTTTATTTTATTTTATTTTATTTTATTTTATTTTATTTTATTTTATTTTATTTTATTTTATTTTATTTTATTTAATTTAATTTAATTTTATTTTATTTTATTTTATTTTATTTTTTTATTTTGTTTTATTTTATATTATTTTATTTATCACCTCACCTCACCTGATCTCACCACATTTCACATAACTTCACCAAAAGTATTAAAAGTTTTGTTGCACTATTTTGTAGTGACTAACCAACTGTGCACCGCTGGTACGTTACCTCCTCTTTTGTTCGTTTTAAAAGAACGCCTAACGTGGTGTTTTAATGAAGCCATTAAAACTCATGACATCCAATCTAAACAATAATCAGTTAACGAACCTCTATAAATTTATCAAATTTAACGAAAACAACAACAATGGCCATAATTTAAAGGCTGCCTTCAGCATAGCACACACAGTCTTTTAAAAATGTCAAAAATTCAGTTTATTATCTTTTTCACATCATTAAATATCAACTGCAGCCGTATTACCAAAATCAAAATCAACAGGCAATTTAAAACAATAACAAAAACAAAGTTCCTTAATTGTGCACTCCAATTTTTCATGCATTCCATGCCAATCGAACCAGAAGCTGCCTTTCTTGTCAACAATAAATCCACCCACCCAATCTTGTGTAGTGCCTCCAGTTGGTTTTAAACTTTGAGCTTAGCCATGTTTTGGATCTGAGTAGCTGTTGATATGCAACGCACATGACGATTGCACTGCACGTGACAATCAGTAGTAGCGTTAGCTCTTAGTTACCCTTTGACTGCTGCAGACTTTTGAGGTTAATTTTTTACTCAAACTGACACTTTGACGTGCATTGTTGCCGCAGTTTTAGATTAACAAAACTGCTAGGGCATTTTTCTTTTTTGTTTTTAATGCGTCAAAGCGAGTGATTTATTTGTGTTGTTGTTGTAGTACTTATATCATTAAATTATTCGTATTTTGTTGAAATTAATTAATTTTTGATTTGAACATTTGTAGATAAAAGCAAAAAATTTAAATTTATTTAGAAAAAAGATTTAACTTCAGTATGGAGGCTTGGAGTGTGTCGAAGCCCTTAGTCACAAATTTAAAAATTGCTGAAAGTTGGGAAATAACCTCAAGAAGTTGGGACACAACCTCATTGTGCAGCAAAGTCTAAAACTTTTTGCGGAACTTCACATTTTTGTATTAAAGCTTAAACCAAACCTCCCCTAAAAAAAGGAATGCGTTCAAAGTCTATAAGGAAAGAGTAAAGTTAGTAGGAAGTGGTATAAAGTAGTAACTGTGATCATTCTTTTGATACCTATATGTTCAAGCTGGACAAACAACTGTCAACCTTAATTGGCGCCAAGTTAAACTTCGATTCTGTTATTGGATCACCCTTTATTTGAAAGCAACATTAATACAAGTGACATGATTTATCAAACACCTGATTATGCCAAATACTTCAAGCGTTAATTAATACGATTAAGTGTGTGTCAATTAGTCATGTTGCAAATATACGAAACCGCACAATTGACTTAAACGGTCGACCTCATCAATCGCTTGATTAAAAATTTTTTAATTTAGTGCACAAATAATTTTATTTTCTTGCTGCAAGATTTTTCGCAATTGATCTTGCAATGATCTGAAAAAGATATAAAATATGTGCGTGGGAAAAATTTTAATTTACTTAATACCATATTTTTCAGAGTTTAAGGTTTTTTGTTTTTTTAAAAAAAATCAATTAGATTTTTAGATCACTAACAGTAGAAAGATTTTTGCAACTAGTTCATCTTAAGTTTTACAAGCTTAAATATTTTGATTTTGAGGCGACATTAATTTTTGTATTAATAAATAAAATATTTTACATTAAGTGCATACTAAAATTTTGCACGCCTCGATCAAATTTATATAGTTACAAGACTTTTTCCAAAATATCTTTTTCTTATGCATTAAACTGTCCGAGCGAGAAAGTGCCATCGAAAATTATTTATAATTGGGGTTTTTTAACCTAGAAACTGAATGAAAAGATTCATGGGAAAATACTTTAAAGTAAACTCTTCCAGACCTAATTTAGATAATACATCCTGCGTACTAGACGTAGATTTTTCCCTTCTCCTGTGGAGGGCTTAGCCCTCATGCCAAGTTGTTTCATATAGTAAGGCAACATGTCGTATGAGTAACATGTAACTTAACTTATAATAAAAATGTAATTCTTTGCATTTAAGTTGCGTAGTGGCGGGACTTGCTATGTGGCCAAAAATTAAATAAGATCTTTTGATACCTCTGGATACTACTCATTTCAAATATTAATTAATTTCCAAATATTAATTAAAAGCCATTTAAATTGGACGCCGAATAATAGTATTAGTAGTGTGCTCGTTGATCTCAAATCCCACTCCTTTCGCCATGTCATGCAAAATTTTCGCAGAGAGATCGCCATAAAATCGCTATGATGTCAATATTATCTGCATACTAGCGGCTGGACTGGCTTGTAAATTAATTTTCTATAGCTTTGTGATATAAAATGTTTCATAATTGTACGAATTAGTTGCTATTTATATTTAGCGCATGAAAATTCAACGAAACCTACATACATAGACTAGGTGAGCTTAAAAGGGTCGCTTGCAAATTCCATTCGGAGGCAGTTTACCCATTGTGATACTCTACATATCTATATATAGTCCTTTCTCCTTAAAAATCTCATTGACTGGGTGTGAGGCACCCAGAAGCCTTGGTGAAGTTGAAGATTCTGATAAGCTCCAACTCGGTTATTTCCTGAAGACCAACAAAGAACGCAGAACCAAAATATTTTGTTCGGTTCCTCATTAGTCCCGGGCATTCGCAGAGTAGATGCCTAACCGTTTCATCCTCTTCTTCGTCTCCTGCAGAAATCTCTGAAAGGGGCATCATACATGGTGGCCATAGGGCCAATATAACACAGTGCCCCGTCAGCACTCCTATAACAGTTCTTAACTCTACTGCGCTGAATCTTAAGAGAGTTTGTGTCCTTCCTAGATTCAGCTTAGGCCACGTGTTTCGCGACGTTCTGAATCCGGCGGTAAGGTTCCAGCTTCTGCTCGTTTATTTCTTGGTTATGTCCTCTATCCGAAAGTGTAGTTCCGCCAGCAATATCCTGAGAACACCCTACATAGACTAACCATATGTGTAAATTTGTTTGCCCCATTTCCTTAAAATGGACTTTTTTGTTCGTATAAACTTATGATATATAGTTTAATGTAGCTTACTGTACTTATATTTTAGACAATTTAATATAATCTAAGCTTACCATATATCATTCTGATGAAAAGTTATACTCTCGGTTGCCAACTTTCTGAAGACATACCAACCAATGCTAGTGACGCCACGCCTTCGTTGTCTAATGCAAGTAATGTTTTTGTCTATTGACATTTAAAGCAAATTACAACAAATTGAAAACTACACAATTTTATTTTCAAACGATATACTTACGCAATCTTAGGTTGTGCGCTCCGCTAATTTCCTCTTGTACGCACTAATTAGTTACGTCCTTAGAAGAATGCAGAGAGAGAGAAAAAACCCAAAGGCAGCTGCTTTCTTACTGCAAGCGACTTGTTGATGTTGCATGAGTGCTATGTTGCGTATGTTGTTGGTTGGTTGATCTTCAGCGTATTACTACCATAAATTGAACTTGGCCACGATCTCACTGAACACCACTTAGTAGGTAGTTTTGAGTAGCTGTCACGATATTTAATATCGATGCTAAGTCCAAGTTTTGCAACTGACATAAGCGTATCATATAAATGGCCATCGATTGCGATGGCGATGGCGACCACGGATGTTTAATGATCGTTCGACGATCGTTAAACTTTTTGCTTATTTTACTTTGACAATTTGTTTCAAGCCCCAAAAGGAAGTGCGAAAAAATTGCTACACAAAAATAACAAAAATGGTTTGTATGACTTTTTGTTGTTGTAGAAAAATGTGGAGGATTTAGTTTATGACATTTTTTGCTTTTTCCACATTTTCATGCTTTTTGTAGCTTTTAATTACAAAATGATCGTGTAGTTTTTCTGCTTGTTTTTTTTTTTTTTGGTTTTTAATTAGGAGAGCTATTTGTAACACCATTTCAATTAGACATTGTGTTGATTTTTCAAATATTTTATTTCATTTTATTTTCTTATTCACTTTGAAAAACAAAATTACATTTATTTATGTTTTTTAAAATAAATTTTAGTTGATTGCATGCGTTTCGTTGGAATTCCCAATATATTCAGGTGTACCATACTGGATTAGAATGATGATGTAGGTTGCTGTGACGGATAATGTCTGTTGTGATAAATACATACGAAATTATAAACGATTGCTTTAATGATTTTATTTTTTTTGATTTTAGTAAAATGTTTGCTTATGAAAATATACATACCGCAGATACAAAAGAACCATCCAAAAAAAACATTCCATAAACTGAATATTTTCGAAGATTCGAACTTATTAGTGTAGCATACTGAAATAACTAGAGAAATAATAGTGAAATTTAGAATGAGATATACTTTTATATGTACACTGTACAACGCTAGTTTTGTGAGATACTTATACAAAAAAATTGCATCTGATAATCTTTTAAGCAATCAAAAATGGTATCCTTTACTAGATCGGAATTCATTTGAATGTAGTTTCCGACAACTCTAAAATTTCTGGAAATGTTAAAAACGGAAGTTTCTTTTGATGACCAAATAGTCCATAAGACTTTAAATTATTGCAAGTTTGAGAACAGGTACTATTCAAGAGCACTTAATAACAAAAGTACGTCCAGATGAAAAGTGGGCTCATAAAAGTTAAGTACTTGGAGTCTGGTATGTTTTACGTTTTAGTGACATAGTCTTTATAACAATATTCGAAGACAATATGATACTACGATAGATACAACCCAAAGTACAAGCATTCTCCGAAAATAATTTATTACAAAAAAATAATTCCTGTAACATTTTGATATATACCTTTAATCTTAAATCAGCATCTTTGGTATAAATAATTAAGGCATGTATTATATTTGGTGTTTCTTCTATCTGAAAAAAATATATATAAATATACATATTAAAAAAAGTGATAAATTTAATAGAGCTTAGCCACGTATTATTCTTGGAGGCAGTAAAACCTAATATTGATCAAACTTTAAAACGTGTACTTTAAAGTCTCTCAATAAATCAACCATCATCACCGTAAACATTGAAAATTTCATTTGTCATCGTATTATTCACGCATATTATCTATTTCCTACTGGGTAATATCGTTGAAAATTGGTGTGAGAATCTCTTACATATCAATCACATTATCGTCACTAATATCTTCACATCATCATCCCTCTCGTCACATTATTCTATATCGTTATCATCGTCACTTACTCACTCATTGACAGGTCAGTTACTGTTTTTGGTTAAATACGCACCAATTTTAATTACATTGATTCAAAATTTAGAAAATTATAAATTAAATTAATTTTATATACAATATAATAATATTTTATATACATATTAAACATTTTTGTGTTGTATAATGTGACTCATGAACAATAAATATCATATTTAATTAACATATTATACAATACCCACTCGGCATGTAACGTTTCAGAAACTATCAGGAATAGTATGTAACGTTTCAGATACGTTTCAAATGAAAGCTAAAAGCATATATTGAAAAACTGCAAAAACGTATCTAAAACATGTATGGTTTCGTGCGAAAGATTTCCGAAAGGTTTTCGAAACAATACATGCCAAGTGAGAACAAACATAAGTACTCGTACTTACCGATAAATAGACCAATGCAAAATCAGTAACTGTCACAACAACTTCAATCAATGGTGTTATGATCTGATATCCAAAGAATAGTATTGCTTCAAGCATATGAAATTTAACACTCGAATTTGACATCCATTTCAAGCCGTACATTACCAAATTGTAGCTGTTGAAGATAATCGAAAGGAACGATTGAAAAAATATCAACATTAGCTGCAGACGCGTGTAACGATTTAAACGAGCACTCAACTGCATGATGGTATGCTGAATCTACAATAATGGAATCAAAAATTTAATATTGAAGTATTTCACAATTTTGATCATTTGCTTACCATCATTAAGTGATCAATTATAAAATGCATTTCTTGTTTTGAGCGAGGCGCATCGTTTTTGGTGTCGTCATTTGCTGGACGCACCAACTGCAACGCATGCAATTTATTTTTAACGCGTTTAATTAAGTGCTGCTGCTTTTGTATTTTCACATTGTTATTTCCGTTTGATTTCTGAGTTTTGTAAATATTTTTATACATTTGAAATTTATGAAAATTTGCATCAATTTTGTATTGAAAATCATTTTCATAAAATGCAATATTATTTTTCCTTGACATTTTTTGATTTCACTGGTTCAGTGGTATCTAAAATAAACTGACTGCTTTTTGATTTCAAGTTTCTGGCGAACAGTTGACGTCTACAAATAATTTTATAGTAAACACGATGGCCTCGTTTAGAACACCATTGGGAATTGATAAAATTAAATCAATAATTATTGTCCGATATGCATCCATTAAACATTTTTTTAATTATGCAAGTAAAAGATTTCGTAGCTGATACAATAGCGCTTAGTTTAGAACGAACACAATTTTTGGGGAATAGACCTAAATTTTCTTATGTTATACTCAAACATTTTTCATATCCCACCACTTATCAAATATATATATATATATATATATTTTTTTTTAAAAAAGATGCCACACTGGGTATCGCGGTCAAATATTTTCGGCTGTCAATTGGCAAGTTAGGTTAAAAAACCTGGATAATTACCAGCAATAAACCCCGACGCCTTCAATCCATTATGATATATTACATTCGTAAGCTAAGGTTACCCACGGATTACTAAATATATATTTGACCCAACTAAATTCTTTTAGCACACTCAAACATAAGTATATCACACTTTGCTCAATAAACAACCCTTAAACCCTGCATAATAATATCTATCAAAATTTGTTTATTGTTAACATATGTTTGTATATTAGGGTGACTAAAAAAAATCGAGTTTTCGATTTCTATGTTGTTTATATGAAAAGTAGTTAGTGTTATGTAAAAAAATGAAGCCCTGAAAATTTCAATTTCATTAAAAAATATTGATATTTAGAGGTCGCTAGTGTCCGATTTATGAATTAAATTCATTCTTTTTATTTGCGAGTGATTATAACTTTTTCCAAAAGACAACTGCGCATAAGATACGGGCTATCGGCATTGATTCTTATATTTTCGGGTCTGCTGAACACGATAGTGATAGTTGTTTTGCTATATAGTGACTGGGTATCATGGTAGCATCGAAAAACTCCCAGAAAGCAGTGAAAAAACAGCGCGAATTTGGGTTTATGTGAGGTAAACTTGAGGAATACATTTCTTAGTCTAATATTCTTCAGCAAAAAACAGACGAAGGGATTCTGGCTAGTCTGGATGTTCCAGTGTTTTTTATCTGAAGACCAGAGTAATAGAAAAATTAAAAATCTTCGAAAACAGGCCAAAACTCAAGTTTTAAAGATCCCTTATGAAGTAGTTTTTTGCGCTGAATCCGAATTTGGCCTCAAAATTGACCCATCATATCAGAGTTCTGATATATTTGAGCTTATGAACCAAATAGTTATATTTGAAGAAACTCTTTGTCTATATGTTAAAAGCCGTTCTTAATCAAATCTTTCGAAAGTTGTTGTTATATTTTTTCTAACAAAGATTTTGCACAGCATGAATAATAAAATATATTTTGTTAACTATTCATCATTAAATATTTATGTGTGTAAGCAATAGAGGCAAATTATTAATTTTGCTAAAATCTTTGTTCCGCAATTAGAATTTATAACCGCACTCCGATTGCCCACTTTCAAATGCATGTCATCATTAAGTTAAACAGCAACAACAGCAACAACAACAACGACCACTAAAACAACATCAACTAATTAAAAGATACACAATGCATAAGCAAAGTGCATTGGAGTGTACAAAATGTAGCGCAATTGGCATCGATGGCCTGCATGGCGTCGAGTGAATCCGATAAATTAATCAAGATACACGCTATTACACCTCAAAGTATTGGCAAATCAAGCTCAGTGGTAACAAGCTCAGATTTTTATCTGCAGTTAAGTAAATATCCTAAATTCCATCATCATTAGAATTTAATGCAAAGTTTTTCGAGAGAGTGACAGCTAAAGGGTGTTCAAACTTAAAGTGTCTTTTAAAATTATAAATAAAAGACATAAATTGTGTAAAATCTTTATTTATTTTTATTAGAAACTAAAGTACATTGGTGCCGGTTAATAATGAAAAATAATGGTGTTCAAATGATCTACTCTGCTGGCTCGACAGGCTATTAATTTTTTAGCGAAATTTTTTACAACTTTTACGCATAATGATGCTTCAATTAGTGATATTTGCTCGATGATGATGATATCTTTGAGCTGTTGTGCAGTTTAAGGATTATCCGCATAAACTTTACTCTTCGATAGACCCCTTAAGAAAAAATCCAATGGTGTTAAATCGCATGACCTTGGCGACCAAAATTTACGTCTGTTTTTCAAGCAATTCGATTATTAAACTTCTCCTTCAGAAGATCGATTGACTTCGAAGCTGTGTGTCATGTTGCACGGTCCTGTTGAAACCATATATTCTGCACATTATATTTGTGTAAAATATTGAACGGAGTTTTCGGTTTGAGGTTTAATTGCTGTGAACGACGACGAATTGATGTCATTTTCCCTTCAGCGACACTTGTGCTAACAGCTGCAATATTTTCACTTAAACGAATACTACCATGATAAATTCTACTTCTCTGATTTTGAACTAAACCAGTGTCTTCAAATTTATCAATGATAAGTTTAATAGCACAGTTTATCGGAGCATTTGCTCTACCATATTTTGAACAAAATGTTCTTCTAACATCTGAACATAGCTGGGCATTAACTCGGTAGTCGAGTGGAAGCATTAAAAAATTCATGAAAAAAAGATAGACGAGAAGAACGTAACGTAGACGTTACGACCAGAAGAACAGAGATAGTCTAAGTAACGGAAGCAGCAATGCGAGTAACAACGACGACAATGATGAGGAAGACTTTTTCAATTCTGTCACTCAATTTAAAGGAAAACCTAGGAGTCACAAATATTTAAAGAGTAAAACTCAAAGTCTCGTCGTGGCTAGACATGTAATCAAAAGACTTGTTCAACGATGTAGTATTCCTCGGGGTACTGCTATACCCTCAAGAGCTGCAGTTGAAAATCTTTTTTCCACGGACAGCTATTTTAACCCCGAAACGAGCCTCGCTTTCAGATGAAAATTTTAACATATTAAGTTCATAAAGGAGAATATCCACATTATGACAGATGACTAAATTACACACTCCAATTATACATGTCTTTTTTATTGTTCCTAACCTTTAAACTTCCAGAACCCAATTTAATAGTTTTTATAAAAAGATCACTAGCGCAACAATATAGAAAATGCAATTTTTATAACGTAACGGATTAACGATAAGCGTTAATTCTTTCGCAACGTAACGCTTTAACGTTAAACGAAGTTAACTTTTTTAGTAACGGATTAGCGATTAACAAAGTTAACTATTTAATTAACGTTGCCCAGCTATGCATCTGAATAACTTTCACCATGTTTAAAACAAGTTTTAATAATGAAACCATATTTTTAACTCCTGTTTTAACTGACCTGTCAATTAAAGTTAATCAATTGCCTTAGTAACTTTTCAATGTTTCTTCCAATTCCACCACGCAATATCTTGAGAACCACCGTAGTCAACGCTCTAAAAATTGTCATATAATCAACATTCATTTCAAAAATTTTTAGTCAAATTTATGTCATTAAAATCGCTCCTAGAATCATGAGTGATAATTCCCCCATGTTTGGTACTTACTTATAATTTTCGGAAGAAATTGTCTATTTTTTGTTTTTCTAGTGTTCGCCACAAAAATAAATTTTGCCTGATATTTTGTTGTATGGACAATTTTTGCTTGTCGCAGATATATTTTTCTTTGTGATTTTTTTTTTTTTTTGCAACTTTAAAGACAATACTTTGTAGGTTTGAACTATTGATTACTGAGGCAATATAAGTAAGAAAGGTTTGCAATGTTCGCTATAAACGCATTATCAAAGTTACATGGAACAATGAAGAAAACACATAAAATGTAGATATTTTTATAAGCATAAATCGTGATTATTTTAAATATGCTATGTATTTTTGGTTGCTAACAAATTTCAGAGATATATCTATGTATCTTTACGTAAAATGTTAATTGTTGTTTGCTTCGCATAAACTTGTGGCAATTACTATCGAATTTATTAATTGGTTGAGGCAACAAACACACAAACAAGGTCTTTTGCAGCAGCCCTGATCACGCAGTTGCTGCGTTTAAATGCATTCACTTTTAAGTTAAAGATAGGGGAAATGGGGCTCGATAGTCATTAGTTTGTAAATTACCTCTTACTGGTCGACTATGAAGTTATGTTGCTATATAACGGTCAAATATATTTGGTTTTTATTAATTAAATATATTATGCTGTTAACAATGAAAGCAAATTTCAGTGAGAAATTGAGTTTGGATTATATACTTAGACAAGGTGCAGCAGCCAAAAAAGCTACAAATTTGTTTTTGTTAATGCTGGATGATATTCTCAGCAAAGCACCTACAAATGCGGCATCCTGAAGACCACGCTTATGTCGATATGTTTTCTCGCTATCAAGCAATCCAATATCCGATCAAAACTCACCGGCATCGGATCTATTTCAGAACAGGTAGATTTGAAAAGCAACAATATCAAAACAAAAAACTTGTCCATTTACTCAACCAACGCCAAAAGGCAATAAGGTGAATATTTTCATTTATTTGACTGTGAAACAGTCCCTGATGGCGGTACCAATATAGTTATCGATGTTAGAATCAGCAAAACGAAAACCATCATCGCTCAGTTGCGAAATATCTGGCTGACTTCGTTCCAATCAACGACATATGAAGTCAGCTGTTTTGTAGGGTTGTGAACTGTGGCGTACCTAGGGCGGCAAAATGATCCTCGTAATATGAAATAAAAATATTGTCCTATGTAGCAAACTTTGTTTGTAAATCAGAGAAAATTTTGTGTTGGTTGGAGGCGGCAAATTACCTTTTTCTCCGGGAGCCCAATGTGTACGGTACGCCATTGATTGCGAAACGTTGTATACTATTTACAAATGGGCCAGAATCGTCTTCAATGTCGAGTTGCTCATCAAACTGAAGTTTGTCGACCAGCATTAGAGTGCTACTTCGATTTAATTCATCGTAGAAACAATCACTTGATCAAAAATTACTTGGATCGGTAAGATAATGATGAGAATTGATGGAAGAGATTTGTGGAAGCTTTATACGCCATGAGAAGATGCAAAGCACAAAAAGTTGTCGTAGAACAATTTTCCAAAAGAATATTATTGTTTTCAATACACTAATGATTTTATCATTCATTACTTGGACGGAGTTGAGTTCTTACTGTACTTGACTATGACTGACTTATGCCCAGACTGCTGACTTTTACTATGAATGTCTTGATTGTAACTGACTTTGCTTGCAACAAACTTTGAATGCTTTCGATTTTGATTGTAATTGACTCTGGCAGCAAATGTCCTCGACAGTAAATGAATCTTTGACATTGGCTGATTTCAGTTGTAACTGGCTATGGCAGACTATAGTTACAATTGACTTGGATTGTGACTGACTTTTTTTTGTAAATGACTTCGAATGTGATTGACTTCGACTGTGACTGATAATAACTATGTTTGACTTCGCAACTGACTTTAACTCTATCTGACTTTGACTGTGACCGATTTCAACACTGACTAACTCCGAAAATGTTTGACTTTATGGTGACTGACTTTAGTTATTGTTGAATTTTACTGTTTTCGACTGTAACTGATTCCGATTCGATTGACTGCGACTGACTTCTAATATGAGTTACTTCGGTAATGACTGACTTTGACTATAAACGACTTAAGCTATGACTGCGTTTGATTTTAGTAACTTCAGTTGCAACGTATTTTGTTTACAACGGTAATGTTTTATCTGGATATACACTTAGTTCGAAAATTATCTCTGAGAGCAATCATCGTTGAAAGCAAGTCTTAGCGCACTTTAGTTCGATTTAGTAGATTCACTTTCAGCTTCGCTATCAAAAGTAACTAAAAAATCTAAATATCGCCAACATTTCCGCAAAACTCCAATATCCTCTACACAAATACATTAGCGCGCGGATAGACAAAAAAAAAAATTGCCAATTTATAGATATGAAGTTGAAATTTAAAGATCGCGCCTCATTCTGTGAGTTTTTTTTTTTCATCGCATATTTAAATTTGAATTCGTGCACATGCATTTCTCTGCAGTTTGACTCCTTCTTTACTGCCTTCTCACCCTGCCCGGCATCATAAGGTGAGCCTATAGATACCATTGAATTTTTGATATCTGAAAAATTGTATCAATTACAATTTTCGTATTTTGTTGTCATTGCATATTTAATTTATTAATGCTATTTTACGTTTGTATTAGTCATGCGAGTGTGTGTGTGTTTGTGGCAAATTGAATGCGTGCAGGAGGCGTGATCTCTGTGCATTCATTTTAATTCAGTCGGTTTTTTAGTTTTTTTTTTTTTTAATTTTTATTTTTATTGTATTGCAATTTGTTGACTCAATATGTTGAACGTTTAGCGTTAGTAAATTTGAATGTTACCAACCTCACTTGATTGGCAACAAAAACTGTTTTTTTTTTAATTAAATCGGTAATTTGAAGAAAGCAACAAGTCCAAAAATCAAATAGTTGGGAAATTAAAAAAAAAAAACCTCAAATCTCTATGTAGCTTCATTTGTGAGTGAAAATACATTTAGCACAAAAGTTACATGAGTGACGGGGATAATCCGATTCATGCTTTGTTTCAAACATTCACTCGTTAATAATTACCATATCATGTTTTTGGCGAAAGCGATATTGAAGTAGTGTCTTACTTAAATATGTTACGAATTGTATAATATTTATATTTATGATAATTGATAGCATATAAGGGTAGGATTACTTATCAGATATTTATTTGACTTAACCACATCTCTTGAATCCACTCAAACAATTATAATGTTTGGTCCAAAAAACAAAGCTTTAACTTTCAATGCAGGGATGCTATTATCTACCAAACTTGTTTTTGGTTAGTAAATATTTTTTAAATCTGTCAACCATTTTGCGCTTGTAACTTTTTATGTTTTGTGCACTTACAATACTGAACAAGAAGCTTAGTAAAAAATATTATATAACGGGTGATTTTTTTGCTATTTGTTTTTTCAGTGTAAATTTTTTGATACCTCACGCGTGATTTGTAACATGTGTCAACGTCAAAAAAGCTTAAGGGCCTCCGCGAGTTTTTCGAAAAATAATGACACTTTCTTAAAAGTTTTTTTGAAGAGGCATTTCTTTTAGACCAACATTTTTTTTTTACATTAATAAAGTATTGCAATTCAAGATTTATCCCTGAAATGTTGGTCCAAAAATATTCGTCGATAAGTTACACAAGTGCAATGCCGTGAAAGACCTGAAAATTTGCGGTGAGCAAGATATCTGGAGGCTGGTTCATCCGAAAAAAAAAAATAAAATTTCGGTTTAGTAAACAGTTCTTAGGCGTTTCATTGTTGATTTTTAAAATATATGTATTTTTGACAAAATGGCGGGCGTAGCAAGAAAATGTTAATTGAGGTCGTTTTAGGCTATAAATCAAAAAATATGTATCCAAAATAAAATCGAACGATTAAACGCCCAAGAACTGCACTTCCAAATCATTGAAATTTACTATCAAAATTCACTTCAGCGACGAAGCTCATTTTTGGCTCAATGGGTACGTCAAACAAGAGCTGCCAATGCACCCTGAAAAATGAACTGTTTGGTGCGGTTTGCGGGCCGCCTGCATCATTGGACCGTACTTTTTCAAAAATAATAAAAATTGCAACGTTACAGTCTATAGAGTAAGGTACCGTGCGATGATTACTAAATTTTGTTTGCCCAAAGTAAAAGATTTGGTTTTGGTTGACATGTGGTTTCAACACGCGATACCATGGACCTTTTGAGAGGCGAGTTTGGTCAGCAATTAATCTCATGTTTTGGAGCAGTCCATTGGCCGCCAAGATCATGCGATTTGACTCTGGACTATTCTTTGTGGGGCTACGTGATTTCTCTCGTGTACAGGGATAAGCTAGTCATAACTGCAGCCCTGGAAGACAACATTACAGCTGCTATTGGTGATATAAAGGCCGAAATGTTGGAAAAAGTATACCAAAATAGAGCATACGGATAGACTACATCAGGCGTAGCCGCGGGCAACATTTACATGAAATAATGTTTAAAAAGTAAATGGCAGGAATTGATGTATCGCTCCAAATAAATATTTCATTCACTATTTCAAATTTTCTGTTCTTTTTTTTAATTTTCAAAAACCAAAAGATTAAAAAATCACGCGTTAAATTTATTTTGAAGAACATATCCTTTTCTCAATGTAGCAACCGGCTTTTGGAATTGGGTGGACCTTCTTCATACTAATGAGATGAGTATGAAAATATAATTTCGAAACTGAAAGCCTCCGGCTTTGACATGAAATTATGTGCTTAGCCGGGTCAATCCCAGTCACTTGGCAACCCTGATCCTGAGTTTAGGGTATAAAATTATAATAAACTAGCATAAAAATCGAGTTTTCTTATGACCCTAAAATAGCATGAGAAATTAACAGTTTATATTTAATTATTTAGCAAAAAATGCTCCACAAAAACGCTTTAGAGGTTGTTTTCATAAAATAAATAGCAAAAAAAAAGTCTGAATAAAAAAGTATTATCAATTTTATTATTCACAAAGAAGCTCTTGCCAATATATACATATGTCAGACATACTTATGAAGAAACGGCACACTTACTACCCTACACGACTATCCACAATTCACGCTTGAATTCCAAATTGATTGGGTTGAAAAAAAATCGAATCAAAAATAAATCAAAAATTTTTTTATTCTCAGCATATCGTTGAAATTAAGCTGAATCGCCTTAGGTTATTTACTCATAATTAATCGTTAATCAACTTAAGCACCTGTCAGAAATTTATTAACATACGAAGGTGTACCTTTTCGATTTTGAACCACTGACAAAAAGTTCAAGGCATTAAGACTTCAACGCAAAATACCTGCGTGATATAAATCACGCAACGCGCCAAATGCCGATCAATTAAAAAGTCAAAAATGATGCCAATATTTTTAACACCAAATTAATGCGAAGTAATAAAATGACAATAAAACCATAACAATAGTACGAGGAGTAATAAAAATTGTTAACATTAAAATGAGAAAAGTAAACAAATTGAACATAAATTTTTGGGCTGTCAGCAATGTTACTTTACAAGTTGTAAAACATTTAAGACAAAGTTGAAACAAAAAAAAACAAATAAATAAAATAAAACGCAGTTCAGTACAACGACACTTCAATGATTCCCGCAAGCCCAGGTCATTGGTAGCCGTGTATATTTGAAACTTATAATTCGAATTAACAATCAAACTACAATATCCGCAAAACGATTATTTTGCCCCCTTGCTCACTCTGAGCAAATTCGACTTAATAGCGAACATAGCATTATATAATAACCTGTAATGATTATGGCCATTAATAACATTTTGAACCTATTTCAAGATAAATAAAAAAAAGTGCAATTGGTAAGAAATCAATCAGCAAATGTTGTTGGTTCAATAACCTTTGGCTTTTATTGTGGTAACGAAACCGAAAGTGTTTTTTTTTTTTGTTCCATATGATGGATTTGTTAGGCTATCTGCATCGTACGAATATTGGTAAAAGGTGTTACGGTGACCTTGATTTTTCATTCACTTTTTTAAATCTTTTTTTAATCTGTATATGCACTACATATTTGGAAATGGAGTATTTTAGCTTTGCACAAGCTTTTGTAACACTTTGTGATAACTTGATGAGCATATGAGTTACAAAAATTTACGAGGTCGATTTCAACGAAAAATGTTAATGAATGAACACAGTGTTCAAATCAGCCTAAAGAAATTGTTGCAATTGTAATTGTTTAAAACTATACTATTTATATAAAATTGCTTGTATGGAAATGGTTTGTAACGCTTTGGCGCAAAATTTACTCAACCGATTATAATAGTCTCTTTTTTAATATAACATATTTGTGCTAATGAAGGTTATTGCATACTTATTTTTTCATTTTTTAAAGTTAAATATCCTTTTTTTTTATTAAGTTTTTGCAAACCCCGCATAAAAATTGTCGGTTTTTTTTCGTTGCTTATGCTGCTTCTTGAATTTTGTCTTGTTTTTATTGTTATTGTTGCCTTCGAAGTTCAAAGAACAAACTCTCCTTCAATTGTTTGTTTTTTTGTTACTTTTGAAAAGAGAAGATAGTGAGAGAGTAATTTCATTATAAAAAAAAGCAACGGGACGTGCGCGTGCGAAGACGCGGGTACCACTAGTGCATGTATATAGTTAAAAAAAAAAAAATGACATCGATCACTTTTTGAAAAAAAGCGTCCAAATGTAAAAAATCATGCTCTGAAAGCAAAAACTCAAAAACCAATATTGTTTTTTCAACATCAACATCTCTGAAGGATTTTCTCCAGTAGAACAATGTATAGTAAAGCATCAACTTTACAAGCTATATAATATACGAAAGCTTGGGGGGACAAAAAATTTAAAAAAAATACATACAGTCAGAGTACAATGTAGTGAATAATAATAATAAAAGAGTTTAGCTATTACAGCTATTAGAATTCTTAGCTATATAGTTTGATACTTTGAACGCTTAATCGTTATGAAATTTAATATGACGGTTATAATTGCTGTAAGATATCCTACTAAAACTTGGTGTAGAAATGTCGACTACTGCATATGAACATGAAATTAAGTGGATTTGACGTGATTGCATCAGTGGGCGTGGCGCCTCTCATACAGCCAAAAATCGTTTGAAGTTATATTTAGCGTACTATCAGAGTAATCCTAATAAAATTTGGTGTAGAGGTGTCGATTACTATAAGCTTTGACATTGAATGACACGACTCTGTTTCAACTTTTTCGAGTTTTTGAACATTTTTCAACTTTTTTCAACATTTTCAGTATTATATCAGCATTTTTCAACTGTTTCAACCACTTTCAACTTTTTTCAATCTCTTTCAATTTGTTTCGACTTTTTCCTCCTTGTTCAACTGTTTTCGTTATTTTGCGTTATATTGCCTTTTTCAACCTCTTTCAACATGTTCTTTTTTCGACTTTTCAACTTTTTTCAATATTTTTGAAAAATCACTTTTTCAACAATTTTCGACTAAGGGGACGTCCCTAAATTACGTGAGGTGTTTTTTTGAAAATTCGGATCCACCCCCTCTACTTGGTGAAATTTCCTCCCTTCCGTGAGACTTGCCTTATAATTTTGAAATGTAATCTGCTATAATAATGTATACTTTCTGCATTAAAAAGTTGACGTGAGATTTTCGTTGAGCCCCCCTCCCCATTAATGAGATTTTTCCGGACCCCCTCCACCTCTATTTTGACAAACGTAATTTATTCAAACCTCCTTGAACTTTTTTAACATTTTTCATATTTTATCAACTTTATCAGCCTTTTTCAACTCTTCACCCTCTTTCAACTTTTTCAACAAGTTCCATATTTTTTCGACATTTTTAACCTCTTTCAATTTATTTTTCGACTTATCAATCTCATTCAAGTTTTTTCGATTTATTTTAACCATTTTGATTTTTTTCGACTTTTCTAATATTTTAAGCTTTTTCGACATTTTTCAACATTTTCCCTACTATTTTTTTTTTATTTTTCAGCCTTTTTCACACTTTTCAGCAGTTATTAACCATTTCGGTTTTTTCAACCTCTTTCAACTGTTTAAATATTTCCCATATTTTTTCGACTTATTCAACGTTTTTCAACATTTTCCATATTTCTTCTTCTTCTAAAACGAAAATCCGAACTTTGGTCGGTCTCCTGGTACCAGTAATTAAACGAGAGATTTTCAATCCACTTCTTTCATCTAATCTCCAATTGCTTGCAGACGAACAGGCACCAAATTCATCCAAACAACTGATTGTTTATACCGTTGAAGCTTAAAAAAACTTCTAAAACACATAAAGTTGTTTGTGTCTTCCTTTTGAACAACCGTACGATCCACATCATACATAAACCACATCATTAATTCGAAACAAATGGCAATGCTGCTTTCTATTCCTTTGGTGTAGGGTAATTCAATAGGAAACGTAACCGTTTGTAATTCCCTCTCTTTTACAAATACGTTGTTGCTCCACTAATGTTTTATTTTTGTTTTTACCTCTTGTAACATTAAATTTGTTATTATCGATATTGTTTCCATTGTTGTCAGCCTATGGAACTCACCTCAAATGAATAAACAAAATTCTTAAGAAATCAAAACATTTGTTGTTTTCAAGAGTCTGGTCATACCGGAAGTTGCTCGTTTCGGTGCTATTTTTATGTCTGGTGATTTTGTTCTATCGACCGCCGCCTACATTAATTAAAATGTGGGTGTGCTATATTGGTACATTACCATTATTAATTTATTGCAAATGTATTATTTTTCTTTGTATTGTGGATAAATAATCCCACGGCTTCCTGTGCTAAAGCAGATCATTTAACACTATTGAATTTTATGCCTTAAAAATTATATTTTTTCCATGTTTTTTATTGAAACATAAAGAAAAGTTTTGAAATTAAAATAAACTGTTGAGTGTATGCAGGATGTTTTAACAGAAATATTACATGAGTGTGTTTTCATTGTGAAGGGTGGGTGGAACTGTTTTGCAATAGTTTTGGATTAACACATTTTTAGTACCGTATTGTTTTAGTAATTCATGTACTTTTCATCGAAATATACAATAACTTAAGTCGATATATGTCGAATTACGTAGGAAAATAACGAATAAGTCGTTCAATGTCGACTGATGTTGGAAAAGTCGAAATATTTTAATAAATTAGAAATTTTCTTTTCGGGCCACTGGATGTGGCCTAGAAATAAAGTCAGCTAAAACGGACAACAAAGACCAAAATACCCAATTTTAAACTTTCCCGACTTAAATGACAGACTCTTTCACTTGCTAAATCGGGTAAGTATATGGGAGTCAATCGGAAAGTTAGCATTGAACAGAGATGCAAAAAAGCATGTACTTGAAGCTTTGTATGCTTGTTAGAAAACTTTTAGTAAAAAATTTGGATACTTTGGATGTACACAGCTGTAGTTCGTCCGATCCGATTTCGGTTCTTTAGTCTGGTGGCCAGCTATTGGGAAACGCTACAACCAGTTAAGTATCCTTTTACACCTGCTACCTCCCAATTCTTTTATCAAACAGCTGCTGCTACGGGAAACCGGCAATTGATTTTCGAAGCAATATGGAAATTGCTCTATATTCGATACCTTGCCAATCGAACTTTCAAATTCCCCAACGGACTACAACAGTCTTAGACTCAGCTTTGATAAAAATTTTGCGGTGAAGTTTCTAGAGCGGGTTCAATGGGAAGAGGACACTATCAACTTAAATTTTTAAACCACTATATTCACCGATGAGTCTAAGGTGGACTGTGATGTAAGCGTAGCAGTCTACTCAGTAATGTCTCAATCTTTTCATTTTATAGCATTTCCCAGGCTGAAGTTTTTGCCATTCTCAAAATCTGCAGGTTCGTGAGCAGTATTAATTCAGAGAAGATAGCAATTCTTTGTAATAGCCAAACCGCTATCATAGCTGGAAAGAACTATTGAGGCTAGGGCGTCAATTTAAGATTGCTCTCATATGGGTTCCAGGCCCCGGTTTAGTTAAGAAGATAATTTTCTCGCATTTTCTATCTGAAGCCGGAAACCACTGAAAGATTTTAAAAATCACTATAACAGCTAGTTCAATATGGCTATCTTATAATATACTGAGAACCACCTAACTACTGTCTAGGTTTGACATTGCAAGAATCACTGCGACATGCACTGGGCACGCTGAAAGATTAGGCATTCTTCCTGCCGCAGCTGCTGAAATGCAAACGAGAACGAATCACTCGAGCGTTTTTTTTTTTTAAAAAGTTGGTCAGTAATTTAGAAAAATGGCCATATCTCGAAAACTATAGTACAGTTTTCAAACTTTTGTAAAACAATTTCCTTTCATATGACCCCCCACATTTTGTAAACCGCTCCTGGGGTTCGAACTTATAATGATTTTATTGAAGACTATATCCCCGACTTCCGATGTCTATGTCTCTAAAAATCGATACGTGCCACAACTTCTGATTTGATAGTCGTCCTCAGTTTAAGAACATTTTATTTGCGATTGCAGCGTTGACCTCTCTTACTTGGTGTTTCGATTTGATTTGTGGCTTTCGTGCATAAGGGCTCGATAAACTCGCAATCATGGCGGGTTTGCTTTATGGTCGTTTCAAGTGCACTTGTGCAGACATCTAATATTCAATGTAAGCCGAAGAATATTAGAAAGTCGAAAAATGTTGAAAAATTTGAAAACGTTAAATTGATCGAAAATCTTGATGAATTTGATTTATGTCAGAGAATGTTAAATAAATTAAAGTCTAAAATTTAACACTGGCATCACTGTCACCATTATATGTTACATTTCAGTCAGTACACTTCAGCATAGATTTTATTTCATACCCACCAATAAAGATACACCACAAAAACTTGATGACAAAGTTCTAAATCTTAGCATACTTAAAAATACTGAAATTTATTGATAATTTTTTGGCGGTCAAATTTTAATACGCCAGTGTAGAAATCAACTAACCAAAATTAATCCAAACAAATGTAACGATTAGTTTTAATACTTTTGCGGTAGCCGCATTTGAACTTTAAATGAAAAACACAAAAACCTCAATAAATATTAATACTGGGTCAAGAATTCAATAACAAAATCTCCACATTTTCTACATTAAACTGCAGTAAATCTTTTACAAATTGCGCAATTTTGTGCACAAACTTTGCAACAAAAATATTGTGATTATTGACCGGAGCGCATACCGAGCGTGTTACCAAGAATTCCAGACAAAAACACGTACGCGTAATGTAAACTTAAGAAAATTTTAATTACATAATCACCGCTAAGTGAAGGAACACAAAAATATTACAAGCAACTGGATGTAATTAAAATTTTTATTTTCTTATCAGGAAAAGCGTGCGCAAATTTGCGCTTCAAAGCATGACCAATAATATCTGTATGGGGATTTGAAGAAATGTGATTCATTAGAATGCGCTGACGATGTGCAATTCATTTGCAGACACAATGGCATAAACTGAACAATTTGAATTTCAGCAGAAAATTAATTACACGTACACAATGAAGAATTTATAATTAAAAAATAATAAATTATGCTTCATTTTGCACACAGAAATCGATTAATAATGAAATTTTTATAAAAATTAAAAATTCGTTTTAATTGAAGAAACAAAAAAAAAAAAACGTACCCAGCCATGCTAATTTACATGCCTTTGAGTTATATTTGCATACAACACAGCTAACGATTTAAGCGTTTCAAAATTAAAAATCCAAAAAAAAAAAATGTTTTATCTTGCACTCTCATATGTCAAAAGATGAAAGAAAAAAACAAACCAAAATCCATATGATCGAGTTCAGTCGATCGATCACATATACCTATTCGATCACACAATCAATTCAGTTGTATTTAGTAGATACCGCAGTTATATCGTTTGCTTTCGTATCTGAGCAAATCCTATTGCATTCGGCCGATCCGGCGATCTCACAATGTGTTCTGCGCTCGTTCTCTCGTTGCGATTGGTGGCTGTTGTTGGCTCCTCTTGGTCTCGATCGATGGTCGGCTTTGAAATAACCAAAACAATTCGTCGTTCAACAATGTTAACGTTTGTGGAATGTAAGAACCTATTCAATTCGCGTTCAATTTTTATTCAATATTACACGAATTGAATGCGCTGTATGGGCGCTGTTGAATGCCGTTTGCTGTTAAATTTTTAATTTCGCTTTCAGTTGACGATCGTAGCTGAATTCGTTAAGTTTGAATTTTATATCGCGCGGCAATACCTGTTTTGTTTGTAAGAAGTGTTGAAAATAATCATTAGCAAAACTTGTGGATTATTTGCTTTTGATTAAAATAATATTGAAGAAAAAGTTTTAAAATAATTTAAAACGTTAAATATGTGAGTTTTATGTAAAAAAAAAAATATATATATATCAAGTGGAAAGTTAAACATCAAGTGTTAATCTTAAAAGGATAATCTAATAATAAATTGCATATTAAATATTATTATAATTATATTAAATATATTGCTTCGTAAATGTGTTTTAAAAGACTTAAGGCATAAACTTGGCATGACAAAAGTTAAATCTCAAGCAAAAAAATTATAAACCGGATATCCCCAAAAAAAAAAAAACATAAAATGAAGATGCTTTGTATATGAGAGAGAAAAAAAAATGTGAATCATTTTAAAGGTTTCTTTTTTGAATTTCGTGCTGCAATGCAATTTTTTTTCATTTAAAGGATAAAAAACCGAAAAATCAAGATATTGATGCAACAAACTCGTTTTATTTCCAAAGCGTTTTTTTATATGTCAAGAGAAACCTGCATATTTTTAATATCAAAAAGTCCTTTCTTTAGCTTTCGTGTACACTGAGAAAATAAAGTCGTTTGAATATAACACATTATATTTGATATGGTGCAATTAAATATTTGATTAAGTCAATCAGTAGATATTTCAACCAACATTTACTACTACACTATTTGATATAAATAAAGTATGTTTGACTCAAATAAATATTTGATTGCTCTATATGAAATATACATTTATTATATTCAAACAAATTGTTTTTTCAGTGTTTTTTTACTTGGGACTAACAAAAGATCGCTTTATTTTTTTTTTGGTTTTTCAACAAATTTTTGAAAACTTTTTGTAAGCTGTCTTAAGCATACCATTTTGCTGGTACGGTCTGTCCATTATACAAGGGAATAGTAGCTACAATTTGTTGCCTTAGTGATGTAAATAGATCCCATCACTTTTGTTGCTGTCTTTTTCTGTCTTGCTTTGATAAGATTATACGTTCCATCCGAACTCCATACCATGGTCTGTTGTTTGATTTTCGGATCGTACTATAAAATCAAGCTTCAGCACCTGTTACAATTTTATTTACGTTTCTAGATCGTTCGTTCTTAAATTTTTTTAGGAATTATCATGCAAAACGAACTCAAGCTTCTTCTTGGACCTCATTCAAAATACGTGCCAATTTTTTCGTGTACAGCAGAACATTACCCAATATTCACTACACAATATTCGAAAATTTTGGCCGACCTTTTCGTTGCTGGTCCTCTACAGAAAAACGTCCAGTTCTCAATCTTTGATACCTTTTGGAAACAAGTGTGACTAAACTATATGATGTTAATCAAATATCACCAAAGTTGCAGGCCTTCAGTTTTTACTCGCAAACCAGCAATATTTGATTTATGTGATCATACGTTTGATATAATGGAAACAAAAAGTTTTAATAACCATTAAAAAAAATAAAAGACTTGAAAGTCATATGTGTGAAATTAATGATTATCAAAATATTCAAATTTAATCACAAACATAAGTGCACTTGTAGAAAATATTGACTTTGCTCTTCATTAGCAGTCAAAGTCATTCATTATATGTTCATAAAAAACAAAAACTTGTTCCTATTTAAGCCTCCATATCTTGAAAACCATGTTTAACTCTGAACATTTTTTGCAGAATCTTATTTCTTTTAAAAAGGTTATTGAATTCTTTCCTTCTAAATTTTGTTCAAATTTGAGGTATCTTTTTAAATTATAAATAAAAGACATAAATTGTGTAAAATCTTTATTTATTTTTATTAAAAACTAAAGTACATTGGCTGCTGTAAGTCTTTTACCAAAATTTTGAATTTGTTTTTCGCATAATGATGGTTCAATTCCTTATATTTGATTGATGATGTTGTTTTTGAGATGTTGAACAATTTGAGGACTATCCGCATAGACTTTACTCTTCAATAAACCCCATAAAATGAAATCCAATGGTGTAAACTGTATTTTGTGAGCCTTAACATGAAGATCTTTGTGTAAACTATTGAAAAAAGTTGTTGGTATAAAATTTCCATACTCCGCCCACTTTTTTCTAATATTAGTTTGTATCACAAAATATTGTTGTTCTGTAACATTTGCTTCAGTATTTTAATACCATACCTTAGCGTAGTCGAAAGGTAAGGGTTTGTAGTGAGGGACAACTGTGCTCCCTTCACTATGCAGCGTTACCACCTTGACTTAATTTATGTTTATCTTTATTGCATGCCAACGATTTTCAAACTTTAATACCAAAATGTTAACTTTAAACTTAAAATATAAATTGCAAACGAAATATTTATAAATATTTTTTTTATGCTCCGGTATAATATCATAACAAAAACATTTACTCCGTAACTAAATTTTGATAATTTTTCAACATTTTTTTTTTAATTAAAAGAGAAAAAAACTTAAAAAAATGAAAAAATAAAAATTTGTGATTAACACTATTATTTAAAGTGACTTTAAAAATCTTATAAATCATAAAGAAATATGCGAAGTTAGCAGAAAAAATTAAAACAAAAAAAAAAACACCAATTGACCTTAAAAAAAGAAAAATTAAAAAAATTAAAAACCGCAAAAATGAATATCGAACCCACAGCCAATACTCACATTTATCCACCAAACGATGTCGAAAAGCATCGTGGTTCTGTTTCATCAACAAATTCACTCGAAGTTCCACTGACGCCTAAAAAAGTTTCCTTCTCCGATGAATTGCCCTATAATAAAATACCGCCGGCGGTGCCCGATACCATCATTATCGGCAATGCTGGTGACAGCAGCAACAACAACAATGGTAGCATCGTCAGCTATCTTCCAACAACAACACCAACAACAACTAAAGCTGTTGTTGTAACTGAAGAAGAACTTTGTGCGGTTAATCATGTGCTGTTGCAAGCAGCAGAATATCTCGAAAAAATGCATGGTTTACGTGAATCTCAAGAATTAAAAAATGCTGCACTCATATTGGATGCAACAAAAGAAATAGTGCCAAAAAAAAGTGATTTGAATATGATGCATCATAAAAATGTGATAAAAAGTGATAGCAGGGAAAGTGCTGATGGTCACCACACTAAAACACCTCCGTCTTCTCCAGCGATTCTACAACTAGAAACCGTTGAATTGCATTCACCAATGAACGTTAGCAGTTCTTTATCAGATGCTGAGGCTTCTAAAGTGCACTCTGGGAAAAACACTGCACCCTTAGCATCAACATCTGAATTGATGGAGATAAGCGAAGAACAAATGCTTGCGTCGCGTTACATAGACCGCTATAACCTCAACTTAGGTAAAAATTGTAGTTCTATGGAGCTGGAAGCAAGACGTGAAAAAATTCGTTGGCTTCTCATATCCGAGTGTAGTGCACTGTTAGGCGAGGGCAAACACACACGTGAAGGATTCAGAAAATTATTTTTGGAAGAGGTAAGTTTTTTATTATATAAAGTAAAAAAGAAATGAGCTGTTTAAGTTAGAAAAATTTGATAATAATTAACAAATTATATGTTTGATATGGGCGAAATAAATATTAAATGTATGTTAACATATCACATTTTCCGCAGAGTTTAATAATCATAAATTTAGTAACAATTACCAAATCATAAATTGATTGAAATAAATATTTCTTTTTTACAAACATACACTTTTTAATAATCACCAACTCATTTATTTGGTAGAAGAATATTGCTTTGTCGCAATAATTCGACTTATGTAAGACCGATTGTCATCTTAGCATGGCCATGGTTTCGATTTTTTTTTGGAGCACACCCTACAAACATGGTTTTTATTGAAATTAAGACTCTCTTGAATTAATATTCAAGGAGGAACAAATAAAATTCAAAGGAAAACATAGTTAAAACTGCATTTAAGTTAAAAAAAAAACATGAAAAGTTACATATAAAGTTAAATAAAAAAAAATAACTATCTGAATTTTAATTGAAAAACCTTAAATATTCAAGACAGCCTTAGCTTCAAGAAAAACTATGGCTGAAAGACGTGCTCCAAACAAAAAAAAAACACGAGGCCAGCTAAAATATCGATCCCTGTGGAAAATCCCACTGAAAAAACTCAAAAATATTTCTCGGACATTATTGTTATGTATTTATAGAAAACGATTTCACTTTTTTCAAATCATCTTCTATGATAAATAATTTTTGGCGAACTTAAATTATTTCTTTATCAAGTTGTTATACATATGCAGTACTCTCAAAAATACAATTTAAAATTAATTCCAATTTTTTGGGTTTTCAACAAATTTCGAGGTGGTCTTCTTTTGCACATTACTGTATTTAAGATATTACTGGAATTTATTTATTTTTTTACTTAACTCGTACACTTATTAATATATGTATTGCACTTGCCAATAACGAATTATTATCGAACTTGTTCCTAAAACTGGTCTTTTATTTTGTTTATCTTTCATTATTGTTTTTCTCGTATCAATGCTAAAGATGAACTCCTCAAGCTTGAAATTTTTTTTTTTTTTTTCATAATCAAAAATTATTTATGCAAATCGTATTTTTACATTTTTATTGTACGTAAAATTTAGAAATGTTTATTAATATTGATCGCCGGTTATTTGAAACATTTCACCGAATTCAATGTAGACACAAAGAAACTGGTTTCTGCATTGGCTTAGTTTATAAATTTTTACTAAAAGTTTTTTTTTTAAATATTTGCATTTGTGATGTCACAAATTAAAGAAAATTTATTTTATTGTAGTTCTGGCGCTACACATACCAAAGTATTTATTACACACCCACAGTTGGATATCGTGGACATAAATAGAAAGAAATAGGGATTGAACATTTTTTTAAGACAATCGTCAGATAATACTCAGGGAATGAAAAAAAAAAAAACTATAAAAGTCTTAATTTTTTTTTTTTTTTGGGTTTGGTGACGCAGTGGGCTCAAATTTGAACTTTGTACACCAAAAATTTTCCATGAAACTTTTTATATAAGCAACTGTTAGATAGGGCGCTCTAGGTAACCTTTTTTGAAATAAAATGCAATACTGTAGCATATTGGCAGAAAGTACATTGTTTTCACTTTATAAAAATCAATTTATTTTTCTTTTATGGCATTTATATGAGTTGTGCGGATTTTTCAAAAATTAGAATAGAAAACGGTAAAAGTGGAAAATTTGCAAATTTTGACAGATAAAAAAAATATATATATATCCCCGAATTTTGAAACTTTTTTATTCGTTATGTGAGAAAGTATGATTAGCCAAAATCCAAAGTTTCAGCTTCCTTTTTTCATATATTTTTTTTTTTTTTTGAAGGAAAAAATATTTTTTGAGGAGAGCTGCTTAAATTTAGAAGGGAGTTCCCTTCATGGTAGCGGAGCAGGTTAGGCGTACTTTTCACCTTTTCAGCCCGCTTGTGATTAAAGATATAAATTCGAATGCTTTTCAATAACAGAACTGTTGTTTTTCTTCAATAACTTGTAAACTATAAAAGATATCACTAAATGCTTACTATTTTTGAAATCAGCATTGCCAACTTAATGAATATTGAAACCCATTTTGAAGAAAAGTTTTTAACCACATCCCAACTTTGTATGGGTAGTCGTGTCCGTGGACCGATGTTTTTCATATTAACAAATTTTTGTTGAATTCACCTTAAGAAAATTTCAAGAGTCTAGCGCATTTATTCTTATTTATGAGCGCCGTTCCATACAAAACCATCCACTCTGTGGCGTAACAATTAAATGGCAGGACAGCCAAATTTAGTAACGTTACAAAGTTTAGTAAAATTTTTAATTTTGTAATCAATTAATTTAACTTACCTACTAAAGCAAATTAAACAAAAAAATTTTGCAAATAAATTCTCTTATTTCACAAAAGGTATGTGTACATATTTTCTTAAATGCTACAAGGCAAGTACCTACATTTTTTTTTACTTATTTTGCTTAAAAAACCTGAAATTAAAGCGAAAATAAAAAACTATTTTATTTTGACCCAATGTTTCATAAATAAAAACTTAATTAATGCGTTTCGCTCGAAACTCAATATTTAAATGTTAGCCATAAAAATCTGTACATCAGCATATGGTTTCTATCATTATTTTCTAAACAAATATTCTCTATATTCCGGTTTATTTATACCACATAGGATCTGTTATTTTAATAAGAAAATATAAATATTTTTTCACATATACTGCTGGGACCAATAACTAATAAATCTTTCAACGACATTAATATTTTTTACCATTTTACTGCTTTGAGAATAAAAACTGATTTTATATAATCAACATACCAATAAATTGATACAAGTAATTAAATAAAAAACTTTATTGCAATCTTAAACGAAATGTACGATTTACTAAAAAGTTTGTTTTCAACACTGTATTTTTATTAGCAGAAAAAAAGGTTTTCTTTTTTCGATTACTGATATGTTAAAGGGAAGGACGAATCTATTAAATTATAAAAAACTTAAAAACTAAAATTTATATCGGCTGCTTAATCAAAAGTCAAGATTTTTGAATATTTTTTCAACAGTTTTGACCCAAAAAAAAAAATCGTTTGTCTTCGCGATATCTTTACACTTTTAGGTATATCCTTCCGATAGAACTATAGTAAGAAACCTCTCCAAATTTTAGCCTGATCGGTCAATAACTTTTTGAGCTACAGCACGAACAGTTTTTACAAATACCGTTTCGAGATAATCGCGCTCAAAGTTTCAATACGATATGATATGACGGCATGCGGACTCTGACGTTCTTGACAATAACTCCATAAATATTCTATGTATCGCTTTGTCCTTTTTACAGCAATTAGATTAGAATTAGAAAAAAAAAATTCTATGATATTTCTTGAAAATTCTAAAGGTATCGCCCACCTTAAGTGCCATCGGTTCGGAAACTTAAAAAAACCAAATTCAATAAATTTTAAAGGAAAACATTTAACATACCCCATAATTGTCAGTTCGCGAGAACAGCTCACGAGATTATTTTGACTGTTGCGAGAAAAGAGAATTTCCGATTTGCGAAAAAAAACTTCGCAAGCGTTATAAAATTCTCAGAATATGTTGTTGTGGTATTATTCTGCGCCATTATTCCCGAGTCTTTGATTTTTTTTTATATTCTTTTTTTGTTTTTTAAATAATATTCGAATCGGAAAATATAAAAATAGAATTGAATAAAGCATGAAAAAAGCATTTATGCCCGTATAAAAAATGCCAAAGTTGGGGCATTTTGAAATTCTTTATATTCGATATATCTTAAAAACTAAGCCTGTTTCACTAAAATTAAAGTCAGTTTTTGGGCTCAACAGTGCCAAATATTCACAGAATTTTCATGCCGCAAATGTTGGTCCTGCGTAGTTAACTTAGCGGCATTCATGTCATAAGTTTTTATTCTTATTCACTTAACATAGAAAATTGTGTATAAAATTAACTTAATCTTTCAACATAAAAAGTTATAAAAGCTGTATAAAATAAAATAAATGTCCATGAAATAAATTGCCATTATTTGAGCCGTTTATTTTGAAAGTGGAGCAAGTCTCTTTTCGCATACAATTTTAGCTGACTTAATTTTAGTACATATGTACATAGGTTTTTTTATGATTACTCACACGACCTGTTGTCCGTTATTATTATAAAGGAACAAAGCGGGAATTTTGATCTGAGAGCAAATGCATTTTAAGAATTGATTGAAGTGTAACATATAAGAAAATCAAAAAAAAAATCGACTTTAGCTATTATTCCTTGTTGCCGCTGATATTTTGAGAAACATTTTTATAAAATAAACATCGATATTGAAACAAATTTATTTCAAGTAATCTATTTTTTTTTTTATAAAATTAAATCATTTTCAAACAAAAAAGCTGTAATGCTTTTTTTGTTCTATTCCTAATAGTTTTTGAAATAGTTAGTTTCAAATATATGTACTCATAACTTTTTTGAAAATAATATTTTGGAAGTTAAGATATGTTCAATGTTTCCCTTTAGATAAGCACTTAACAACAGTACATAAAAGTCAAAAAAGTGTATTGTTTTTTTTTTGAATCGAAATTTATTTTATTTGCATGAAATTTAAAAAACATTCGATTTTACTCAAATTTTGATATGTCGAAGTGCTTCGAAAGTACCACATCCCAAATTTTAGCTTTCTAAGTGAGCAGGGTTTCACAAAAAATGCTCGATTTGCGTAAACAGCCGAATTTGAAGTCTAATACCTCCGAGTCTTGTTAGCCACTTTTACTGCGTAGTGACTCATATCAAAGGAGACAAACAAACTAAAATCTGGCTTAATTAATAAGAATAGAATCTCGGTTTGGGGCACCACTTTCAAAATTGTCCTATTTTACTAAGACTTACTTCACACAATCGGTTCGTAAAAAAGGTATAGAGATGTACAATTTTTTTTATGTATAGTAGATGATATTCCAAAAAAAAGTGATATCCATAACGTTTAATTTGAATTTGTGAGTTTTGAGAACTAAATTTTTTAAAATGGACTAAACATCAGATCAAAATAATGTTCGTATCAAGACTCCGATCACCTAAAGGGCTAATTTTTTTAGCCTTTGGGGCTATCTTTTAAGGTGATTTAACGTATCTGAGCAAAATTGGATTTAAATTTCATATGTATATATCATATATTATTCATATATATGTAATATATTAAAAAAAAGGTTATATGGAATTAAAAAGGGACTTATATTCTTTTGGCATATGTACATATCGTCACCTCAGAGTGTAAGTGTCCTATCGCATTTTTTGACAAAATGTTTTCAACACGCCAACATACTTAAGAAAATACACTCTTTAATTTGGTGTTATCAAAATTTAGCTACCTCTTCCCGTTCCAAAGATCTCAGTATGCGTTATGTCCTAACTGCAGCTTTTAAAATAAAATCTCGGAGTGCAAATGTCCTAACTGCTTTTTTTGCCTTTGATGTCACATTAAATAGTACACAATCGCTCTCAGGTCAAAAGTGAGAATGGACTTTTGTAAGAGAGGGGAAAAGGTATCCCCGGCGGTAATTTGGCCTCGTTTCAAAACAAAAAATTAATGGCACCAATCGTTGCAAAAAGGCCGAAAATGGATTTTGAAGTACGAATGGTACTTTCTTATATCTGTTTAGGCCTCATTTGATGAAAAAAAAAATTATTGCACCAATTGATGACTTGTGACTTAGGGGCCGTTCAAGTATTACGTAACGCAATTTTCGAAGATTTTTGACCCCCCTCCCCCCTATGTAACGCGCCGTAACGTTTTCCTCTACCCCCCCCCCCCCCCCTTAAACGTTACGTAACACCCAAGTGACCATATTTACCTAAAAGTCACAATTATGTTGCGAAAAGTACCTTTGTCATTTTGTTTGTAACGCATAGAAGAGGGCGGTGGTAGGTATGAAAAAGTATATAGATATATTATTGATCAGCGTCACCACCTGAGTTGATTTAGCTATGTCCGTCTGTCTGTCTGTTCAAATCAGGTTTACGGAAAAACCAAGAAAGCTAATTGAAAGCTCAGGTCAGACCTTCTTGCAGGCATCTTGCTATTCAAAACGGACGTAATCGGTTCATGGACACGCCTACCGCCCATACTCTATGTATATTTGCCCAATCCCATTTTGGAAAAAAATGCAGCGATTTTGATGAAACTTGGTGATTAGGTGTACATTTGAACTTAATTAAGATTAGGCTAGGTTTCAAGTTTCCAAAGATTCGCGTGGCACGGTCCTAAATTTTAACCTCTATACCACCATATCTCGTAAGCCGTGCAAGATATTGTGATGAAATTTCTTTATTTTTTCGACTTTTTCATCGATTTTAAATTGTTTAGACTTTTTCAACCTCTCTCAACATTAACATTTTGCATATATTTACGACTTTTTCAACAGTTTTCAACCTCTTAAACATTTCACACTTTTTTCGAATCATTTAACCTCTTCAACGTCTTTTTTTACTGAAATATATGTACCTACTTTGAGTGCAGTGTAGGGTATGTGAGTTTCGGCCTGACTGAAGATGACACCTTAACTTGTTCATATTGTTATTTAATAAAAATCACACATAATGTAATAAACATTTGCTTAAGCTTAAAATGGCGAAAAATGAGACGAACATATTTTATTAAAATGATAAAAGTTGATGGGATCTAGAACAGCTACAGCAATAAATGAGAAAAATAGGAAATCTTTCCACGCTTACATCTCTGGTTTTGGTTAACCAATCTCGAAGATGATAGTTTTAGAATATTCTGCTTCATAAGTGCTTTAATTTAACATATCATTTATTGCTGTAAATTATCTAGATCCCATCAACTTTTATCATTATAATAAAATTTTTTGGTTGTAGCTATTCAATAAGCATACACATAAAGAAAGCGTTTCATTATACACACCTCATTTCAAATCACCACCCGCTAAAGTAGTTTCACTTCTAAAACAATGTTACGTAACGCGTTGTTCGAACCCCCCCCCCCCTCCCCTGTAACGCATCGTAACGTTTCACAAGACCCCCCCTCCCCCCCTAATTGCGTTACGTAATACTTGAACGGCCCCTTATTCAATTATGTGACTTATAAAATTATTATATTTTATTTTTTGCATACAGCGCTCTCTGTGAACAGATTTTTGAAGTACAAATAGCTTTATTATACTCTTCTTGATAATATGAAAACAACGATATTTCGTTTGTCTCGGCTAAGTAGCTTAGAAATTTGGTCTAAAACATAACACTAGCATGAGCGTGCCGTGAACGTGCACTACGCGTGACGTAACGGTTCAGCCAAAACACTTAAGAATAGATTTTTCTACATACCCGTTTTTCAAACATGTTCACGAACGTATATATATATATACGTTTGGATCAAACGTAATATACCTTTTACGTGGAGTTTCAGAATGCAAATGTCCTAACTCATACAAATCCGGATAATTTCAATTACAGAAAAATCAAAGGTAAGTTTCAATAAATTTTTTTCAAATACCGTATAGGTAATTACAGAGATGCAACATAATAAAAATAAAATAATAAATAAATAATAATAAATAAATAAAAAAAAATAAAATAAATAAAAAATTAATAATCCTTAAATAACAAATCGCAGACACTGTTTTCTCAGTTTCATGTTTTTGCTGATAGGACACTTACACTCTGAGGTGACGATATGTACATGTATCGACTCTAAATTAAATACCAAATAATTCCTAATACAAGTTTTTTTTGTAACTCAAATTTTTAAATCGAATGTTTAAAGTTCACCGTGAACGTTTAACGATCAGTATAGATCAGCGATGGGCAAAATACGATAAATGAGCCAATTGTGGCTCTTAACAAAACAACAAACGCAAGCACTTTACTCTGCTACGCACATTTTTATTGCTGTAGTTTTTTTAGATGCACTATATTCATTAGAAAAAAAACGAAGAGAGCGAATAAGCAAACAACAATACGCACATTGCAGATAGCTTCTCTCTCTATTTGATTCTTGGAATTGGTTTATTACAGATTTTTTTTTTTGCTATCGAAATTGAATTTATGGTAGGGTCCTTCTTCTGTTGATGTTTTTGTTGCTTTTTTGTTGTAATTGGCTGTTGTTTCCAAAATGTTGCCCTTTTATGATATAGATCTCAATTTTCTTGATTTTTTATGATTTGGGACATGACTTAAAGACATTCGTACTCATATTTTTTTGGACATAACACTGTGCTTTCGTGATAAAAACTACAATAAAGTTTATGGTAATTTCTAAATTTACAAATAATCCAATCGACAAGGGAATAAGTCAAACAATTTGTTGTTTGGGAAAATGCTTATTTACACTCCGCTAAAAAGCCTTTGATTGTCTTCATGGAAGAATGTCGGAAAATGAATTATTTCGCCAATTGCTCCTGAATCGAATTTTTTCATCGTTTCCACGTAGTGTCTTCCAACTTTGTACTAAGTACTTCCGTGTATATGGTAAGATAAGCTTTTGTCAATGAAAAACGCTTTTACAATATCTGAATGTGGGAAGGACATTTTATGTCAAAAAATTGTTTTGATATTATCAATCTAATTATAGTTTTGAGAAATATCAATTCCTGAACACAGAAGCGACTATTCAAGTGTAAGTTCCATGTGAAACGATGTTGTGGTCTTTGGGAAAATGCTATTTTAAAAATAAATTTGTATGAGGGCCACCCTTAATATGCACCCTAAATAAAATTTTTATATCCTGCAAGCTATTCCCAAATCTACCAAATATACACACAAAATTTCATAAAAATCAGTCAAGCCGTTTCGGAGGAGTTCGGTAACAAACACTGTGACACGAGATTTTTATATATGAGAGATAAATACCACAATATCATAAAAACTAGAGCCAATCCAGCACTTTCATGAATATATTCGTAAACTGTGAGTTTGAAACTATAGAAATCCACAGAGACATACAGGGCAACAAAAAAAAAGTTAATTTTGTTGAGTAGTGTAATTGTACTTTATCCAAATACTTGCAAGTACTACAAATTTAAGACGCATTTCACATGGAAATACGAAAAAATGTTCTAAAACTTGTTATACCTGTAAAGCATTATATTAAATAAAAGGTAACAAATAAAGAATCCGAAATTTTGTTCATACATGACCAGTATTTAATTTTTTTTAACTGTCCTATCCGTGGACAATTGATCTTCTTTCAATAACTATCCCAATAATTTATTATAATCTATTGCCAAGATGTCAAAATTTATCCTACTGCAATATCGAATGGCATTTTGCAAATGCAACAACCTAAGAATGTAAATACCTTTCAAACGATATCGTTAGCATAATAAAATATCACAGATTTCAATCATTAATTAAACGCAATCTTCCAGAGGAGAAATGATCACAAATGGCAGTTGTTCCACTTTGTGACTACACAATGATGAGATGATTGGTTAGGTGGTTACGCTTTTTACCATCTAAGTTGATATGTTAATTCAATTATTCATTTGGAATTAACTAGTTAATATTTATAAAAAAAATGTTATCGGCAACGTTGGCTTTAATCGATTATGATTGATCATCTCAGTTTGCATTAGTCTGCATGCCTGAACTTTTCAATAAACGTAGCTAAACGTATTTCACATTCGTTAGATAAAGTATCTCAAAATTGAATCATAATTGTCATTACTAATTAGTAATTGCATTTTTTTCTTTTTCACTTTACAGGAGTTCCAGCAGAAATTGTTTCATTTATTTGACCTGGAAGGAAATGGATATCTGGTACAAGACCGTTGGATTGAACATTTGAAAGGACGATTAACGTGAGCTTGTTAAAATTTTATTTGAATTGATTTTTTTGTAAAGAAAGTTGAAAAAATTATTTATCTTTTTTTACTTAATAATAATACAAATAGAGTTTAGCTGCTACAGCTATTAGTCTTCTTAGCTATTATTGCAGTAAAGCACGATCACTTTTATATTCGGCGAAAAACCTTACAAAAAAATTCCCGAAAAAGTGTTCCTGGACACATTGGTTTCTTAAGTGAAACGATGCACTGAGACGGAACAATAAAACATTTGAAATGTAGAATACTTTTACTTTCTTAGTTTAATGTGACTGTCTTGTAATATAAGTAGTAGTGTCAAGTAT
Organism: Tricholauxania praeusta; assembly: GCA_949775025.1. Lineage (NCBI taxonomy): Eukaryota > Metazoa > Arthropoda > Insecta > Diptera > Lauxaniidae > Tricholauxania > Tricholauxania praeusta. Next base: position 22,605,399 of record OX459031.1, on the reverse strand, counting down.
AGTTTTATATTGTAAAAGTTTTTGAAAATCCTCATTTTCGTAGTAATTTTTGATAGAAAACTCCTAAAAATATCATATACAGTGTATATTATACACATTTGTGAAAGTTAGAACCACTTACTTCAATTCAAGTCACACAGCGCCTAAAGCCTCAACTTAATGTTCCAACAGGATGGAGCTCAACATTTTTTTTTAAGTCAGCGGAAGTCCCCTATAAATGCAACGCACTGTGTTGGTTTTGAGAAAAACAGAAAAGTTAGTGGGAAGAAGGATTGATGGAGTAGTGTCAGTGAACATTCTTCTTGATTTCACCGGTGTCACAACTGCCGGGGAAGAAAGACGCAGGCAAACTGTTCCACAACTTTATAGTTCGGCCAAACAAAGAATTATCCTGAAAGTGTGATGTCCTGTTGAACACCTGCGTGATGTGGGCCTAATGGGACGCCCGAGTGCTGCGAGAGAGAATCCAGGCTGATGAAATTAGTTCACATATCTCTTTAGAGCTCAACCCTTTATAATACCTGTAGAAAAGGATTAAAAACCCTACGCTACGCCGGTGGTGAGAAGAATCGACCGAGGCAATGACAGATTCATCACCTATTAGTTTCATCACACGTCGCTGAACATGATTTAGCAACTCCAAGGTGGTTTTTGGAGCCGCGGCCCAAATGTGTGAGTTTTACTCTAGTTTAGGTCCAATACAAGTGAAGTAGACAGTACGAAGATCAACTGGAGTGAAGTATTTCTTACACCGTTTCAAAAAACCAATACACTTGGCCGCTTCTTTCGACACATCGAACACATGATCTGTCCACCTCAGGTCCGGTTGAACCGATATGTCCAGAACGTCAGAAAGAAGAAATAATCCATTCGTCTGTGAGACAACAGACAGCACTGGGTTAATTAATTAAAATTGACTTGGCTAATACGATCCCACTCGGTGATTGTGTTGAGGTCGTAGACGAGTGTGTCATTCATATGCCGCCGTTTACTCTCAACCTCCACAGAGCTTGGGCGCTTTTTCAAGCAAAAGGAATGACAAATGTTGCTGTCATCCGCAAAGAAATGGATTCGGTTGGTGGTCCATGACAGAAGATCGTCGATAAAAACCAGGAAAAGGGTCGGAAATAGGACAGATATCCTTTCCAAAATAGCTAGAGATCCTTTCCAAGTATAAAGAAATGTGTTTGGATCAATTGAAAGGCGCTCTAAGTCTAGAAGAATGGGACAAAGTTGAGGATTTGGTGCAATTTCTAAGGCAAGTATATCAGACCACCCTTCAACTTTAGCAGGAGCAGCTTGTTTTGGGTGATAATTACTTGACTTGAAGTTAAGAATAAAGTTCAATAAGTCTTCGATGGCTTCAACGCATCACATGCATATTGAAGTAAGAGAGATGCGCTTATTAAATATGAATGCTGTAAGTACAGTGCCATTTTTAGACTCCCGGCTTCTTCAATCTATTTTAGACTAATTATTCCAGTAAAGAGGATTCTCTAACACTTCTTATCTTTCACTTTAAGTGTTTTGTTGAACTGGAAGTTGACGAGTCTTCAGATGACGAAACAAACCGAAAGGTCATGGCTGCATATAATTCGCCGACCTAATGGAGCCTGTTTCAATTTACAATTTAAGCAGTTTTTAGTAAAAATTAAAATTCCGCACAAGTACGCCTCTAGATATAATTCCGCCAAATAAAAAAACAAGAAATTTTTGATTAAAACGCACTGTGGAGTATTATGAACCCATTGTAATATGTAAAAATTGGCAACAACAAAAACACCTTCTTATGCAAATGCAACAATAGAGTTTGCTTTCTTTTTTTTTTTAATGATCTCACATAGTACATATTACCAACTCTTAAAGTCCAATAAATCCAGGCTATAAAACAAAAAGCAGCCCACATAAAGGCATATTACTTGCTTTACACAAAAGTCAATCCATTTATGCAAAAATGTCTATCCTAATGGCCAATCTGATGGAATAACTTGTTGCAAGTGCTTAAAAGCTATTCAGTGGCACTTAAGTAACGTCGCTATGTCGGTTGCTTCAACAGACCCACTTGGTTAGAACAACATTCGATGGCATTTTGACTCATGTTATGGTATGTATTTTGCCACATTGAACATGAACATGGACATGGAGTTGGACAGACCTGAGCTGAGCTGAGCTGAGGATGTTGACTAGATGCTGAATGCTGTTGTTGGACGTATGGAAAGTGTGGACAACAGCTTAAGCAACCTCAAATATCTAGAAGTCCACACCAGTGAATTTTCGTTCTTTCCTTTGTATTTTGCTACTTCATGTGTCCACCTACTGAATTTAGCGTATGCACCACACCACGTACAACAAGATGTACACAGATCACAATTTTTCTTCACGGTTACATGGTGTCGCCTTGGTCAATCTGTTGTTGTTTTTAATGAAGTCATTACATTCGCCATAGATGGTGTTGTGTGGAATGTTTAGTCCATTTGTGAGAATATGTGCATGCGTGCAAGATATTGGCGCTGATATTTAAAAATTAGTTTGATTTTTATTTTTCTCTAAAGGATTGGACTTGGCACCAAAAATGTCTATCTAGCATCTTGACAAATTTTTTTTTTGCGTGCTTATCTATTGAATTGCTAAATTAAATAATCTGACTACGACGTTAGATTGATTGCTTTATTAAAGTTACTATTATATTTCATAAAAAATCAGGGCTTTTTTCAATTCCAAAGACCAATAAAAGTTCCACATTTAGCATATATATTCTGTTTCTTTCTTTTTGTCATTAGTGATGATAGACAAATGGATTTTGCAGAACAATTGGAATCGGTAGCATATGTTATATGCGGAGAGCAGAGTAAAATAACTTTTAAAAATTTTTGTGAAATTTGGAACGCCAGAGGAGTAAGTATATTCTAGACTTTTTTATTACTAAAATATAATTTTGTTTCTGTAAAATTCACTGAAGATATTAGATAAATTGTATCGGCTTATAGATGTTGATGGAACTAATTTAATATCAACAAATCAGATCATGGAATTTATATCCCATTTAACAAATTCAAGGTATGTACCCAAAAAAAAGTTAAATATTCCGTAGAATGGTTTTCGGTGAAATTGGCTGAAATTTTAGTTTTTGTCTTATTATCTTAGTTTTTATCTGTACTATCTAATGTGAGTACGTTTGTTCTTCTGTTAGGGATTCAGAATCTACTTACTAAACCGATTTCAAAAATGTCTTCACTATTTAAACGCCTCTTGAACTCCGAATTGTATTGGTGATTTTTAAAACGTTTGGTTTTTAAAATTGAAAAAAGAACAAAAAAATTGCAATAGTGAATAAAATATTTATTTTGAGCGATACATCAATTCCTGCCATTTATTTTTTAAAGATTATTTCATGTAAATGTTGCCGGCGGCTATGCCTGAGCTGGTCCATCCATAAGCTCCAATTTTGGTATACTTTTTCCAGCATTTCGGTCGGTATCTCACGAATGGCGGCTGTAATATTATCTTCCAGGGATGCAATTGTGGTTGGCTTGTCCCTGTACACGAGAGACTTCACGTAACACCACAAAAAATAGTCTAGTGGGGCCAAATCGCATGATCTTGGCGGCTAATGGACTACTTTAAAACGTGAGATTAATTGCAAAAAAGAGTCGGTAATCATCGCACGGTACCTTGCTCCATTGACTGCAGCGTTGCAATTTTCATTAGAAAACGAATGCATTTTCTATGTGCAGGTTTCCCAGATAGACAATGAGTTGGCGCAGGGGTTTTCACATACATACATATAAGCTTTCATCCATTTGAGCTTTGCAGCACTGTACAGCATTATTACGGAGTTCTCTTAGTATTTTTAAACATAATCTAAAGTTCTGGCTAAAAAGAGAGCAATTAACATTGTGTATAGAATTGCAAACAACAGATAGACAAAATTCATTCATTCATACCAGAAAATTCGCCGTAAAGGTCAAAGTAACTGCTGAGCCTGAACTCAAGCCGCATTCGAATTGTCACAGGACAAAGAACATTTTATGTTACCTAGGGTCTCTTCATAGCTTTAGAGAAAGTTTACCAAAAATATTAATCAAGTTTATACCTTAATTTTAAACTAATAAGCTCAGGGAATTCCTTAAATATACAAGAATGTCACAATGGGCTGTAATGATCTAATCTACCTGATTCTTGATAACCAACCCATGATAAGAAATATTTCAAAATACAAAAATGCACATAGTTTTGGAGGCAAGTTACAATGGCTAAATCGATTTTTTTTTTTTTGAAAATTATGAAAAGTAGAATAAAAAAGTACAGACTTAATAGATAAATCAACAAGCATGGTGTTGTTACAAAAACGAACGAACGAAATTGACAAGCACCTACTTACAAAACCGTACGAACTCACCAAACCAATATATCAGTAATACAGTTCTATGAATTTTAAATTTTTCTATCACGTAAGAGTTTTGATATGTTTAACCCATAAGTGCCAAGATTTCCATTTCTGTTGATAGCAAGGTAATTTACTTAAATTAACTTGAAGTTATTATTTCTTAAAGAGTTTTCAATGATAAGCTATAAATTGTTCATATCAAATCAGAATTTCTATCTTATTTAACCAGTGCAAAAATGCAAAAAATGGCAGTTTTGGTACATATGGGTTAAATATTTTATTATTCTTTCGACTTAATACCAAAATTTCACTAACAGATTTGTATTCAGCATTGGCTAAAGGAAATTATTATTTCAATCAGAATTTCGATGGGTGGATGCTTGGCTGATCATAGACACAAATTAGCTCATCGACATTTAAAGGTTAAATATCTCAAAATCCTGTGTTGATGCAAAAAAGTTCGGCTTAAGTTGCATCTTTTCTAAATAAAAAGAAAGTTTCAAGTCCCATGGAAATGGAATTTGCAATTGACTTTTTAATTCCATGACAAAAGAAATGATTTATTTTCGACTCCATTACAAGAATCGAAATTTCGAATAGATAAATTTTGATTACTTTTTAAGGTATTAGAATTTCATGCCAAGGCAAAGCTAATTCCTGTGTGGATATCTAAAATTTAGTTTGAACCTTTTCGCATTGATTGGCGCAAATATTTGTTTTAGAAATCTGTATGTCCAATTAAAACTCCTTGAAATGAAACTAAAATTTTTCAATTCCAAACTTTGATTACTGTAATAGAATGGATAAAAAAAAAAACATTTTTGTAGGCATGAAATAAAAAATTTCAATTGCTCAGGATTTGAATTTTTGGACTTAATTTCTCATGGAATGAAGCCCTTCAGCGCTGTCTTTGTTATAAATTTTCTCAATTATACCAATAGGTGGAATTTCCAATTTAAATGAGATGTTATCCAAGAATCTGTTTCATTTATTCAGCAAATTAACCCGTTTTTTGCACCAGAGTCATCAATTAAATTATTTTCAATAAACATCATTCTATGGAGTACCATTAAATTGCATACATACATATATGACATATAACTAGAAAGTTAGCAAATTGTTAATTGTTAGCTACACCAAAACAATTTAAGACAACAATTTCTGCTGAATGCTTTTGTAACCATTAACATTTTACATGGCTCTTAGTTTCTTGTAATCGCAATGTCCCAACGGAGATCATAAATCAACGATGTGTCGCTTGACCAACACTCTTCTCACAGCCAATCTTTAATTAATCTTTAATTTATTACACAGCTTTAACTATAGAGCTCCAATTTTTACACATTCTCTCTTAAGCCATTAAACGAAAACCAAAACAAAAAAAAATTGAAAATAAAAATCACTTATTCTTTCTGCTAGGCCACGCACCGGCTTCGATAAAAGTTCTTTGGAGCGCTTGGAGCAACTTTTTCGCAAAACTGTGGGAAACGAACAGGAAATACGGCGTGAAGAATTCAAAAAGATTGTAACATCGAAGAATGTATGTATGTCGTCTGTACTTGGTTCATTCGCGTTAGCATTAGCGCATTAAACTGTTGACCAATACCGATTTTTTATGTTTTGCTCTTTTTTTGCCCATATTTTAGCCTTTCTTTACGGAGCGCGTATTTCAAATCTTTGACAAGGATAATTCAGGTTCAATATCACTGCAAGAATTTATCGATGCCATTCATCAATTCTCAGGACAATCTGCTGATGATAAAATACGCTTCTTGTTTAAGGTTTACGATATAGATGGTAAGTTTGTTTTTGATATTATGTTGTTATACCTAAGTCATATGAAAAGGTCAGTAGAAGGCATTTAACATTTTTAAATTATTGAAATTTCAACACGATAAGTAAGACATATGTATATTAAACTATAAATTCAGGGTTACCAAGTTGAAAACAAGGAATTAACGGCTTTCCCAAAATTAAATAATTTTGTCATGAAAAAAGTGCCAATTTTTTTTTTTTTTGGCTCGCCAATAAACACAAAAACTGGATTGCCTTTTTTCTATAGTCACTGAATTTTAAAAAAAAATGTTAGTATTACATATGACAAAAATCCTCCAATTATGCATTTTTTTCATGAAAGTGTTCATGATATTAAATTCTATTTCAATTTTCGGGATGAAGTGTAGTAGGTAGGGGGTTATTTTAACCACTTAAGGTATGAGAACTATTTATTTTTGATATTGCCAATTCAATCAAATTTGAAACAAAAAGTAAAAAGAAAATAGGGGTGGTTTTAACCTTCTCGAATTATGGACCATCGAAATGGACCATTGGACGTTTTCAATAGTCTTGAATGTTTGTGGTGGTTCGAGTGACCTCCAGAATATGATGAAAAATTCTGAAAAAGCTCATTCTAGTTTCGGAGGATATATAGAACATTAAACTAGAAGAACGATTTTCATAAATTTTTTTTTTCTTCAAAAGCAGCACTAAGTTTTCAAAAAAAAATTGTCATATTTTCTATGCTCCTCCCTTACTAATTGCAAATTTAAAGATTTGAAAAGCTTCCTGAACTGTTGTCATTTGCCCTTGTGGGACTTTTTCATACATTTTCCATTTCGTATATACATAAGTATTTCTTATTTTTTTAGGTGATGGTCTGATACAACATAAAGAATTACACGATGTTATACGTGCTTGCATGGAGGAAAATGGGATGGAATTCTCTGATGATCAAATTGAAGATCTTACCACTGCTATGTTTGAGGATGCCGATCCATATAATCGTGGTGAAATAACATATGAAGCATTAAAAAATCAGCTAAGTAAGCATGGCGGCCTACTTGAAAACCTCAGTATAACGTAAGACCCCACTCAATATACTAATGAATAGCCTTAAAAAAAAAACTAAAATAATTTTTCATAATTAGTATAGATCGCTGGCTTGTGCCAATGCCTAAGGAAACTCCAGCGAAAAAATCAAATTCATTTTTATGTAATTCGATATCGATACCACATCAGTTTACATCAGCGTATATGAAAAATAATCAGGTTTTCGTTTCATATCTCTTCGTTTATATTGCCATCAATATTTGCCTTTTCGTTTCGCGTGCAATACAATATCGTGCCAGCAATGGATTTGTCATAATTGCACGTGCATGTGGTAAGCAATTGTCTGAGACCAAAAAGTTTCGAGTATTGTGGCTAGGGTTATAGTATATACAGACATGTGTACCTTGTTTAGGATTGATTTAGAAAAGGTACGAATACCTATCGAATAAAAATTTTAAATAAAACAACTCCTGAGAGTGTTTTAAATCCTACTCGGCATGCAACGTTTCAGAAACAGTACGTAACTTACCAGAAGTATTTAATTTGAAATATTGCTAAAAAAACGTTACAGAAACCTTCCTTATACGTTTCCTGAACCTTTCAAATGATATCTTTCCGACACGTTATATACGAAATCTTTCATCATCATGATATGTTATCATTCTGAAGTGTTTCTTAAAGGTCCCAGATTTAAATAATTTTTTTATGATTCTCTGTTAAGTGAAGTTTAGGGCCATCCATTAATTACGTGAATCAAAATAGGTGGGGAAAAGGTCCGGCAAAATCTCACCAAAGGGAAATGAAAATCTCACGTCAACTTTTTAATACATAGAGTATACATTATTATAGCAGATTAACTACATTTAAAATAATAAGGTAAGTCTCACGGAAGGGAGGGAGGGAGGTCCCGTCAAAACTCACCAAGGGGAAGGGGGCCGAATTTCAAAAAAAAAAACACCTCACGTTATTAATAGACGGTCCCTTTGTCAATTATAAATTAAGAAACGTCACAAAAACCAATTGCATATTCAGTATCACCTGATGCGGATAAAATGAAACAATAATTCAGAGACCCGATACTGCAAAATAAAAACAGTCCATTGACGTAACAAAATATGTTTGTTTTTTTCCCTTAATCTTACAAGATTTCTGTAACTTTTCAGAAACATTTCAAATTAAATCAAAAAGCGGATATTGACACATTGCAAAAAGCTTTCTGAAGTGGAAATGAAAGATTTCTGAAACGTAACTTCAATTTTGTATGATTTCTGAAAGGTATACGAAACTTTTACGACTTTTACGTACATTTTGGATTTAGTTTTCAAATAAAAATGTTTCTATATCAAATTGATTTATCCACCAACTTGTTTTTCTACGAACGCGAAGACTCTTAAAATTACACTACATCTGTAAATCTATGGTATAATAATTGATCAACATTTGGTATAAGTGATTCGGTTCTTAAACTGACTGCCACTTCTACCTCACTAAACGTACAACCCCAATTAAAATAATAAAAATTTATTGGTTCCTTTTGTTTATTCAGTGCGGTATATCTCAAAACAGTCAAACACGAGGATTGCAATAAACTTCATCCAACATTAACTCTAAGGAAGTTGTCTTTTGAGGTTATACAGCTATGCCACAATACGAAACTTTTATGAAACATTAGAACACTTTTTTAACCACAATTTCCTTATCCTAGGGCAGTGTCTCAACTTTAATTGTGCCTGGATTTTAGTACTTATGTTACGACACTCGCTGACATATTTGCGTTCCCAAGGTTTATCTACACTTTTACCACTAGACCATCATATTTATCTACATAAGGTGACGGGTATTGTTATATCGGTCCTCAGTCTGCTACACACTATAATGCACCTATTCAACTTTTCTATAATCATTGTAAATGATGAAAAGATCAACGCTGGGCACTACACAATCGGTGAATGGTTACTTACCGATCGTCCCGGTTTATTTGGACTGATACCTGGCTGCGCGAATCCTACAGGAATCGCGTTATTCATAATTCTCTTAATTATGTACATTTGTTCACAACCTTTTGTACGCCGCAAGGGCAGTTTTGAAATATTCTATTGGACTCACTTACTGTACATACCCTTTTGGATTTTGGTGCTTTTTCATGGTCCAAATTTTTGGAAATGGTTTCTTGTGCCTGGCTTAGTGTATATTGTTGAACGTATATTGCGTTTCGTGTGGATGCGCTCGGAGCATGGTAAATCCTATATTAGTTCCGGACTGCTACTACCATCCAAGGTCATACATTTAGTAATTAAGCGTCCTTTTAACTTTAATTTTCGCCCTGGTGATTACGTATTTGTTAATATACCCGCTATTGCCAATTATGAATGGCATCCATTCACCATAAGCTCAGCACCTGAACAAGAGGATTACATGTGGTTGCACATACGCACAGTCGGTGAATGGACAAATCGTCTTTATCAGTATTTTGCAGTCGAGCAAGAAAAACTACACAAAGGTGAAATACCACCTCATTTTCAGGCTGCAGTACAAGTAGGTTTCTCACGAATTAATGAAATTCAAAGTGGCACTAAAAACACCACAACCTCACTAACACCACAGACGGATTTTTTGGCACAAAATCTTACAAAAATGCATCATAGATCCAGCTTTGACTCTGCAATAATAAATAAGACCTTGGCAGATATGAATCAACAACAGCAACAACAAATCGCGGCGCCGATACGACCGCCACGTCAAAGCAATGTAACCACATCTAAATTAGCCACACAGAGCGTTAGTGCACATGAGAACGTTTCACCTCCAACTTCATCCAACTCACATAGCGATCGCATACGCAATTTTAAGCAGACACTTCAAAGGACATTTTCACGCAAAGACAATACACAATCCAAGCAACAGTTGTCTGGTGGTGTTTCCAACGTTGGTTTTGTTAATGACGCCTGTGATTTAGAGGGAAGGCCTAGCCAGCACTCAAAAAATATACCAGATAAGAGAAATCATCAAATGCATAATTCAAGGATACCATTGGAAAAGAGTTTATCGCTACCCGACATGGCTGTTAAAACGAAAAAGCGTGAACGCATGAAAGTGTAAGATATGGCTTACTTAATGCTTTTTAACTTATTAAAATTTATCTATTTTTTTAGTCTTCGTGCATATGGACGCTCTGAATCGGAACGATCTTTTGACGAGTCAAAAATTCGTCGCGCTCGCCTACAACATCTTGGTTTAGCCTACCTCAGTCCACAAAATAAGTCGCTTGCCCAAAGCTTTCGATATATGCGTAATAAACCGACAATTATTGCCTTTAAAACTCCAAGCTTGGAAAATTGTGAACCAGGCGTGTCGTCAAATTCAATAAGTATGTTCTGTATTTTAAGCAAATTTTATTCTGTAACTGTGATACATAATATGTCCGATATTTTGTGTACTTTTTTTTTTTTGTACATACTGCTTCTCAGTTCGGTTTGTACTTCATTTTGCTCCAAAATTGTTGTTCAAATTAACAAAATTTACCTCTGTCACAACTATCAGAAATTTTTAATATAATTTTTTTATACATAGTTGTCTCACCAGGAGGTTATGCAGCTAAACATGCAGAGGAAGGTTTAATTCCGCAATATATAGGTAATCTAATTTTAAAACTCCGCTTCAATTTTTTTAAAATTCTTAATAAAATTTTTTGACAGAACCGACTGCATCAAAATCAATACCTTTAGATGTTCCAAAAAATGTGAATTACCCAGTAGCTAAGCCACTTGAGGTAGGTAGTTAGATTTTCATAAACATTTTATTCATGCCTCATTAATACTAAAGTAATTCATATTGCTTCAATTAAAAAAAAAAATAACTTGCACTATACTTAAATACATAATTAATATTGTTATTTGTTTTCTATTTGATTTTAAAATAATTTTATCTTACATTTATGTTTTATTGCCCTTTTCTGGATTTCCTTCACAACAAAAACTAAACAACATATAAACAATTTCCCACTCACAACATAATCTTACAACATATGATATACTTTAAATTAGGATTCATCAATACCACCAACCTCCACTAGAATAAGTCGTTTACGTAGACCAACATTTTTGCGTTCATTATCGACATCGATCAAAAACAAAGGCAGTAATGGGAGTTTGCCTGCAAATGGTACCACTAACTCAGGTGGTAAGGTTACACTTGATGCTGGCGTTCTAGAGGTTTGGGTTCAATTTCAATTATCTACACAATACAATATTATGCTTATTTATTATTTTACAATGTTAGGGTAGCTCTGAGTATTGTTTTGTGTACTTCAAAAAAAAAATAGTTTTTTTCACATTCTTGTGTTCTTATTCTCTGAAAAATAACCTGTCCGATTATCTCAAAAACTCATTACATTATCGCCGGTTAAAATAAAATGTTTTTGTTTTTGCTAAAAAGTACACAAAATATTTATTCCTCAGATTTGCTATAACATATACAAATGCCTAAAAAATTTCTAAATAACTTTACTCCAAATATTGGTACATATTAAAATACTTTCTCGAAATTTATACCCCTATTATGAATGGCAACTCAACTGAGCTCTTATTTTTGCTAACATACGTTTTCCAACATTAGAGTAAATCATGAAACTTGCTGCCAACATTGGATTGTGTTTTTAATTCATTTTTGCCCATAAGTTGTAAACGATAATTAAGATTTTAAAATAAAGACGCAGCTAAGAAATAAACATTTGTAATCAATAATACATATTTCTCAGTTAAATTTCAAATAATACATAATAGGTGGATTGCTGCTTTATAGATTAAGAAGCAGTGGACCGCCAGACTTACATCATTAACACAAGTTTGATGTTTTTGTTATATGATGTAGTACAGTTACTCGTAGTAATAATATATTATATAGTTTGATGGTTAATAATCTGGGAGTAGTGGTGGATTCGACAGATCTCACCGTTTAAAGATGATGAAAGTTTTTCAATTAATGGTTATCTGCTTAAAAGGTATGCCTCAAATTAGAAAAAACCATAAAAAAATATTTTTTTGTCTCCTCATCGGAAGTAACACTACTCTCCGATACAACCTATGATTCTGCGCCGTAGAGTAGCACGGGTGAGATGAGCGTCTTGTAGAGTGTCAGTTTTGTCGGGCGAGAGAGGTCTCTACTATACAATTGCCTACTGAGACCATAGTAACACCTATTAGCAAGAGTGAGTCTTCACCTTATCTCCAGGCTGACATCGTTTTGAGTGTTCACGGCGGTGCTAAAATAGGTGAATTCCTTGACAACTTCGAAAGTATAGCTGTTCGCAGTAACGTAGAATCCGTAGGGTCGGTATAAAATGGTTCAGAGAGGTCCCTTCCTACCCTGACGGAGCTGGATGTGTTGCTCAACGTCATTCTGCAATGACGTACTAGCTTCGCAGGTATACCGATCTCAGGCATGGTGGCATACAGGCAATCTCGTATCAAGCTATCGAAAGCAGCTTTAAAATCGATAAAGAGATGATGTGTATCGATCTGTTTTTCGTGGGTTTTTTTTCCAGGATTTGACGTAGTGTGAAGATCTGGTCTATGGTGGACTTACCAGGTCTAAAGCCGCACTGATAAGGCACAATCAGTGTGTTGGCGAACGGCTTAAGTCTTTAAAACAGTACAGTATGAGATGGCAAAAAGACTGATTCCCCGGATTGTGGGGTCACCTTTCTTCAGTACAGGACAAAGAATACTGAGATTCCAATCGTTGGGCATGCTTTCTGCTAGCCATATTTTGCAGATGAGCTATCAGCTATCAGCTCATCGCCGCTGGCCTTGAACAATTCAGCAGGCAGGCCATCGGCACCGGCCGCTTTGTTGTTCTTAAGTCGTTGGATCACAACTCGTACCGCGTCATGGCTAGGTGGTGGTACGTCCACACCATTGTCGTTGATTGGTGGCATCGGGCTTATTTCTCCAAAGGCGGGATTGGTGGAGTCATCGCCAGCAAGCAGCTTGGAAAAGTGTTCCCTCCATAATCTCAGTGTACCTTGCGTATCCGTAACCAGATTTCTATGTTCTTCTTCACAGGTAGATGCTCCGGGCTTGAAACCTTGGGTCAGACGCTTGACTTGTTGGTAAAATTTTCGAGCATCTTTTCTGCCCCTTAACACTTAGATTTTTTTACCCCCAAACCATTATTACTAACTATACTACATCATATAAAAGTATTATCCTTGTGAAAATGACGTAAGTCTGGCGGTTGCTGATGCTTAATCCATTAAGTTTAGTTTCTTTTGTCAGTCATATGAAATAAAATAAATTAATAAAAATAAATATTTACTTGAGCAATTTTTAAAAGAGCTTGCTTACTGCTTCTAAAAAAATGCAAATTACAAGGGAAAAAATTTCGAGAAATAATTTTTTTTTTTAATGTACCTATCTTTTTTGTAAAATGTTCAGAAACCAGTATTTTATTTTTATCTTGCTCTTTCAAGATTTTCATTGATGGCCCATACGGTGCACCATCAAGCCACATATTTGGTGCTCAACATGCTGTGCTCATTGGTACAGGCATTGGTGTCACACCCTTCGCTTCCATACTACAATCAATTATGCATCGTTATTGGAAGGCGCGGCACATGTGTCCACGTTGCCAGTACGAATGGGCGAGTGACATACCGAAGACTGTTATGAATCTAAGAAAAGTTGATTTCTTTTGGATAAATCGCGATCAACGCTCATTTGAGTGGTTTGTTAATTTACTCTCACAACTAGAAATCGAACAAGCAGAACTTGGCGGTGCCATGGAACGGTAAGTTACATATGTGACCGTTTATGGGAAAAAATAACTTTATATTCCATTTTCTCAAAACTGAATTATTAGTGTATTCTTCACTCCTAGTTTTTTAGTTTTTAGGTTTTTCTTAAAATTTCATGAGTGTATCAAAAAATATGATTATTCAATTCAAAGCTACATTAAATAACCTGAACTAATCGTGATAGCAGCCCAATTGAAAGATTCTTGATTTTTGCACTGCTGAGAAATTTTATTCGGGAAGATAAGGTCCTTTTTTCATAGACGGTCACACATATTGAATTTTTTTTTTAACGTCTAGTAAGTTAATTTTATTTTTTATAGCTTTCTTGATATGCATATGTATATTACTAGTGCCTTACAACGTACTGACATGAAAGCGGTAGGACTGCAATTAGCGTTGGATCTTTTGCATGAAAAGGTACTGAAAAAATAAAAAATAAAAACAATACACAAGTTTCTTCAATAATTTGCAACTTACAGGGTAAACGCGATCTTATCACTGGTTTAAAAACTCGAACAAACGCTGGCCGTCCCAATTGGGATAAAGTCTTCAAACAATTGCAAGCGCAAAAGAAGGGCAAAGTTACTGTTTTTTACTGTGGACCACCGCAGTTGGCGAAAACATTACGTTATAAATGCGATCAGTATGGATTTTCATTCCGCAAGGAGTGCTTTTAACTTGTAATGTATACCTTAAGCAATGAAATTAATATAATTTGTACAGTTTCGTTTTTTTTTATTACAATATCAAATGTACTTTTACTATATTTTAATAGTTACAGGTTTGGGCTAGCATAGATATAACATTTAATGAAATATTGTTTTGTTTGAATTTATTTCATATTGAATACCATGTTATTTATTTTAATTTAATTTTTGCTGTTCCTTATTAAAAATATTGTTATTTTTGAAAAGCGTTTTTAAAATTATTTACTTAATTAAATAGGTTTTTTCACATAAAAGATTACATAAGAAAATATACAAAACAAAATGGTATGGGAAAAAATTACAATATATAAGCCAGCAATAAAAAGTAATTTAGGGTGTGATCTTTAACCATATAAAATTTAAGTACATACGGCAACAGTGTACTGACATTCCATTCACTACTGGGACCGTAACGATTATGATTTTCAAAATCAAAGTCAACGAATCATTTTTTATTTTATTTGATAGCTCAACAAGGACGCAATTTTTATGCAATAAAAATTGTTAAAATAGAGATATATGCACTTTATACTGAACCAAATTAAAGTTATGAACAAGGTATAAATTAATGCCTCTTAAATATTTTCAGCCTAAATAGCATCATAACATTTATAAACATGCATATGCATAAACAATATTTTTTTGACTTAATTACGTTGCCAAACAGCAAAATTCATCGTTTTTGGCATTGATTTGCGTTCAATAGTAATAACTTCATCCGCCACATTATCCACATTATAAAAAGCGCGCAGTTCTGCAATTGCAGTTTCTTCGATTTGTGTTAACACCAATGATTTCGTACGATTTCTTTCAAAGTATTCACGCTGTTTTTTCTCTTCGGCAAGAATTTTTGAAAAACTTTTAGTTGATTGCTCATAGTCGACTTTGGCTGGACTACCGCGCATCATACTAGCAAATGATGTTGCATCCGCTGCACTACCAGTTGGTGGTGTTTTTGAATATGCCATTACAGAAGATATTGGACTTTGTGGAATCACACTCCAAGCACTTGGAGTTGGCACTTCCACAGGTTTCGTTATTTCTTCAACTATTGGCGCCGAAGTAGGAGGTGAACGCCATGATTCAGAACTAAGTCGTTTACGTTGTTTTTGCGATAACTTTTCACGTGGTGATGTTAAATTTGCTAAATCTATATTGTAAACTATGCCTGGAGTAGAGGATTCACTGTCATTATATGATGTATCAACATCCTTTTCGGGTGTATTTGCTTTTTCAAATGTTTTCTCTGACGGCTGTTTGCTAAGTATCACAAGTTCTTCTTTCG
Source organism: Tricholauxania praeusta (assembly GCA_949775025.1). Classification (NCBI taxonomy): domain Eukaryota; kingdom Metazoa; phylum Arthropoda; class Insecta; order Diptera; family Lauxaniidae; genus Tricholauxania; species Tricholauxania praeusta. The sequence goes on along the minus strand of OX459031.1, from coordinate 22,589,398 downwards.
GTTTTTCATGTGATGTTAGTACTTCATTAGCTTTTAAAGCATGCTCTGGCAAAAATTTTTTCTTGTGGTCTTTTTTGTCTATAACTTTTGTCCAGCTTTTCGATTCAGATTGAAGTTTTTCAGCAACTACTTTAGCTTCTTCAGTTGCTTTAGAAACTGATTGTTCCCTTATTTTGAAACTTTCATCATCCAATTTCATTGATTCCATCAAAGAAGATATCGCTTCTCTTTCATGTTGGCGCGTAGATTGTTTAATTTTGTTTTCTTTTTGTTTGATAGCAGCTTTTTGTTGTAACATCTAGTTTGAAAAACACAATAAAAAATTTAAGAAAAATTATAAACAAAAATATTTCTTTCACAAAAAATTAATTACATACCTCATTTTCATCCATTCGATAATTTAAATCGGCGTGAAAATTTTCAACAAAACTTATAAGCATCTCATCGCTTATCGCTTCTGAATCTGGTGTAATCATACGATAATCAAAAACTTCTTTAAACATCCTTCTATAAAAGACATTTATGCATTTCAGTGCTTCAGGCTCACAACAATCCAGACTTTTATATGATAAAACACGTGCCAAATTCTGACAAATAAATTCTAGGCATCCTTTTTTTAAAATCTCACAGTGATACATATTGGCAAAGTCTAACATATCACCACATTTTCTTATTGTTATTTTTTCAAGTATTAAAATTTCACAAATTGTGCGTAATCGTTCAATAAAGAACTGGTCACAATATACAATCATGTTGTATAGATATGTTTCTGAGTACTGCTGTTTACGAAAATTTTCAACATCGGAACTATAAAGAAAATCTATAATAGGTTGCATATACTCCACGGGCACAGTGCTTAAATTGATAGTAGTCTTTTCCGCCCAAGAGTGAGTAAACATCATGTTAAAGTATTCGAGACGAGCAACCAAAATGCATTTATGCGCCGGCAGTTCAACATCGTTAGCACAAATTATACGCACATCATAGAGAGTGGGAAAGTCTATCCGATGCAAACGATTAAAGCGATACTTTGATCTATCGGCATGATGGGGTAAATAGAAAGGCCTCTGCTGTAAAAAACTAAACAGAAAAGAAATTACAAGAAGAAAATTTAAGTTTTTAACATTTGAAATTGAGGGCTTAAAAGGAAACATCGTAAGCGCATGGTGGCAAGAATTTGCTTCCCATCAAAATCCCATATTCAAAATCAAGAATTCGACACTTTCCTCCATATCATTTCATTTTATCATTTAAGATACCTTCCATTTATTTACTAATTCGATTAATAGATGAAGTGTTATTCATTTTATATTAAGGTCAGAAGTTTTTATCGAAATGTTAAAAAAAAACGCTTTTGTGACCAAAAAAAATATTTTTTCTACATCTTTTTTTTAACAAATTTGTTTGTTGCAAAATTAGACTTTAGGCAACTTTATAAACAAAAGCTTGAACTGATGAAAAGTACACGTGAATAAAGGACAGGAAAGGTAACGTTGAAGACCACCAAATTATTGTATTATAAATAATAAAATATAAAACTTACTTTTGCAAAAAATTAGTTAAATGCTGAAGCTGAAATTTTTCTACACAATTTAAAAATAATTGGCAAGTTTCTAAAAGTTCTGCAGGACTATCAGGACCCAAGCTCTGCTGTATGTCACATAGATCTAAAAACAAAATTATAAATGTTGTTAAATAAATTATCCGAAATTTTAAGTAAAATTACCATCTTCACTGGGAAAATAATTTGTGTACATATACTTTAGCACTAACTCAAACATTTTGCTTGTCAAGTGTGTAAAATTCAAATAGATGTGTTTATCAACGTAATCGCTAATTATTTCATGCAATCCCGGTGCACGAGCATATACAATAAGCTTATGCGCATAAAATGTTTCGCTATCTACATGAAATACTACATCGTGTACGCCATCGTGTTCACTGACATCATTGTAAAGTTTTTTAAATGAATACTCCTCAGGTGTTAAATTAGGCAGTTTAAAATACTTCATCTGAGACTCTTGCAGCACAGCAAAAGCAGAAAAGTCATCATCACAATAAATGTCCACAGCACGATCTATTGTAGCTAAACGTTCTAAGTCAATGCGTATCATATGATCCTTAGAAATTCGAGTACGACTATCATCACCACGACTCCAAATGCTAGCTCCTTCTGAACGTCTACGCTGCGAGTGTGCATCTTCACCATTACGCGCATTAACAGGCAAAGCTGTTTGGCTACATTTTCCTTTATAAACATCACCTTGCGAAAGTATGAGAATCTGATTTGCGCTGTAAAGTATTTTATCAATTTGCGTAATGCGTAACTGTGAAAAAATGCATCTAAAAATATTTTTAAATTTTCAAACTGTTTCACAATTAATATTAAGATTTTAAACCTGTAGAAATTTTGCGTCATTTCGTACCAGAAATATACAACATTAGTTTGAGTTAGCATTAAGAGTTTTAATGCTGTAGCTGAACCCTTAGCTGATTTTGTGTTATCGCCTCCAACGACTGCAACACTTTTCAGAGCTTCAAAACTGTAACAAATGTTTGTTTTCATATTGACAAATTATCAACGCATAACTTACTTTGGCGGTTTAATCGACTTCATTTTACCATTGTAAAACAACAGTATAACGTTTTCTTTAGTATAGATTACAGTTGCAAAGCTATTGCCCTCAACAAACTCTATATGTGTTGATGGTGGCAGTTTCATCTTAAATAGTTTGAAAATAGTATTGTTCAAATATGTAATCAAAAGTCTGTCAATTGCTTTACCTGCTTTGGTAAAAACACAGTTTTAATCGTATTATTCAAGCCCATTTGCCCTTGGTTTGTCCCCCATACATAGATAACTTCATTTGAATAGGCCAAAGAATGAACGTCCTTTGCAATTACACGCAACAAATTGTTTACACTATAATCACGCAAAGTAATGACTTCTTTAAATTGCGTTAACTTTTCTCCAGCATCACGTACACCCAACTGCTGATGATCGTTTAGACCACATGCGAACACAGCAGATCGATTTGTTAGGAGTAACGAATGTTTACTTGAAACGCTTATGCAGATTATAACTTCGCCACTATTTTTAGTAGAGAATTTAACCTTTTTAGGTGTGGCCAAACTACTTTCAATACCAATTCCTGAATATTAAAAAAAGCGGGAGTCATTTTGTAATATGTAAAAGCTTTTAATTTGTTACCTAGTCGTCCACCTTTGCCATGACCAACTCCATATAAATTTGACTTTTTATCCAGAAAAAGACTATGGTACGCACCTAACGCAACAGCTTCTATTGAAATGTGCTCTTTACGAAAAAAATCAATTGATTGTGGTGTATTGCCGCCATCCTCATTGCCAGCGCCAAGGTTATCATTTTTATTTGAGCCCCAAACAAGAATTTCATTATTTGCAGGACTGAAATAAAATAAATTATTTTATTGAAGAATTTTTTAATGTGGGCTGAATTAACACTTAAATTTTTTCGAAAAATTCTAATAATTTTTCAAAATCTCTAGTTCAAGATTTCGAGTGTAATTTCCCTATTCATCAGGAACCTACTTTTTTAAAAAACAATGCACTCCACAAAACTTCACTTTTAATTAAACTAAGCATATTAACAAAATTGTAATTGTATTAATAGTTCAATAATAAATAAAAACATTTTAGTTTATCGCATAAATAACAGTAAATTCATCAAAGCCGAAAAATATACTGGGCTAAAGTTTAAATACATTACAAAAAATTATATGGGGACAGCTGTTCTATTGTAATATCCATAACCAAGCTATGTACAAAAGGCTTCAAATGTTGTAGCATACTTTTAACAAAGTGTATGTCCATGATTTGGACACTATTCCGTAAAGGAATCTCCTCTTTTAAAATTTAAATTATAATAACATCGACTAGATGTACACATATATTCAATAAGAGTCTAACTTCATTTTGAGAGCGAATTTAGTTCTCTTTAAAGTTAGGCCTTAATTTTATCAGATCATCCAAAATACCTACATACATACATATGTATATAAAAACATAAATATTTTTTTTTTAAAACTTTTTGTACTTACATTTCCGATTTGTTCGAAAAGTCTCTCAAGCGACAAACATTTTGTAATGCACAGCACGTATCCTCATCTAGTAACTCTAAACTGGCGCCATAACGCAGTAACAGGACGGCACAATCTATACAGCCATAGTAAACAGCTCGATGAAGTGCACTGCTACCCGATTCAAAGTCACGACCATTGATAACAGCGCCCTATAAAATTGAGCTTTTATGTAAATTTTGAAATTGAAAATTATTATTATATTGAGCTTGTAGTGTCTCACAGTCTGCTGTGGATATGTTACCGTCCAAACTAGCTTTTAGGATAAACTAGTTTTTCTAGGCCAAACTAGTTCATCCGAAGCGTGTTAGGATGAACCAATTTAGCCAAATTAGTTCATCCGAATCGTGTTAGAATGAACCAGTTTATCCTAGGAAAATTTTAGTATGTTAGGATTAGTGAGCGGTCTTCGGCCGCGACTCAAAATTTACATCCAAACAACACCGCGAAGCCGGCATTGGACATATTGGAAGATGTAAGCCCTGAGCCGTGACCGAAGGCCGCCTACTTACCCTAATATGCTAAAATGTTAAGAAAATCGGAAGTTAGGTCGTTAAAGCAAATAACCCTAGGCTAATCTGGTTCATCCTAACAAGCTTCGGATGAAATAGTTTGGCCTAGAAAAAACTAGTTTATCCTTGAAGCTAGCTAACATCTAAAGATATGCGGTGATATTTTCAAAAAGATGGACTTGCTAAATTAAAAACTTTTTTTCAGACAAGTACACTAGACGCTAAGCGAACGCTCTTATAATGAACTCTCTAAATACGTTCAAAAAATTCATTATTTAAGTATCGAACGACCTTTTTTATTATATATTCGTTTTTTTTTTCTAAGTTTACCACCACTAACTCCAAAATTTACGGCGAATGCATTTTTTAAGATCGCTTTATAGCCAGAGGAATAAGGACAAAAAAAAAACAAACTTCGTTATGTGGTTTTAAAAAAATTCCCAAAAGTCCTCATCGATACGTGTGCCGCTAAAAATGTTACACGATGTCAAAGGTTGCCAAAAACGGTATTTCATTTTCGAATGATAGTGCGAATCAAATTTGTAGCTAATACGAGTAATATTGCCTACAAAAAAACTTTTTATTTATTTTTTTTGTAAGACTAACGGTTTTCAACTAAATTCGATTCACAAAGTTGTACTATATAATCACTCAACGGTATATACATATGTACTTGTGTTGTATATGGAGTAAAATTTTCCAAGCGTATATACCATGTTAAAATTTTTTATGCTCCGTTCTTATTTGTTATTTGTAGTTATAGTAGAGATCGACTAAATTCCGGAAGGATTTTGCTCCAACGTTATTAGTTTCAAAATACAAAGGTGTAAAATTGGTAATTTTTCTACGAACGTCTTTTTTTGTAAATTCAGAACTTGGATTTCATTTGTAAATTAGAATTTGTAATAACTGATTCCAATAGATTTTTTCATGATCTTTACAAAAAAAAAATTTTGTTGCTTAAAAGTCGTTTTTTAGAAAAACATTTATAAATTAAAAAATTTTTTTGGAGAAAAATTTTTTGGAAAAAAATTTTTAAAACAAAAAAATTTTTTTTAGAAATTTTTAAATTAAAAATTTTTTTTTAGAAAAATTTTTAAATTTAAAAATGTTTTTGGATTGTTTTAATTAGGCTTATATCATATTTATAACTTATAGCTCTATTTATTAACTTTCAGAACATTAAGAACGTAAAATGGGCTGGAAATAGCTTTTGTGAGTTTTTGAACATTAAGTTTTTAAACGCTGAGATTTAAGTTCCGATAAGCCTTCACAGACTTGTTGATGCATAAGGAACCGTCCATAAATGACGTGAGTCGAAATAGGGGGGGAGGGGGTCCAGCAAAGTCTCACCAAATCTTACCAAGGGGGGTCAACGAAAGTCACACGTCAACTTTTTACTGCAGAGAATATACATTATTATAGCATTTTGCATCTAAAAATTATAAGGCAAGCCTCACAGAAGGGAGGGGGGACGGGACCCCTGCCAGAACTCACCAAATCTCACCAAGGGGAGAGAGGGGGTCCGAATTTAAATAAAAAAAAAAAAACACCTCACGTAACTTATGGACGTCCCCTAATCCAAACTAACCGAAAAATGGCACGTTCATGTCAGAAATTTGATAATTGAGGCTCCAAAAACTTAATTTCAAGCCAAATTCAATTGTCCACAAAATCTTTACCTTTTCCAACAGTTGTATTTTGAAATGGAACCTATAATTTCTTGCAGATTTTTCGAAAATCAAACTCAGTCCACAGATGTAACTTCTGACCAGAAAATTTGTAATTCTCGAGTTTCCAGAATATTAAACGGTGTAACATACTCGTAAATCTAACTTACTCGATTTAATAGCCATTCCAGAATTTCATATCTATCTACTGAAGCTGCTACATGCACCGCCGAACGACCCTATAGATTTAAGAACATATGTATGTTGGTACATAGTATATTAAATTTTATTTAGGTATTTCTGCAAAAATATGTACCAAATCATCAACGATGTCAGGAAAATTGCAACATGTCTTTGCGATAAATGCAGCAAGTTTTTCACTATCAATGGAACGTTTGGTTAATGCAGCAGTTATTTCATTTCCATGCTGCCGGCAGCGACATTTGCGCGTGCAGTCATAATCGTAGTTATTTACATTGGACATGGAAGCTACCGGGTATAAGAATTTATGGATATTTTAATTAGTCTCGTTATGCCGTAACGCCTTGCACTGCTTTACACGTTTTTGATTTTAGGGATATCACAACAGCAAAACACACCAGCAATTTAAGAAAATAGCTACAAAATTTACAACAAATACGTAATTAAAGCAGACTAATTAAGTCTTATAAAAAAAACGAAATTTAGACGGACCAATTACTTATTCCATTAAACGTCAAAATTAGCTGACGACCAAAACCATGGTTTGTTTTATCCATGAGTGCCGCATTTGTCAAAATTTCGAATTGCAACACAGAGAGCAAAGAGCATAGAAAACGACTTTTCCTCAGTTGTCAAAATCATAACCACAACAAAACAAAAATTCGTATTATAGCGATAACACAATTGGGGCAGCAGCAGCAGCAAAACGCTCTGTGGAACACAATTGGGGCAGCAGCAGCAAAATCTGTCAGAACTCCAAAAATTGTAAATAAACAAACTAATTAAAATAAAAATTTTCGCTATATTCAAAAAGAAAACTTTTTATATGAACTTCATTCTTAGTGCTGGATAAATTGAAAAAAATAAGCAAAAACAAAATTTTTATTCATGCCAGCTTGAATACAACACTGACATTTTGCTGCTTTGCTGCCGGATAAAAAATAGAAAAATTTCTATATCGGCAGCAGGGCAGCAAACTTCAGGATTTTCTATTTGCCTCTTTCTCACCTCCATAATTCTCTATAATTTTCATGTTGACAGATTTTGCTGCCCTGCTGCTTTGCTGCTGCTGCCCCAATTGTGTTTCGCTATTATGAAGGTTACAAATTATTACGTTTTGTTTTGCTTAGTTTTAACAACAGAAAAGGAAAAAATTATAGAAAAAGTGGTTAAGAAAATTATAAACACTGAAATGTTTTGCTTAATTTTCAAGTTTAACTCAAAATACTATTCACTCTAAAGATGATAAAAAGGCTAAAATAATCTTTTGCATAAGACCAATTAGCCCACTGAACCCTTATTCTGAAGTGTTTCAGATTTAATGATAGCTGAGATTTCTAAATCTAAATAAAGTGTTATGAGTTAGTTCATGATTATTTCATTGTAGCATTGGTAAGCATGCATTGGAGCAGCAATTCTAAGTGAAGAATCCTGTCTATTTTTAGTTCCATCTTACCTGTCAAAATCACCTGTTCAAACAAATCACAATAATCGCTGTGCAATTCTATTGTAGCTATAAGAGCACGCTTATCAGATTATTTAATTTGTTTACATTTGATATATCCTTGACAGCGATGGGGCCACTTTCATGGTTGCATTAATTTGAGTTTGGCAAGATTTACTACCATGTCAAATATACGATGCTATACGTCAATCGAATTTCGAGCGCACAACTAGACGCTTATAACACCCCTGACACCCAAAATAAACAAGCTGATCTTCCTGTTAATTGCTTGAGGTTGAACTTATTTATTTGTTTTATTATAATTTTAAAAACTGTTTAAACTAAAGTGATTGTATCTTAATGTGAGTTTGGAAAAAGAAATTATGTGTCACATCTGATTTGAAAAATATTGCAATCAGGGCAAGTCGACGATTGTATGCAAAATACTTGTCAAAAAGTGATGAACATTAGCAAGATACGTAAAATACTAACAAAAATCAATTGATCAGTCGACATTAAAATGAATCCTAATATGAATATGCATGGAATGCAACCGTCACAAATGAGCGTAAGTGGTCCTAATCCAATGATGCAACCTGGTGTCTCACCGGTTATGATGCAATCCGCGTCACCTCAACAGCCATCAGGAGTTATGGGACCACAGGGACAAATGCAGCCACAAGCACCACCACCCCAGCAACAGCAATCAGAGAAAATTGATAATATATCAAAAATTAAAAGTCTTCTGGCACCACTGCGAGAATCACTTTTTCTAACACTACGCGCCGGAGCATTTTCATTGCAACAAAACAATTTGGCTGATAATTTGAAGCGCGATGCGGCTAATCATCCAGCACGTTTTGATAAACATCTGGAAGACTTCTATGCATACTGTGATCAAATTGAATTGCATCTTAAAACGGCCATACAATGTATGCAGCAATTGTCGTCGGCGCAACACTATTTGCCTGGTGCTGTTACTGCCGTTCGCATGGAACCATTTATGCAAGATAATCCTGCTGGACCTATGCCTTATCCTCAGTATTTGAATACAGTGCGTGTACATGTACAATCGGCCAAAGACATACATGATACTTTAATTAGCGCAGCGCAGAATATATCACAAGCCGATTGATGATTGTCCTAGGCAGAAATAGACGATGACGATGCCACAAATATATCAGAAGAATGTGCAAAGTAATGAGTGTATACTCTTGGTACAATTCAACTGGTGATTGCTAGGATAAATGCAGCAAAAGTAACCAGTAAAAACTCAATTTTTTCTTAATCGTATAAACACATAATTAAATTAAAAATAAAGTTATTTAATGATCTTTCGTAACATGTATACAATATCTTGCTACTAAATTATGAACGCTATCCACTTTGAAATAAAGTTTTTCTCAGGTTTGATAGTCTTCTTTGTCTTTATTTCTATCGCGTATATGGATAATTTTTGATTCTCTAGCTTCTTAATTTATTATAATGCAAGAGTCAAACTATTTGATTCACAGGCGGTTGCAGGAAAAAAATTAGGTTGCTTTGAAATATTCAAAGACCATCTGATCAATATACCCAACCGCTAGTTTTTTTAAAACTTTCTCAATTTCATTCTAGGTATTTTTTTCGCCAATTCCAAATTAAATTAAAGTTTTTCAATTTTTATGCAATAACTTCAAACGATCCTCATAAGGAGGAACGTTTAAAGAGTCATTTTAATTTAAGCTAATAAAGTTTTTTTGAATTCTCTCAATTCTATTTATATGAATATAATAAAATGGTGACCAAAAAAATTAAGCCACAATATCAAAATAATAGCGATTACTTTTACAAAATATGTATAATACGTAGAAAAACTTATTTAACTGCTATTCACTTTTGTGTGCAGTAACTAGGACCTTCGAATAATAGCAAAACCTTTAACAGCGTGGTTAAGCAAAACTTTGCTGAATAAAATAAATGTGTTTTCAGAAAATGAATCATGTTTTAAAATTATCTCTAATTGTAGGACACCTCGTATATTATTTTATTTTTTATTTCTTATTTTAATCTAACTTGGAAACTGCTTATAGCCATTTTTATAACAATACATTTTTGTATACCTTTTTTCCTTTCATTTGATAATCAGGAGAATTGAGTTTTTTTTACTGAAATATGTAGCCTGCTGAATTTGCATGAGATTTTCATGGGAACTTAATTTTTTTTAGTCTGCGAGTGGATCTTGAGTTTCAGATTCTGCCATTTGCAAGAGACGCATTTTAAAAACGTTGTCTGGCTGCAGGTGTTTCTCCGTTATAAATATATTATTACCACAACCAGCGACAGGACATCTATGAAAGAAATAATTTTTTGTAATTAAAAAAACCCATATGGTAAGTTATTCTTAAGCTTAGAGAAAAAGACAACATATTGCCCCATTTAAAATAATTTGTCTTCAATACCAATGATATATTTCGAAGTACAGTGTAAAAATAAATAAATAAAAAAAATAAGTAGGAACCAGCTTTTTGTCAGTATTACCTTAATCGGCTATTGATCCTGATCGACTCTAAAATTGTTGACTTTTCATAATGATGGCCACAAAGTTTATTCCGCACGGGGTTTTCCATACGTTTTTTTGTTAATGGATCGTGAATGTTCAATTCACATTCCATAACAAATTCTTCGCATTCGACGCGACTGGTGGAAGCAGTTGGTTGCGTCAGTTGAATACCAGCTGCATCTGCTATTTGTCCTAACCGAGTTTTGAATGCTTTAAAGTCATGGCATTTTACAACGGATTTTCGTTTATTTCCACTCAACTCTGCTTTTAAAGCCTGTTGAAATTCATCAACAGCCCTTTGATTCTTTGCCTTTTCAAGTCCACGAGCAGCTAGCTCTGCCTCATTTTTAATGTTGCATAGTTTTTCCATATTATTAAGGAATGGTGTAGTATCCATTAAATCTAGTATATTAAAGTTTAGTATTTTAAATTTTTTTAAGTGTATTAAGTACCAGTATCGCCGTACATTGCAGCTAATTCATATGACTCTAGCAAGCACTGGACAGCATTCTCTATTTCCACATTTAACATTGCATCCATTTTAGTTTTTTTTAAAAACAATAACACAAACTAACGCGGGATTTCAAAAACTGCATAAAATAGCAAAAAAGCTAATTGACAGCGAAAAGGCAGTTTGACACTTGAATAGACCAGTTCACATGACACGAAATCATGGTAGCAGCAATTCTAAGTGACGACTGTGTTCTTCGTTATTTTGATGCCTACCTTTTCTGTCAAAATCAGCTTAGATAAAGTAACGTTTTCATGTTATCTATTTTGATCCCATATTAGGGATATCAAATCAAATTCTTGTAATGAAAAAGCATGCGAGCAAAACCTAAAGCTGCGTATGATGCACTTGACGAACACGAGAGTGAATAGGCGTACATTTGATATTTTTATAGCATGTGATATCCTTCCTGATATGGGATATTAGAAGATCAAGAAAGATCGCGCGTTGTGAGATTTCTTTTCTTATGTTTTGTTTATTCTTGACATATATCATAGGCAGTTTCACGGTTGCATTATTTGGGTTTCACAAGACAGTTTTACCATGTATAATTGTACCGTGGATTTAATAAGTATTACACTGTTGTTCATTAATGTTTGAAAACTATCCCAGTTTTCGAGATTTGTCAATTTTTCTATATACCTTTAGTTTTATTAACCTAACAAAAAAAGCGCAATTTATTACCTTACATTTTATGTCCGATTTGTCCCAGATTCTCTTTATTAAACCTATGTTATATATAAATATGAGTCTACAAAAATTTCAGAAAAATGTTTATTTAAAGTCAAGATTTATTTTTAATGGAATTATTAACCACTACTATTAAATATTAAAAGTTGTCTCGTAAATTAAATGGGGATCATAAATTCTAGGTGTCATATTAAAGATTCTTAATCAAAAAATACTTAAAGTAAACGTAAACGACAATTTGGAGCTCCACATTGACAGTATAAAACTTTTCCAGGAACCACACCAACTTCATAATTGTAATTCCAAGTCAGTTCAGTGCCGGCTCGTATGTGTGTTAAAGCAAAGAAAGCAACCCAAGGAAAACGTAAATCGTGAGTGTCAACAAAAACATTTTGAACAAATAAATTTGGTGAGCAAGAATGCTAAGAATTAAAACACAAAATTATTGAAAACACGCTAGTTTAATAGTCTTCTCTCTATACTTACATTAAAATACCGTCCAAGATTGCCTGTAACTTTAGCATCCATGACATAACAAGCTTCGTCCTTACCAAATAATTTACGTATTGATCTGATGAGTGATTAGATTTAATGAAATAATAATCATTTGACATGGTTATACACAAAAACTTACGATTCGCGCATTGAGTTTTCATCCATTACTGCATTCGGATTAAAATTAATCATTTGACGTTCCTGCGAGTCTTCGTCTGTGCCTTGTGCTGAACTGCCTCTGGTTGATTTTTGTAATCTTGCCTTTGAGCGCGTATTATGAGGTTTGCTTGGTGTAAATTCATCATCATGGTCTTCATGATCATAAAGTTCCTTAATTAAAAATATGTACAAAATTAAAAAAAAAATAAATTTCAAGATAATGTTGGATCATACATCCTCTTCTTCTGGTTCCGGCGAGTCAACATCAGATTCATAGCCTTCTTTAATTTGCTCAGCTACTTCAATATAATCTAATTCAGCGAAATATTCATCGCCAGCATCAAGTCCACCCTATATAAATAAATATCAAAATAAAAAATTACAGAAATTTCCACAAATCTATAGTTGGTTGACGCACCTCATTTGCTTTAGCCTCGGTAAGCAAATGTCCAGCATAAACACACATAAAGCTACCGCGTGGAACGTCGTTGATGCAACGCAAGCCCCAACCGCGATTAGAAGTTTTAAAAACTTGTAACTTCATTTCCAACGAATGTTGCACCACACGGTTAAGACAATTGGATTTACATTTGCATCTGTAGCAGAAGGAAATTTTTTAAAATTACTAAAATATATTGAGAAAAACTATGCAGGTGAGAAATTTCAAAGCATACAATTTGTTAAAAATATTTTTACTAACTTAACTAATAGTAGGAATATCAGCACACACGAAATTTGCACAAATTAAACAATACCGATTAAATGAAACGTTCAACTTTCTCTTAGTTGTGTAATCAAATCTGGGCGATGATTTTTTTTGGAAAACATGCTAGGCGCTTGTTTGTTCCTACAATAACTTCTGTAGAAGATGATGCCGTAAACAGGGAGAGAAATGTGTTTAGCACATCATCATAGAATGTTATGGAGATATTTTTTCAATAATTGAATTGGTGAATTAGTAAACACTAGAGTATGTAATCTCTCCTATTTATTAAAAAATTTAAATAGATGAGGAGCTATTCATTTCTTTTTGAGGGTATAACAAAGGAACAGCTCAGGTTTACTTATATATGTAAATTAGTTTACCGCACAATCCGCCCAACATAACCTATCACCAAATATCGTACTTTTGCATCATTTACTTCAGTATCTTCCTCAATGCATTATAAATTTTTGGTTTATATGGCTGTCATGACACTTGTTGACTGAGTTAACCATCAATTTGAAAACATTTATTTAACAATTCATAACACAGCAAGCTTTTACTTGGAAGTACCATGTCCCTTTATTAAAATCTATCAACGTTTTATTTAGTGTTCTCTCAATATAGCATTATAAAGATCCTCTTTTGCCTTCTTTTGAAATGTACCCTTTATGTATAGTGCTTAGCCCGTGCACCATATTTTATTAAACTATTTTGCTTTGTTTTCCCGTTTTCGTGATTGATCGTGATCGACGCAGGTCAAAATCAAAAATATATATAAGTTTTCTTTTCTATACCTGTTATAAACTTTGTATGCGTTACAAACAGAAGATCTATAAAAATACCCTATGTGTAGGATGTAAAAAAAAATACCTTGAATTGCATTCGTATATGCCAGTTGGAACATGTTCGTATAAACGTTTATATTGGTAGCCAATTTCTTCGATTGGTGTGTTTGGATTGCCATATTTGGCTCCAGCAAAAGTAAGCTGCCAGCAGCTACATTTGGTTTTATCCTTAAAAGAATAATTTTTAAAAATTTAATTATTAAATTTAAAAAATTTCGGCACTCACTGAGCAGTCATCATCACAATCGCAGCCAACTAAAAATTCTTCATCCACAATTAAATCCACACCTTCAGTTGGTATACGCTGCGCTGAGTATTTACATTCCGGAGGCATTGTAGTATCATAATAATTTACCAACGGAATAGCCATTTTTTCTTGTCCATTCGATATATCACGCTTTTGTACAATAGCGCTTTCAATTACGTACTCAGCAAGACAATTTGTCTCTGGGCTAAAATCAAAATTTTCCACGTTCAGTACATTGTTAGTAGCACGTAAATAATTGCGCAACTCTTTCATATTTCGTAAAATTTTTCCACATGGACCACGGTATGTAACAACTTTTTTAATTTTTTGACGTATTATCAGACGTTCCCAGCCAGAAAGCAATGGTTTCGAGAGCGGACTATAAGCGCTAAGATTATGTGTAATTTTATATAGACACGCTGGAGAACATGTATGAGGTTTGTAAGTTTGAGGTGGCAAGTTCCGTTTTGCGGTGTAATAAACAACCTTTATAAAAAAAATTAGATAAGTTGTTAATGTTCAAATCTATATTGTACTTCTTAACAGTGCTGGTTATGAATTAATTTTCTCAGATATTACAATTTCAAGGAATCGAAACTTGGAATTAAAAGATTAATTTTAAACATCCCAAGAGAGAGTTTTACACTAACCGAGGAGAAAAGGTACAAAATAATTTTTATAATCTTCAATCTTTTCATTTCAAACTCATAATTCCCTGAAATTGGAATCGAAAAGTGTTCTACCCAGCTCTGGTAATTGGCAATCATACCTTTCCTTTTGGTTTATTTTCATCCTCTAAATAAATTGTTGAATTATTTAAGTGCCGTACTACTACTGGTACGGGTGTGAACTGTTGTGATGTATTTTGAGACTCTTGGCGACTTACGCTTTTTTTAGCTACAGCACGTGGTTCAACTTGTTGCTGCTGTAGTTGCCTTTCTTGTTGTTCTTGTTGTTGAGTTGATGTTGCCTCCTCATCTTCTGTATATCGTATAAATGGTTCAGTTCGCTAAAAGGAAATACGGATAAAAGCCTTAGCACAGATTTTTTAATCTTTAATACAGTTGTTTGCCGCCATCTGCGTACACATTACGTTTTGTTCTTCACCTGGTGTAGTTATAAAAGGTGAAGTCATTAGGGAGAGCCATGCGTGGTGAAATTGAAGCCATTTTGAGAGCGTGAGAGTAAATCGATTTTGAATCGGTTCTCATTCTATTTACTTTGGTTTCGAACAATCAAAACAACGATGTGTACAACAAAAAAAAAAAGAAACTTAATTAAATATATGTACTTAAAATATTTTAATACGAATGACGGAATTCCCGATATCCAACGTCTTAGTGGGCAAATTTTC
Source organism: Tricholauxania praeusta (assembly GCA_949775025.1). Taxonomy (NCBI): domain Eukaryota; kingdom Metazoa; phylum Arthropoda; class Insecta; order Diptera; family Lauxaniidae; genus Tricholauxania; species Tricholauxania praeusta. Next base: position 22,573,904 of record OX459031.1, on the reverse strand, counting down.
TTATAACTTCACCTTTAACATTCTACAATGGTTCCACGGACGCTATGTGTTTTATTTAGTTATTTTAAAAATTAATCTCGCCATGAAAGATGGAATTAACTCGTGAGAATTTTCATGCGCTGATTTACTATCATTTTCGACATGAATTATCACAACGGCAGTTCATCGATTAACTCACTTCGACTTTTGGCAAAGAAGCAACTGCAAAAGAGAACATTGCAACTGTGCGTAAACTACATATTGCTCATCGCGGGGAATACTTTGAAAAACAATAGAGCCATTTTTAATCAAAACTATTTGCTTTTTTTGTGAATTCGGATACATAAATATAAACAAAAAAAAATTGAATTTAACACACATAAAACAAAAAACATATTTACCCTCGGTAGACGTGAAATTGGCATAGTGGTCTTTTGCATTGTTTTCTGATGTTCTTTGAAAACGGGTCCTAAACGCATCGAACCACGATATATCCATTCAGTATGACTTTTTGGCCCTTCAAATTGCATTTGAATGAGACTGCAGTCGATGTCAACAACACGTGCATAAATCCATTTCCCATTTGATTCAGTTGTCATACTCTGGCCTTTTTGAGTTTGTACCATAGGTCTATTAATAGAATATTGTGTAAGATACTTTTGTATGAAGTCACGTGAACCGGGATGAACATCTTCCCAAACATTATCCGAAACATTACATACTAAACGAACATCCTTATGATATACATACTGCGTATAGCCATCATCATAAAATATTAAATACCTGCAGATAAAATTATATAAGTTTTTTGACAATTTTGGTTTTTTTTTTTTCTTTTTCTCAAACCTATATTTGTTGTTAGGCTTTAAAGGTTCTGCTATAATACCCGGATAAAATGCGCTTTGTATCATCATTTTTTCCTTGCCGCGTGAAAGCGAAGTTGCGTCAAAGTAAGCAATTACACGTGAACCTACAAAATGCATAAGCCGTTTCAATTCTTAATTTAATATAATATGATTCTAAACTTACCTATTGGCAATCGCACATTTGGGGGATCGAAGTAAGCCAGGTGCTTAACTGAAACTGTTTTGAACGGCTGATATTGAGATTTAAGAAATCTTATCTTATAGTGGGTTATATTTTTCATTATCAAGGGACTTTCAACTTGTTCGATTACTTTACAGGGAACCCAACTAGCAATAGCTTTGTTTTTCACAGCATAATATATTTCATTTATTTTTATAGGTGGACGTTGAATTTCTCCAATGGGTGGTAGCTAATATAAAATGAAAAGAATTGTAACAACATTATAATACTATTTTCAGTCAACGACAAAAGTAAACAACTTTAAAAGGAGAACATTTTGTACAAAATTCAAAAGCAGATGTAAATGTGATTCATATAACGCACAAGATTAGTACAAATACTAACAGCTACTTCAACATCTGCCGTTGCATATGGTCGTCCTGTATTTAAATCAAGCGGTTGCAGCTGACGCACTTTAATTTTTGGACACTGATAGAGAGTCACATGCATGTGATCTGCCTTTTTCTGCAATGAGCGTAATTCTGCATCAATGTAATTTGTTTCTTCTTCCAATGCTTGTGCACGACTTGCAAGTATAGTTTTAGACCAGGTTAATTGATTTTGAATTTCAACTCTTTCAAGCACTTTTCGTATTGAATTTTCTAATTCATTTTCAATTAACTTTATATCGTTTTTGGAAAAGTATTTATCTGTAATATGTTGATATGTAATTGTCAAATATGAAACTATTTTTTTTTCTTTTAGAGTTTACCCTTTGATTTATCGGTTTTATCATCTTCATCCTCTTCGTCACTGCTATCAATTATTTCTACAAATTCTTGTCTTCCACCAACTATATCCTTTAAAAGCAATGGTTGCTTCGCAGCAAGTAAACTAGTAAATTCCTATAAAAGAAAAATCATAAATAAATATATTATCGCAAGAAATCTGTAAGTAAAATTTTATTTTATATTGGGTTACATAATTATTTTTCTGACCCATTGATATCGATTTCAAGCAGACTAAAATTTGTTTTTTCGAAAATTTCACGTTTTAAGTAGCACTGGTAACATAAAAAAATTAAAGTTTAATTTAAAAAATATATGCGGATTTGACTTCATGGTACTGTGTTAAGCTTATTAATCAAGTTTCATTCTTGAAGCTAAATTGGAAAAGTCATGAGTCGATTGTTTCACAAAACATATAGTAAATTCTATTTAAGCAAGAAAAATATATATAAACAATTTTGATCTATCAGCCACATACATATATACTATGTATGTTCAAAAACGGTTATATCTTACGTTTTTAAAGATACATACCTCGTACATTTCCAACGCTTGATCATAGCATTCTGCACAAATAAATTGTGGTTTAAATTTTTTCTTTGCAATTTTATAATAACTTAAAGCAAATAGTGATGCACGAAAGAATTGTTTATGCTTGCGTCCGCACTCATAATTAACGCATTCTTTATTATAGTAAACTTCACCACTTGTATCATCGTCTGTGACAAGTTTTTCACCATTTTCTGGGGAAGGTGATGGCGGCTTTGTTGATTCTACTAGCAATGTATTTGTGTCTGCATCCTGAACCAAGTTTTCAATTTTTTCTGCCGGCAAAGCGGTTTCTTTCATTTCAACATCTTCAGTAGTTGATAGTCCAACAATATCTTTTGTGGTTGGAACAGCTTCTGCATCAACATCCATTTCTTCGGATTTTTTAGTCGTATTTTCTAAAGGCGTTTCAGATTCGATAGTTTCCTGGCAAGTATTTTCGTTTTTATTTATATTGGTGGTTGGTGTGCCGTCTTCATCATCATCGTCATCAATTTCTATGACCATTATATTCGGTTTTTCAAATTGAACATCATCGTCCGAGTTTGGTTCTTCATTTTCAATTTGGTTTTGTACCGGTTCTTCGGTTTCTTTTTCATCATTTTTTGTTGCATCTTGTAGTTCATCATCGATTTCGATTACATTTGGATTTTCATCACATAATGTTATCTTTCCTAATTCAGTTGTAGAATTGGGTTGCTTTTCAATAAACTCTTTCTTAGATTCTGTTTTTTTATTTAATTCGATTTGTGCATCAGTTTCTTCAGATTCTAATTCAGGTAGAGGTGATTTGCTAACATTAGTTTTAACTTCCATTGAAACAGTTGTATTTTCAGTTAGTTTTGTTGATTCTATGATGGATTCGTACGTTTTCTCAGTAGGTTTGATTGTTTCAATGACTGCAGTTTCTTTTTCTAATGTTAAATTGGATTCTTCTGTTTTCTCAAGATCTTTTTGTAGGGTTTCAATTGGCACATTTGGTTTTTCGATGGCCTCGGTTAAGCTTTGAATAGATTCTGCTAGCGAACCATTTTTTGACGTTTCTTGAGGCAGTATTGATTCTTCTGTCTCTAATGCAAGATCCATTTTTTGTTCATCTGCTTGTTTTTCAGGAAATTCTAATTTTTCTACTGGCTTATTTTCAACTTCTTTTTCGCATTCTAAAATTGATTCACCAAGATCTACTTCCAATGCTTCTGGCAGAATATTGTTGCCAGTTTGTTCTATGTCAAAGTTTCTGTGCTTTATATCATTAGAAGCAGCATTTAAATCAAATGCAGTATCATCTCCTGCTGTATCCTGTGACACCTTTCTGCTTTTATTTTCTACAACTTCGGTATCCACCTCCATTACTAAAATTTCATCATTTTCAATTACAGACCCTTCTTTATCAACAGAAATAGTTTCCAGAGTAGCAATACATGACTCTTCCTTCTTTTCATCCATTGTAATCATATCGCAATCTTCTTCAACAGCCTTAATGGCATCCTCAATATTGGACACTTCCGTTACATTTTCTTGGTTTGCAGATACCTCTTTCAATTCAGTTACTGCGGTGGCTTCAATTTGGATGTTAGATGGTTCCACATTGCTTGGTTCAGTTTGACCGGTTAATGCGTTTTCCGCAGTATTATCCATTTCAAAAGTTTATAATATTCAGATAAAAATTATTAATTCTCACAATTTTATGCTACTCTCTTTTATGATCCACGGCAAAAGACGCTTCATAAATTTTGCACTTGGCATTACTGGCTTCAAATCTCAAAATATTTTGACAGTTCAAGGCTTTAATTGCTGTTGGTAACGCCAAAATAATAGGTCTGTTTCATTCCTCTAGCAACAATCAAGTTGGAAAATTTAAGAGAATAAGCGAAAAAATTCTCTCTGAGAAGATTTCACTCAAAATAAATGCTTATGAAATTATTTTTGAAATATAGGGTCCTTATATGTATTTACAAGTATGCGCACTCTTTTAGAGCTCAATGATTCTATGAAAGTCGCCAAACTTTTTAATTTCATGGTTCCGTAAGCCCTTCAGATTATTTGAGGCTTAGGTAAAACCATACGTGTCTTTCATCAACGTAAGTTGAACAACGCGCGTTTTAGCGCTGCATAATATTGTATGCAATGCGCTACATGATCAACGTGCGTTTTCCTAATGTTGCAACTTAAGTGGGCTTAGCGTTAAAGATAGAACAATAAATCTCCGGTACTAATTTATTCGTAAAGAGCTTATGCGCGCGGTCATACGCGAGCATGCGTCATTTCACAATCCATCCAATTGAGCTCTAATTTGATAAATTGTTTGGGCCAGAATATTTTTGGATCTCCTCGAATTTGTTTGAATTTTGTTTCAAATACTTAGGAAGATAAGTGTGTGTGTGTTTTTCAAAGAAATTATTGCTTTCATATAAAATATTAAAATTTTTACAACTTTGTCTGCATATGACTTTAAATCAAATCCTTCAATTATTCCTCTTGTTCTGCATTTTACAGAAATTGTTGCATCGACAACGAATTTCGATCAGTGATATAACTCAAAAACATTAATAAAAATGACATCGTAAATAAACATATTTTGACTTATATATTCTACCTACTACCTAGCTCAGCAATCAAACAGCGTATTTATACGATCAATATAAAAAAACTTAAAATATTTTTGTTTCGGTTCGGTACGATGCTGGTGGTTAATGCTTAGTTTCCATGTGATCTTTCTTGAACTTATCTTATCAAATATCAGGGAGGACATCACATGCAAATGTATGCCATAAAGATAGCAAATGTATGCTATTCACTCTCGCATTCTCCATGCGCATTAGGATCTGTTCGCATGCTTTTTCTTTCTTACAAAAATTTGATTTGATATCCCTGATATGGGATCAAGAAAGATAGCATGGAAATTGGGCTTAAGTATTCGATGCCAAAAGTATACTTTTGAACGTGTCAAGCAAAATATAATAGTATCGAGCATTAAAATATCGATACCACACTAAATCGATACTTTTTCCTGTCCCTAGCTGCATTAATTTTGAAGATTATGGCTTCGTTATTGTGCAAAATTTTAGCTTGCTATATTTATTAATTATAAACGTTGTGCGTTTGTAGACTTGTTTAAATCTGTGCAAATTATTCATATAAATTAATGCGTGAACAAAATTTGTATTAAGCAGTGATATAAGTAAATCGTAAAAACGCCTCAATATAGTGATAAAAATTTCTGAAAAATTGCGAGTTGAAAAATTAAGGGTGTCACCTGTCAAAGTGGCAAACGCATATTAACCATACAACTACTACCACTACCAAAGAAAATCGATTCAACTGTCAAAAATTTTCTGTTTATCGATTTGGTGATAACAGAATTTTTCAAGTTGCTAAAATTTAATGAGAAATTATTGAAAAAAAAGAAATAAATAATTTTGAAAGAAAACAGAAAAAATGAATTTAGATTTTACAAAAGTCTGTGGCAAACATAATGCTATCTACGAGGCTTACTATAAGCAGGTAAAATTTACTAAGCAATCGTGGAAAAATTGCAAAAACACAAGTTGGAAATTCTCTAAGTTAAAATTTTTTTATCATAAAGATTGATCCAAAAGGATCGGGTGCCATCGAATCTATGACCGCTGCCAAGTTCCTTAAAAAATCTGGACTTAGTGATGTGGTACTGAGTCGAATTTGGGACTTATCCGATCCCAATGGAAAAGGATTTCTGGACAAACCTGGTTTCTTTGTGGCATTGAAATTGGTCTCATTAGCTCAAGCTGGACAAGTTATTAATATGAGTAATATATATACTGACACAACAAATCCACCGAAAGTGGTAAGTGTTGAATGCCTGGTACGAACGATTTATAGTCAAAAGTAGGTAAAGATTTTTGGGGATGACTTAATTTGTAGCCTTTGATTACACAATCACTAAAAAAATAGGTAGCTTGCAAGTAGCTAACTTAGTAAAACGGTGTAATCATCGAACTCTAGATTGTGAACATTTCTTTTATATTGCTGAAATTGACAACCCTAGTTAGTGCTCCGGGTCACTAGCCGATTTGGTAACATAGGGAAGGGCGCGTTAGTTCCGGGTAGCATTGTTTCGATTCATTCAATATTTTCTTTTATGATTTTCCTCCTTTGGTTTTTCCGCAAATCACGTTCTTAATTGATTTTGCGCATATTTTGTCTTTTTTATTATTTATCAATCATGATCTCAAGGACCCTAAATAATGGAATTAATCGGTTCGCGTCGCTAGCTGATGATTTCAGAGCTGCAGGAGGAGAATATGTATTTTCAACAAAACCACCCAATTTCTTCCAACCGTTAAAAAAAAACATTCCTCCATTTGTGGCCTTAGAGTAATTACAAAAAGTCAAGCCACACTCCTCGTGCTTTGCAGTCACAGTTCAATTGCAGTCCACAACAATTTTTGAATCATGAAATGGCAACCTCAAGTTACTTGTACTACTCTCTGAAGAGTTTATAGTCTTAAGGGAATTACATGGCATCTGCGCCATCAAGGCAAAAAAAAAATATATAACGAAAACTTTTAACAAACTATGTATTTACGTACGCCTCTTAGTATAACAACTTTACAGACGAAGAAATTGTCGCCTACAAGTTTCAATAGAAAATTAACAACAAAAAATAAAAAGGCAACTACACGTCGTTGTAAGTACTACTAATTTTCGACATTTTTCGTGTTTTCATCAAAAATTTAGATATCACTTTGCGTATTGCTTGAACACAAACAAATTTTGCAAGCGCGCCACTGCCTGTATTAACTGTAGTTCACATCCATGTTCCAACGAGACATTCAAAAATTCATTAAAGTCAAAATAGTATTAAAAATCAAAATAACAAAAAAAAAAAAAAAAAATTAAATAAAAAAGCCCCTTGCGTGATGCAATAAAAATACACAAAATCTTAACTGCATCTTTCTCCGAAACCACTCCGTCGAAAGTATATCTAATTAGTCCGCTACAGCTAAATGTTTATTGCGTGTGATCAGCGATTCGTTGCCGGCAATCACGTATCTATAAAACAACCGTTCTGTTCTTAAATTATTTTCTAACCTTATAGTACTACATTTAAGATTTTTTTACCTACATAAGCTAATTATTTACCGATACATGTTTTCATATGCAAGATTAAGTATCTGGTGCAAAATTTTTCGGTCAAGAAACCTGATGTCGTAGGAATGCATTATTAGGGTTGTTTAAAATTCTACCGAAACGCCTCCAGATTGGTTAATAGTTAGAAAATAAATTCGTTAGATATGAGCTAAGTTTTGTTCTCCACGCAAAATTTAACGAGGAATTTTTTTTTCAATTTTTGCGAATGGAAAAAGATTTCCATTTTTAGTGTTTTCGAAAGATCAAAAGTTATTATTGTACAAAAAATATTTGCATTGTAGAAGAAAAAATCCATAAGAAATTATGTGTTTGCAATTTGTATAAACCAACTTATAATTCGGTGTAGGACCTGATTAAAGCTAAATTTTCACAGAAATATCTTTTCAGTTTAAGCCACAACAGTGTGTAAGAGTGAAAAAACGTTGGTCTAAAATGAACCGCCTTGATGGTCTTAAATTGATTTATTACAATTTTTGTGTTCTTATTTGATATCTAGGGTGATGTGCCAAAAATTATGCCTTCTCGCATTCAAACTGCTCCCATTGCAACCGGTGGCATTGTCAATGGTGATTGGTCTATTAAAGTTATCGATCGACTTAAGTACGAACAGCTTTTTGAATCGCTAAAGCCAGTTAGTGGAATGCTACCTGGAAATAAGGTGAAAGGAGTACTAATGGACTCAAAATTGCCAATGGAGACATTGGGCAAGATCTGGGATCTTGCCGATCAAGATAAAGATGGCAATTTAGATAAACATGAATTTATTGTTGCAATGCATCTAGTCTATCAAACCCTTGAAAAACGTACTGTTCCCGATGTGTTGCCACCAGAATTGCGTAAAACTGTTACTGGTGGACCACCACCAAAACCAGCACCACCACATATTGCTGCTGCTCCGGTTCCAAGTATGCCACGTGCTCCCAGCGGTGAAGGTTTCGGTGATGGCGGTTTTGTTGCTAATTTTCCAAAAGATATTGCACCTCCGCCAGCAATACCACCATTACCAGCAATCGTGCCATCAATACAACGTGTTCCACCAGTTACTTCCGTTATGCAGCAACAACAACCTCTTATTTCAACAGATCCACTAATCCCCATTGGCGCACCACCATCGGTGACTGCTGCTGCGGATTGGGTTGTCACACCATCAGAGCTCAAACGTTATGAAGTCATGTTTCGTGATTCGGATCGTGATAAAGATGGCTTAGTTTCTGGACTTGAGGTTAAAAATGTGTTTTTACAGTCAGGTGTTCCACAAAATTGCTTAGCTCATATATGGTTTGTTTTGAAAAAAAATTTTCCTTTAAAAGTTGTTGAACTTTTTTTTTTTTGTTATTAAAGGGCACTTTGCGATACTAATCAATCTGGTAAATTATCGTTGGAGCAATTTGCTTTGGCTATGTGGATGGTGGAACGCAAACAAAAGGGCATCGAACCACCACAAGTACTAACTGCCAATATGGTACCACCTTCTATGAGAGGCATAATAAGCGGTGTGGACTTACAATTACAGGTAGTGAGTTTGAAATTTTTTACTTAATGCTTTTTAATGTTTTTCTTAATTTTTAAGGAAGCAAAACCAGCTTATTCAAATCCTGAATTAGATATGATTTCTAAAGAGATTGAAGAACTTGCTAAAGAGCGTCGTGCTTTAGAAACTGAGATTGCACAGAAAGAAGCTGATATACGCATTAAATCGGGTGAAGTGCGTAGTTTGCAGGTAACTAAAATGTATTTTTTAAATGAGATTTTAAATTGTTAAATATTTTAATTTTCAGAGCGAATTGGATACACTTTCTGCGACACTTAAGCAATTAGAAAACCAACGTGGTGAAGCTCAAAAGCGTTTAGATGACCTTAAGTTACAGGTAAGTTTTAACATTACCACTTAATTTAAATATGCATAAGTTTGATTATTTAGCTTAATGTTTTGCAATAAGTTTCTGATTAAAAAAATTTAGTGCATATAATGCTAAAACGTGATTTATAATATTTTTTAATTTTGTTTTTTTATCAAAAGTTTGCTTTTTTATTTTTTCTTTATGTGTTTTATAATTTTGGGACACTTTACTATGCGTGCCTCGTCTCCTACCATCCCTACCACTTACTACAACTTGCATAATTGGAAACTCGCCTTCTAAAAAATTTCACTAAAATTGCAATATTATAATCAATGAAAATACAATAATAAAGAGCTCTGAATATCAAGAAGCTTTAACAAATCTTAATTTAGATATTTCGCAAATGCGAAACCAGGTTTGTTGGCTAAAGTTTAATTTTATTTCATGTTTTTTTCTATGTTGCTTTTATTTTGCCGTTGCTGTTGTTATTAATAGTATTTCTTGCTTAAGGACATGTACCTATGTTTTTGTTGCTTTAAAAATTGCATGCAGCATTAGCTTTGATGTAATGTCTTTATATTAATCTTCATTTGTTACCACTACGTTCACCAATTTATATACTACCCCAGTAGGAAAAAAAAATTGCAATCTGCTGATTTCGCTTACGATTAAAGGAGAGATAAAACTAATGACTGATTAACCAGCTATATTAACTGATAATGGAAAAATATCTGTTTGCCTTTGAAATTCAGTTATAAAACTTTTACTCGGATTTGAATTTCGAAAGAAATTTCCTCATTTTCCTGCAGTTAACCTGACCTGTTCAGCAATAGTTAAAAAAGGTAACTGACTGACTCAGCTCAAGATGCCAAACATATTACAATAAAAATATTGAAAGTGGAATGATTTTTACTAATATTTTGGCTCTTTCATGTTTTCTTAAGTTACTTAAACTTCAATGTTTGAACAACCATTTTCAACCTTTTCAAATTTGCTCACCAAAAAAACCTTCAAATTTTAACTCATGATTTGCATATATACTCAAAGTTTTTACAGTCCAGACAGGTTCCACTCTGTAGACTAACGATAAATCTGTATTCTTGGTAAACGTATTAGTATCAAAGTAAAATATTTTGTGATAGAAATATAATTTTCATTGAAATTTTTATTCAAAACCTTCTTTTTAATTTTTGAAGGTTAATAAAATACGCGAACAATGTCAAAAGCAAGAAGAAACAATAAACGAGCAAGAAGGTGAACTAAATTCAAAACGTTCGGAATTGCAAAAACTCAAAGATGAAGAAGCCGCTTTACAAAAGGAATATGAAGACAACAATAAAGAGTTACAAAATCTAACCAAACATTTACAAAACACACAATTGCAAATTAGTTCGGTAAGGCGGTTATGTGCACAATGCTTTCGGAATTTTTAAAATTTGATTGTTTTATTTTTAGGTGCGTTCAATGGTTACACAGTTAATGGAGACACAACGTCAAATGACAGACGCTTTACTTATGTGCCGTGCTGCTATTGAAAGTAATGATACGGAGCTGGTATCTGAATATCAACTAAAAATTGAACCGGACTTTGGTGATGCACTCAAAATACTCCAGAAACAAATTGATGAATCAAAGTCAGATCCATTTGAAGATAATATCAGCTCTAATGCTGCGAAGGAAAGCAATGGCTTTACCACTAATGGCTTTGGTAGTGATCCCTTTACAGGAAATGGTGGAAATACAATTAATACGCGTACTGGTTTCGATGATAGTTTTAATGCACCAACCGGTTTCGATAGTGGTTTTGATGGCTTTGGTAGCAGTGGATTTGGACAACAAAAAGATCCATTTGGTAGTGATGCATTTGGTGCAAGTAAATCCAACGCTATTACACCAGAGGTAGGTGAAATAATACTATTAAATAAGTTTAGATAAAAAAGTTGTTTGTGTTTTTTTAGCCTGGAAAAGACGATTTTGGCAGCGATCCTTTTGCTGCTCTTCATGCGCCTACTGGCCAGGGACAAGTGCTTAGTCCTAATACTCAAAAATCTGGACCACCACCAAGGCCTGAATCACCAAGTCCAGCATTACCACCCAAAAAATCGAAGGTTCCACCACCAAGACCAGCGCCTCCTCGACCACTACAAGTAAATAATAAAAATTATACAAATGTATTTTAGTTTGTAATTGCGTTTTGAAATCTTAAAAAGGCACCTTCACGACCAACACAACCGTCTATGGACGCATTTGGCGCATCTTCGAACAGCAGTGGCTTCGCTGATTTTGCCGATTTCGACAATAAGGTTGGTAATTTTCAAGTTCGTTGGGATCAGTGGTAATGCATGCACACCACCTAACAATTTTTTTTCACATATTTTTTAGTTGTGTTTTTTATTTCAACATAATTAATTGTTTTCTTTTTGTAGTTTTAGTATTTATGTTTCATTATAAATTAATGATATCTCGACTACCTAACTTACTAACAAATAAAAATCAGTAAAACTTTTTTTAATTAATTTTTAGTTAAAAAAATGCTTTTCATTTAAAAAAATTCGCTTGCATAGGAAAATAATCATAGTACATCATTGTTATATCACATATCCAAAAGTTTATTTTCAGTCCTTTGCTATATTTAGAATAACAACGTACTGTAACGTACGGAACATTGATTTCTTCCTTTTTTCAGTTTCAGTTTCAGTTTCTTGATTTTGTTCAGAATTTAATACAATTCAATTTAAACTCTGAATAAAGAACTAACATGGCTTTCATTTCAAATTCTATTTCCAGTGAACATCATATATCCACATACATACATATATTTATAAATGATTAAAATATATATAGATATACTTAAAATACTTTCAAATATCAAAATGCAAAATAATTTGAAACATACATTCCAAAAAATTTAGCTAAATTAATCATTAAAATGCTCGTACTCGTACCTAACTCTAACTAAGTGTTCGTTAAAGTTAGCTATCTTTTTGGTTTTATTTTAAAAATATAAACCAAAGCAGATACATTAAATATATATAAAAATATATATTCATGTTTATTAATCTAACTATTAACGCATATAAATTAGGGTTGCAAAACGTTAGACGTTACATAACGAAATCGTGTTAAATAACGTACATAATAAATTGCGTTACTATAAGGAAAAACGCAAAAACGTTACACATATGTATGTACTTTCCAAAATATTTATCAGGACAAAAAAGTGTAATACAAGTAATGTTTAAAAGTGCAATCTTATGACTAAATTATATTACAAAAAATTGTTTAAAAAACATTCAAAAATTACTGGTGCATCTTATTAATATCACATACTTCCAATAGCTTTTGATGCATCCTACTTCGTTTATATGTTTTTTCAGGCTGCTGAACTTTAAGTGCTGATTCAAGCAACTAGTCACAGTATCAATATCAAATGTTATTATCACACAACTGAAAATTGGAGTTGCTAAAATCAGCACATGAAGTTTAACAACAGTAAAAACATAAAATTGAGAAACAACCTCTCGAAAGTTATAGTCGATGTTCTGTTTAATAGATAGTACACATTATTAAAAATATTTTTTAAAAAAATTATAGTATTAGTTCAGCAGTCTTTGAGATATGGATATGGATTACAAAAAATTGTTTTGACAATGTAGTGGCCTTTATTCACCCCTTAATAGGCATTATCTTGAATATGATGCAAAAATCAATACACAAAAATAGCATTACACCCAATTCTGTTTTACACGGTCTTTTTTTACACGTTTTTGATTTAACACGGTCTAGATTCTTCGATTTAGCACGATCAAAAAAGCTATTTGGTTGAAAATTTGAAGAAAAATATTTTCATTAACCGTAATCTTTTAGAATTTTAGTTAGGGAATTGAGCTAGAAGTTCAATAGGGTTAAAAGATATGGAACTAATCCCCTTTTTTCTATGTATATACGTACATACTTCATGTCTTTTCTTACACTGTTTTTTTTTTTGCACGATTTTTTCTGGAACGTATCTACCGTGTAAGAACAGAATTAGGTGTATTTGAATTTTTGAACAAGGATATGTATGATACAAAATTACCTTGAACAGATTTGCATTTAGCTATCAAAAATCTGTCGGGCTTATAGTCTAATCCATGGGTCTTTTTAAAACTTATTTTCCTGTGCCTGTATTACCGAAATAAATAACTTTTTTTTTTTTAATTTTGTTTTTTTAATATTGTAAAAAACATGATGATAACAATTAGTAAATAATTATTATTTGTCTATTTCAATATCGTAACAAAATAAAAGTTTTTTTCGTTATGTGTATAATGAAAATCACAACCGAATTTATATATCTTTACATAGCAAAATGTGTAACGTTTCCAATTTTTTTTTCGTTTTGCAACCCTGATATAAATATGTAAATGAAACGATAGGACAATTATATAATATTCGCAAAAATGTTCATACTTAAGATCATTGAAATAAAAAAAATGTTTAAAACAAAAAAGAAATCCTCAGTTATAGGTGGAAAACTAATTAAATTAATTTCAAACCGTACAATTCACACTACAAAAAAAAAAAAATTAGCAAGATATGTCCGTTTAAAAGAAATAGTTGAAAAAATATAGAAATTATCGCAGCAATGCTAAAATAATAATCCAATAAACAAGATAGCTCCACAAGGACCTCTAATACTATTCCTTAACTTACTTTCGTCTTGACTAATTTTTAAAACTCCAAATGTGTCGGTAATAAATTTAAACAAGCATATCAATTGCGACTTTCGCCTTAATAAAACTTAAAAATATTAATATTTTGTTGTTGCCAATTAATTAATTTTGTGATTCTAAATAAGCGTTTCAACTGGGACAGATGATAAATTAAGGGACATTCTATTAAAACTTAAATGCAGAGCTGTACACTACACAACACTAAATTAGGCTTCATAGTTTAACGACTTTGTTTATTATTTCTCGTACGAAACGAAATCTAGTTGAAATTTATTATATGCATAAAAATTCCTGCTGTAATAAGCACAATAAAAAATATGAAGCATTTCACATAAAATAAGTTCAGTTCAAAATTAGTTTAATTTTAATAAGCATTTGTAGTAAGCACCTCCAGCACAAAATTTGTTTGTAATCGTTTGCCATTTCAGGAGTTTTTTTTTCTTCAAAACCTGCAGACATACAGAAACACCATAAGCCTTTTCTTTAAAAATTAAAAAAAAAACCTTCCCCGAACGACATTAATTAAAAAAAGAAAAGTTTTGAACCAAAGCAAAAGGTGGTAGCTAATTTTAAGTTACTTTATAGGTGGAATTCAGTGTTTCAAAGTATAGAAGACAAAACTTAGATCTAAAAATATACAAATATTGAAATCTGATGGAAATTTTATAGATTTTCGGGCACTTTGCTGGGCTATGAGTTATTTTCAAGTTCAGACAAAAAAACATAAATTTAAAAATTATAAATTTCCGGTTTCGGAATGACATTTGTAAATTACATGGATAGTTTAAAAAACTCTGATTTAATATGTGAACAGTTTTTTATTTGTTTTATTACTCCAGTAAAGAGTTACCACAAAAGTGCTAAGGTATAAACTACTCTATGTGGTTAAATTTAAATGATCTAAGTTGTTGTCACTGTCGTTAGAGGTCGTTCACTTATTATGTAACGCGATTTACGGTTATTTTTAAGGCTACATTTGTATTTATCATAACTCATACTAATGGAATGATTTCAAAGAGGTTAATCCTGGACTATTAGGTATTTAAAATATGTTAAGTGCGCACTTTTGGTACTTTTTTTTTTAAATATTGAAGAATCGATGCTGATGATGGACAAATGTTTTTGCTGTGTGCAAAATAATTATTCTCTTGCCAATATCTCTTAATTACTGATAACATAATTTCGATAACGTTTTGCACAGAAATGGCTCTAATTAATTGAGACGTCAGGCTTTCAATATTTCTTTTTTCCCTCTGTGTAAGTTTGGTATAGAAGATGAAACTACATTAGAAAGTGCTACGAATCAGCAGCAAATTATGCTGTCGGAATTCTCTATAATTTTTATGTTACAAGGATGGCAGTACAAGGATGTTTAATATGGTTTTTAATAAGAAAGCTATTGTCAAAATATAACGATATTTAATTGGTAAGCTTTCGAGCTAAATAAAGTCACTTAATTTACGATGGAATTTACTTATTTTTAACAATGAAAAAGGTTTAGTACTCTGGATGCTTGTACTGGTAGAAATGTTTTCATTGTATATAACATATTCGAAGCACTGAAGAGGTCAAAAAGTAAAGTTTGAAAGGAAAAGTTTGTAGTTAACAAGGTATTCAATTCTAAGATTGTTTCAAGAAGAAAACTCATTTCGTTGAAATTGGTCATACATTGTCGACTAAGCAATACTAAAAAAAAAAAGGCAATCAAGATGTCATATATGGGACACAAAAAGAAATGGCTACACAATACGTTGAGATAAAAGAAAACAATAATAATATGCAACATTCATCATTCCATTACATGCATCAAATGCAAAATAGTAAATTATATTTGATAAACCATAAAGATGAGTATTAAAATTAATCTGGTCCCAATTAGATTATTAAACTGAGGAACCAGCAAAAGACGATCTCGAGTCCTTAAGTAACGCTTTACCTAAAAAGTTAAGTTTTAGACTGTATCTAGGATTAAAACTCTCTTCCACATTCTAAACAGATTTAGTTGACAAAGGAAAAATGTGTACTCGCCGGCAATTAAGGGGTTGTTCTGATTTTTGGTTAAAAAAAATTAACTTTTTTTTTTTTTGCTTTTTTATATTTCTTAAAATGTGTAGAATACGTTCCTAAAATATTTTGACGAAATTCTTCTTCGTTAAAAAGCTATGTATATATATGTATATTAGGGCGGATTAAATTGTATGGAGAAATATTTTTTAGTCCGGAAACTCTATTTTTCCGAAAGTTCGTCTAATTTTAAGCAAAAAAGTCCACTACACCATATGGCTTCAATGAATTTCGAGCCCGCGAGTTTTCATTTGAAGTAGTTAAAACTATTCAAACTGCTTAAACTGCCATCTAGTGCCAGTTTTCAGAACTTTACAGTTTTTCATTCTCTTCCTCAAATCGTAAGCAATAAAATGACGTTTTCTTCATTCAAATCGGTGAATTAGTCTCGGAGTTATTCAAGTTGAAACAAAACTGTTGAACAACTCTTCCCTGCTCCTGTTACGAGCGAGCTTTAGTTTTTCAAATTGAAAATTTCATACAACATTAGGCAAACAGAAGCCATGATTTGTTTAACAGTTTTGTTTAAACTTGAATAACTCCGAAAGTAATGGACCGATTTGAAAAAAGAAAACGTCATTTTATTGCTTACGAGTTGAGGAAGAGAATGAAAAACTGTAAAGTTTTGAATACTGTCACCAGATGGCAGCAAAAGCAGTTTGAATAGTTTTAAATACTTCAAATAAAAACTCGCGGGCTCGAAATTCATTGTAGCCATATGGTGTTGTGGACTTTTTTGCTCAAAATTTGATAAACCTTCAGAAAAGTGGAGTTTCCGGACCACTTAAAAATTTAATCCGCCCTAATGTATATGTATTGTAAGTAAAAAAAAAAGAAAAGAAAAAGAAAAAAACCAGCGTTTAAAAAAATAGCTATTTAACATATAATATTTTTTTTTGACTGGAACTTTGACTAATTTCGACATTAGCGAAGTAAAGAACATAATTTTTAACAATACCCTTTCTTTTTTTTTCTGAAAAAGAATTTCCAAAATCGTCAATTTTTTGCATCAAAAATCAGAACTACCCCTTAAATGCACCTAAAAAATATAATATGCAACTTAATTTTGCTATAATAAAATATAACGACTTGAAAAATATCTTGAAATCCATGGCGGTTACATCATGTTCGGAATTTCACTATTGAATCTTTGGTTTGAATTTCGGTTTTCTCGTTATAAGTTTTCCGTATCCTAGGGTCCTTCATAATAACTAGGGTATGGAACTTTTAACGACTAGTACTTGCGTTTTTTTGTTTTGTTTTTTTATTTCTTCTTTCATATATCATTTACGCTAGTTGCAATTTATTTGAGTAACATCTTTTTTAATTTTGTCTATTGCATTTTATTTTGATTATCTAATATAATAATTCTTTATTTCGGTTTTTTATTTTTTTTTAATAATATAATTTCTTATTTTGTTCCCGAACACGAAACATTGAAATCGAAAATCATACCCTGCAATACTTAGCAATCCACTATTGCAATACCAACACAAACTACAAAAACAACAACACAATTATCCTCACTTGCATCTGCACTCACCAGCAGCAATTCATTATTTCAATCATCGACATTACCATCCACATCAAACTCGACAGCATTATCCACAGCAACAACAACAACAACAAACAATCATTTAAATCGTTCCAACACACCGCTGCAGAACGCTGCTACATTCACTGCAACAGCATCGAATAATAAGCCGTTAACACCAGTAATCAGTGGACCCACAGATTTCTCAGATGACCCCTTTAAAGATTATCGTTATGAAGACCCATTTAATATTAAAGATCCTTTCGCTGATGATGATGGTTTCCAAATCCAAGAAAATATTTTTAAAGACGATATAAGCTCAGATGGTGGTAAGTATAAATTTAATATTACATGCATTAGGATTACATTAGTTAGGATTAATTTGTACGACACAAAATTTTTTTGATCTGTTTCCGTTGATTTTTGGATTCTACGTTAAATTCTAAGAAAAAAAAAACTGCTGCGGAAGTGAGTTGAAAATAAAATCATCAGGATTGCCAAGTGGCCGCTTTTGAAGGGGACCTTGGAGAAATTCAAAAATTTCGAATAAAGCCGTTAATTGGAGGATTTTGGTTACATGTACTTAAATTTGTTTTACCGAGCAAAAAATGCCATCAAGGTTCTTATATTAATTACTTCAATATTGCTGACCTAAAAAAAATATTATTTTGCAATATTGGCGAATAAAACAAAAAAAAGGTCAACTCTTTCCCCAAAAAAAGTTTAATTTTTGACCATTAAATAATTTTTTTTTTTTGAAAGTTCGGTAATTCCTTGTTTCTTGGCAACCCTGAAAATCACACAAACAAAAAAAGCGTTGAAGACAAAATTACACAAACAAAACGCATGCGACAATAGCGAACCGAAACTATTTAACTTAAGTGACGGCAAGAGCTGAACGACCCGATGCGTTGAAGAAAAAGACTTGGAATCCATTTTCATAAGCACCGTTCAAGTATAAAAAATTTGAACTTTTTACTGAAATTTGAAGGAAAAAAGAAAAAAAAATTTTGTTGATTAATTTTTAAACTTCACCAATTTTTCGAGTTTGCCAACTAGCCTTTTAAGAAATTTATGTTACAATTAGAAATATGTATAAAAAAAAATAAAAATAAACTTATGTAAATAATCCTAATTTAATTTATTTCACTTAGATGAAGATACAGCATTACATAAGAGCACACATGCCAAAAATATCAACACAATAGCAAATTTGTCAAAAACTTCGACATCCACATCTTCACAAACATTCAGTTCGGCAAAATCGAATACGCCTTTAAGCAGCGAATTTCTTGAACAATTTGATGCTTTTAACATAAATTCCAGTCCAGTACCTTCAGTGAAATCGTCAGCATCAGGCACTGCAGCTGGTGCTGATGAAACGAAAGCTAGTAGTATTAAGTCTCAATCCAGTACCCCAATTATAGCTGCTACTGTCGTGGCTGAAAGTGATGCTTACGATAATTTTGCTGATTTTGATGCATTTTCAACCAACCCATCAAATACGATAAATAGCAATTCTGGCCACAATATCAGAACATCTAATACTAATGAGATAAATGATAACGCAAATGATTCCTTTTTTGATGCATTTAATGACAATTTTGTTGGCAGTACATATGTGGATAGTAAGAAAATAAATACAAATATCTTGGATGCTTTTGGTGATGCCACCAACAAAAATGGAGATATAAAAGTGGCAATGAATGCTTTTGATACATTTAGCACGAACACAAAAGCAGCAACCATCACTAAATCATCAAAGGTTTTTGATGACTTCAATGAAAACGCTTTTGAAGATGATTTTTTCAATAAATCATCAAATGAACAAAATCAAAAATTAAAAAAAATTCAAAACAATACATCGCTTAGCAAAACCCAAAATAATTTAAATTCTAAATATGCGGCTGATTATTCGAATCCAGATAGTTTTGATAGAGATTTTGAGGAGACCATTAAACGTAGTATGCTAGAAAAATAAGACTACTGCGGTGATGCTGGTAATATTCATAATATCGGTGAAACAAACGAGAAATATAATGACAATTGCAGGTGGATTTCACTCACTTGCCTTAATCTAGTTATTCTATAAAAATATATACCGTATATAGACAATTAAGCGCTATTTTAGTAAAAAAAATGAAATCATTACTTTGTTTTTTTTTAGTTTTAATATTCATTTAAAAAAATTTCGGAATCATATATGTTAATGTGTGAAGCTGTAGAATGGAATTTGAAATCATTATTTATTCTTATTTTTAATATTCTGTTGTTATATACATATATAACTTTAACTATATTTGATTATCTATTTTTTTTTTATAAAAATCACTTTCGTTATTTGAGTCTCTTTTGAAATTTATTATAAGAAATGTTTGCTTCTTTCGAACATAGACAATCAAAAAAGTGGCTTTTGAAGTAAAATGCTAATTCTAAAAACCGCTCTGGTCTTAAAAAATCTTTGCCAGACATGCAATTACACAAGTTGACACGTATTTTACACCTGAACTTAATTCATAATTTTTTAAAGTTTGTTTTTGTAGTCTACAGAGAGATACAAGAAATATTTTTTCCAGGACTTAGCCAGTCCGTTACACATAAATAATAAGAAAATTATCCAAGAATTTGTTCTGCTTACATCGACTTTCTCAAACTCCCATAAATCGTTAATGTTCAAATGTTGCGACATTTTTGTATTTCATTGAGTTGAACTCTTATAGTTAAATTAGGCTTAACATTTTTAGATCACAACTTTGTGATATTTGTCAGAAAAATCTAATTTTCGAAATTAGCACAATGTTTTATGTTAGCAACAGTCACGTTGCTCAAAATTTATTTAAATTTGTTGTAAAAATGCTGCAAAAAAACTCCTTTGTTAATCTTAAGCACCAGCCAAAAAAATTGGAGCTTTTAAAATGTTTTTCTCTTTTTTAATTATCATTTCAAGCCTTTGTGCGAGTCCTGTCGCTGTTTGCTTCAGAAAGTGTGTACTTTACTTGTGTGCTTAGTTCTAATGTTGTTTGTATTATAAATAAACCTATACGACTTTATATCAACCTAGAAAAAGATGCTTTCTTGATAGCCTTAGTATATTGTGAATTCATTTTTGAGAAATTCCCTACAAACTGGACTTTTCTGTGATATTTTATTTTGATGTATAGAATATTATTGCACGGGAAATTTTCTAAAAAAAAACAATCCGTCGTGGGTTTTTCTTGGCAAATATTGACTAAAATTTTCTTATGATATTCGTAGCTAACAAAATTTTATGCAGTGCCATTTTTTCAAAGAATTAACGATTAATCATATTAGTTATGCTTTTAAAGAACTGTAATACCGATTTGAACTTTGGCTGTCAATTTTCATATGAACCATTTTTGAGAAAAACCAATAGTTCCAAGAAATATAATGAAGTTTTTTCTTGCACGATGCAAATTGGAATTATTGAAGCACTACTCCATACGTCAAGATAAAATATCTTACATTAAAATCCAGTGTGGGAGATTTTTAGAAACGTTGATTAATAAATTTTCTTGAGCAAACATATCATTCCATATTTAATTCTTTAAAGAGAATTTTTTTTTTGTTTTTTTTTTCTGTATAGTTATTATCGCTTTAGTTAATTTTTAAAAAATTTATAATTTATGAATGTATGAATTTCATATAGATTACTTTTTAGATGTAGTTTCCAAACATATAGAATAAAAATGTAAAATTTATTTTTTGTTTTGTGCATAGATTTTTGGGTTTTAAACCATACAAATTTAAAGAACACTTAAATTATTTAAACATTACCTTATTATACTCATAATAAATTCATAAATATAATACGTATAATATATATTCCAAAGTACATATCATCGTTTAAATTGGAAACCATATAGTGATAAAATGATATGCGGTTTTGCAGTTTAAACAATGAAATTATACTTATCATCTGTCAATACAAATAAAGTTGCAAAAAACTAAAAACTCTTTTATTGATTAATGTCGCTTCCATAGGCACGAAGAAATATGGAGTAATTCATTGCTCTTCTAGAATTGCTCCAAGTTTGCACCGGAGATGATCATCCCCTTTTCAAATGGGATGAACGTTTGGTTTTTATCAGAGTGCTTATTTTTGTGTATATTATATTTACGATTTCGTTTACCCGTGAAGTGTTGATTTTAAATTGAATTTAGTATTTCTTGAAAGCTATAAAAGTTACATGTCCCTATTTTGAATCTCCGGAGAAAAACTGTTCTCTCGGATTTTTCAAAAATTTGCAATCGTAAAGGATCCAGAGGAGGAAAACTTAATTTCCAGTCAATGCTACCAAAATGTTTCCAATTACTTGCAATCAGCCAGTAATACAACCATGATTAGAGTTAGCTGTTATCTAATGAACAAAATAAAGTGAAGTTGCGAAAAACAATTAAAGCTATTTTGATTGACAGTAATTGGCGCTAGCTATATGGAGTTAATTAAGTTTTAATTTGTCTCCAAATTTTTGCCACTATTCAAAAAAGCAGATATTTTTAAATGCATTTTTTTTTTTTAAATGCAGTGCTATTCTAAAGCGCTTATTTCCATAAGGGTTTAATATGGGAATAAGCCCCTTTGAAAAATCACTCCTCAACTATGTGCCTTTATTTTCACGAATATTGCAGGCTTTGCCGAGTGGGTGCTTCAATAATATTAGATGCAATAATTTCTGTTGGGTTGATCGTTCGATTACCGGTAATTGTATTGTTATATGTAATCTTATTTTATTTTGTGATAATTTAGAAATACTGTATAAGAACGAAGCTAATCAGTTATAAGAACAAAACATTTGGTAGCACTCTCGCACCCGTCAAGCTAAACTAAGGGGCAACATACACCCAGATGCCTCTAAATACATTTTATTTCCTCTGATATTTTTTTTTGTTTAATCGCATAACTTTTATGATTAGAAAATTAAATTAACAATAGATTGTCATTGTACAATGTACATACAATATATTGGATATTCACCAAAATTAAAAAAGATTACCCATTCTACTCATTATACACCATATTTGCCCATAAACGCTGTACACATCGCAATAAGGATAGTTCGACCATGGCTTTTAGACAAAAAAGCTATGCAATTTTTTTCGAACTCTTTCTGATTTTTGGAAGATTAAGTCTCGATAATACTTAGTTCAGCACAAGGACTATAACATAGTGGAAGTGGTGGGATTAGATTCGACATTAACTTTAGTTACGGTCCGTAAAAAAAGATCCCTACTAAGTACTACGAAAAAATGTATTGGTTACCATTAATGTTAGGGAAATATTACATGGGTAATCAAGACTGATAACTAGTGTGTTAAACGGTTTGTTAATTTTTAAAAAAAACCAAACCGTCTAGCGGGCGCAGTAACTGCATTAGCGCGGTTTAGCTCCGCTAGTGTATATAAATTTTTTTTATATATTTTTTTTTGGTCATCACATTCAGTGCATGTCTGCTGTGGTGTACATGGTCGAGACATCAGTGGCTGTAATGAGGAGGAAAGTTATTTTGATTTATGTATGTAGGGATTGATAAATGTAAAAACTTACGTGGCTTACAACTAGTTCTTGCATCTCCACCATAGCCTGGAGGACAGCGACAAATTGCTTCTGTATTTTCTACATGACAGTAGGCACCACGTCCACTTCAATGCAAGGATTGACACAAGCACTAAATGGAAAGCATATTCATCATCACGCGTGCATTCAGGTCGTTCACAGCGTACGAGTGGATTGCCACGATAATCATCAGGGCAGTGACAGCTTGCTTTGTGATTGTAGTGCTCACTTCTTGTAAATTAACTGAATTATCTTTTCTCGAACTGCAGTATTGCATGGGGCATCCAATGCTTGATCTCCAATTCTCTATGGACGTTATTATTCGCGTTCGTAAGTCAAAATTTCGTAGAAGCCGTTCGATGTGGCGTATAAGACTGATAAGTTTCCATTAATTTCATTCTCAGACACTTCAAAAAGGCAATAGATGCTATATTTTTTTGATAGCAAAGTGAAGGTATTCCTCTGATCAGTTCAGAGACAAACAGTTTTTTGCGATTTCTGAAAGTTTTTAGCAACTGAATGTATTTACTTCATACCTGAAAACAGCATCTAGTACTTGTAAAAAAACGGCTTCAAATTTAAAAAAGGTAACTCAAATTTGAACACCCTATATATGTATGTATTGATATTCTCTGAAATTCTATGAACACACTAATTTTTGCTCTTTACGAATGCATATTATCCCTTAAACATACGAGTATTTACAAGGGACTCTTAAAATTATATGATATGAACAGATTAAATTTGATTTCAAGTTTAAAATTTAGTCTCTTGTGCGCGCTCGTTAAATAAAGAACGTGTTGTTGAAATTATCAAGCGGTAAGCAGTAGAAAAAAAGAAAGAAAAACAAAAAAAAAAAAAAAAAAACAAATTATTCCGATACTAATATATGGTATATCTTTAAAGTTGAAGTGTACATATGTATCTGTGTAATTGTTGTATACATATTACATACCTATGTATGTAAATATACGGTTTACTGCAAGTGTATAATGTAATATGTACATATAGTATCAAAAGCACTTTAGTTATTAGATGATTAAAACAACATTAGAGACATTCGTATCTAAATACTTATGTATATTTGTTGAAATGTTCTGGATAGAAAATGACTCAACATAATAGCTGAACTGGGAACCACCTGTTTTTTTAGGGGTTGAAGTGATCAACTTCTAAATTAGACAACCCAGGTTTGGCACGGCGTTTCAAAAGCTTCTGATAATGCCAAACCAACTCGCTGTTTAAGTCCAGCAAGCGACATCGACGCAAACTTAAATTGGGATGACGTATTTTTTTAAGTGTTTTTACACATTTAGCTTTACACACTGTAATAAGGTTATTCTGTATTTATTGAAGACTTCCGTTTGTAAGGCATACAAGGGGCATAGCATAAAAATATAATACGATCATTTAAAGAGTGTCCCAATAAGAAAATCATCATGATTTTTAAATTATTCATATCATTTACTCGAAAAGTGTCGATATCTTTCATTGGAGTGCAGCTTAAGCAAATTAAAGTCGAGCAAATGCTTGAAGTTTTTTCGCCCATTAATTAGACATGATTTAAAAAGATGATGTACAATTCCTTAAAAGCAAAACTTAATTTTCAGTTGTTAAAAGTTATGAATGCCGGCTGTAGGCTACTTAAAGTAGCTCGGATTAACTGCCATTTATATTGTATCTATGTACATAAATGTACATTAAGGTGTCCGTAAGATACATTGCAACCATTTTTTTACAATTTTGTTTATGCTCCGTGTGGTATAAATGGAAAAAAATGTGAAAAATACGTGACCAATTGATCAATAGGATAGAACACATCATTAGAGCTACGATTTCTGTGGTGCCGCAATCAGACGATGGTTTTCGATAGAACATGTCAAAATAAATCGACAATTTTAAATAAAAAATAGATATCTCCTTTGGTGTTCGAGAACTATTAGAATTACGATTCCTTTGGCGTAACAATTTGACTACGGCTTTCCATAGAACATGTCAAAGTAATCGAAAATTTTAAATAAAAAAATCGATATCTCGTTTGGTTTTCAACCGATATCTAAACAATAACTAAAGGAGACAACAATTTTGGTTATACAACCTTTCCGATTTAATTTTACATATCTTATCGAAACCATCGTTAGATTGCGGCGTCACGGATATCCGTGCCGATTAATATTTAGTTGCGCTAGTAGATAATCGAAATTCCTTTTTAAAATGCATTATATTTAAGTTTGTCTAAAATTAATGAAATTGTGAGCTAGAAATTTTTGACTTCAAAAATTTAAAAAGAAGAATTTTATAAAAGAAATCAATTTTTGATGTATTTTAAATGGAAATTTCGATTGATTACTGGCACGTGCTCAATTCACAGTGATTTAGCACAAGTTTTTTACATTGAAAACAAACTGAGGATGGCGTAAGCAAAATTGGAAAAAAAATAGTTTACGGACACCCTAATTTACATACTTACATATGTATGTATGTATATGGTATAAATACGTATTTATGTTAATATATATATAAACATCACCTGTTGATCAGCAATAGTAAACACAGTGGAAATTGTTTTTGGTAGGTAACGCTTCCTTTAGTGATCAAATGAATTTGTTGTTGCTCAATTGGAGTACAACCGCCCACTTTGGGAAAGACGCTGCAGAAGCCGTTCACTCTGGATTAGATGCATCTTGGATTACGTCATTTTTCTCCGCAAAGATGCCCCTGACAAACAGAAAATTCATTCATACAAAAATATGGAATTCTTGGTGAAGTTTCCAAAAGATCAGTAACTTTATGTCCAAAATATGTTAAATTTGTAATTTTTGTCACAAGCTGCTTTTTAAATGAAACGAATAAAATAGTGTCCTTCAGGACCTTCATAATGCTTTATGCGGCTACGATTTCATGTAAGGTCATGCCTTGAAATAAAGAAAATTTCCATCTCTCTCTCTATCCCGAGCAAGTTCTTTCTAATTTTGTAGCCCTAATGTTTTGGCGCTGGCGATAATCTGGGGTCTCAAAAGAAGATTTGGCCTACTTTTTTTCTGAATTTGGAAATACCTTAGGTTGAAGGCCATACCCTCATATATTGGTGAAAAAGTTCAAAATGTGGAAAAAGCCAAAAGTTGTTGAAATATTTGAAAAGTGTTGAGAAAGTCGAAAAGTGTTGAAAAATTTGCAAATACTTAGGAAGACGAAAAATATTGGAAAAGTTGAAAAATGTCCAAACTATTGAGAATGTCGAACATTGTTAATAGAGTAGAAAAATGTTGAAAAATTCGAAAAAGTTTTAAAAGTCGATATGTGTTGAAAAAGTCGTAAGACCCAGTGAAAGTTTAAATGCAATGCTACGTCACCATAAACATGACATGACATTACCCTTAAGCGTTAAGTTTCAACCAATTTTACTTCGAAATTGATTTTTTCTTCATACCCACCAGTAAAGATGTTAGTCATAACATTAATCCCATCAATTGAAATTGAACAACCCACCTATGTATCAAATCGCTTTATTGTCTCGTAGTCATAATTTCTACAGCTGACGTTGATTATATATACTTTTCCATACCTGCCGCGCCCTTTTATATACGTTACAAACGGAAGGACAAAATAATTGTAAGTTGTGTTCAGGGAACAAAGAGTTAAACTACTGATGTTCAAATTTCCTAATCCCTATGTTTTTTTTTTTTTAAACTGGTTTATACTTTTTTTCACAAATTTATTATTTTTTTTTCCAACAGATATGTCTAAGCTAACCCTATATTATGCTACGCTTAGTCCTCCATCAAGAGCTGTATTACTTACAGCCAAGGAGCTGGGCTTAGAGCTAGAGTTAATGTAAGTATCAGTTTCAATTTATTGTCTTCTCGGATCGCTGTAAATACCAAACATTTTTATTCTCTACAGACCTATAAGTCTACTTAAAGGCGAACATCTAACACCGGAATTTGTGAAAATAAATCCACAGCATACAATACCCACTTTAATTGATGACAGTACCATTGTATACGATAGTCATGCTATTTGTGCATACCTTGTGGGGAAATATGGCAAAAATGATGAACTTTACCCAAAGGATTTAGCACAGCGTGCCAATGTTGACGCACGCCTGCATTTTGATACCGGCCATTTGTTTGCACGCCTACGATTCTTATATGAACCAATTTTATACCATGGATCAACTGATTGCTCAATTGATAAAATTGCTTACATTCAAAAGACCTATGAAATTTTGGAGAGCTTCCTGAAGGAGCAGCCCTATTTATGTGGTGATAAGCTGACCATTGCTGATTTCTGTTGTGTGGCGACAATAACTTCAGTAAATGATGTTGCGCCAATCGATGAATTTAAGTTCCCCAAACTGTTAGCATGGATTGCTCGTTTATCAGAGCTATCATATTACCAGGAAGCAAACGGAGAAGGCGCTGAGGAGCTAAAGAAAATATTTAAGGAAAAATTGACGGAAAATCGTTCAAAATAATAAAACCTCATTCAATTTAATGATAGGGAATATATGAGCCATTTGTTTTTAAAATGGCTTAAGTCCATTTTTTATTATGTTTCGAAAATAGTAATGAAATCAGAACGTACATACACCAAAAACACCAATAATATTTTTTAAGAGAAACCACTTCAAAATAAATGACTAAAAAACGATACACACCTAACGGTAATGAAACTACAGCCATACGAAAATAATTATATCAAAGTATTTTATCGCATCGTTTCGTATCGTTAACTGTGAATTGACTTTCATATCATCACTTAAACTGCAATATCGCGTATAAAAATTAAGTAATAATGCGCCTATGTATGTATACGTGGTATTGCAATTAAAATTATATGTATAATAATTTTATTTTATTTTATATATCATGTACTTGTAAAATTCAAATGTTGTTGAGCTATGAAAATATATATTTTTCCATACCCAAAATATCAAATTGCTGACAAAGAAGTGAAAAATTTGATTCGGAGATAATGTTCCTGATAAAAACGTTTTTATTACAGATATTGTAAACTATAAACAATTAGGGAAGTCTCAAAGTGTCATAGTATCATGCCTTATTTTGAAAAAAAAAAAGTGTGGCATATGTGAGCAGCCACAAAAGATTGTCGTTTACAAAATTTGTTCTCTATATGGGTTTTGAAATTAGTTCAACACACAAAAACATAGAGAACACCATATGGAAACCAACAACATTCTTACAACTATTCTAAAATATTATGATTTCTGAGAAATAAGACACATCATGATACCTTGTGAACTACCTAAATATATTATTTTAGTTATTAAGGGGGTTCCGAAATTCACGTAAGAAACCTTCATTATTTCATGAATTGCTCTTTCATGTAGTGCTCCATTATTAATGGCCCTTGACTGTTAGGTTTCACGCTGTATTTTTTTTTTTTTCACCAACAACACTATTCAAATCCAGAATTGCCAAGTAACCGGGATTGACACGGCCTAGACCACAATTTCATGTCAAAGCCGAGGCCCTGATAGAAATACAAAAGATTCTGAAGTAGCCGGGAATTGGACGATTTTATTTGTATGAATTAAACTTAACTTTAATACTTTGGAAAGTAAATATTCTACGAGTATTTCAAATGCCAAGAGGTAAAATTTGAAAAATAATCTAATTGTTACTTGTTACGCATACGTTCGCGATACAAAATCGAGATATGTAAATGAAAATGGGACTGGATTTGAATTGCAATGTAAAATCCTTTATGAGTTTAACTAGTGTGTTAAACGGTTTGTTAATTTTAAAAAAATCAAAACCGTCTGGCGGCGCAGTAACCGCATTAGCGCGGTTTAGCGTTATCCGCTAGTTTATATAAATTTTTTTATATATTTTTGTTTTTGAGTATCTGAAACAGTGCATGTCTGCTGAGGTGTACAAACATGTGACATGGATCAGCGCAGCGTTGATTAATACATGCGAATTTTGATGGACAATCAGCATCTTGTCACATTAGTCTTAAAACAATAGAATTGCCATATTAACTATATTTACGTGGTTGATAGCAATTGATGAACGGATCGCCTTGTAACCCTTGAAGACAAGAGCAGGTCGCACGATGTTGTTGAGCCAAACATTCCGCCGTTCTGGCACATCGCGATGATTCAATGCAAGGATCAGTATGGGATCAGGATCAGCTTTAAATTATTGTCAGTTTTTGGGAAATTTTTTTTGTTTTCGTTTATATGTAAAATATTTTTTTTTTTTTCATTAAATAATATACCACCCTCTAATGACCATCCACTTGTGGTTCAACATTAGAACCTTTTGGCTCCTTATTTAAATAACAAAACTAAACAAAATAAAGCATAGTGATACGTCTATTCTCTGATATAGAACATTTGTCACATTTTCAATGCAAGCCTCTTTAGCTCAGTGGCAGAGCACTGGTCTTGTAAACCAGGGGTCGTGAGTTCAATCCTCACAGGAGGCAACTAAATTTTTTTTAACTTCCTTTTTTTTTTGTGCCTAAAGTATTTTGTCAAGTCAAACTAGATTTTATTTTCATCTTTGGTTACATTTTAATGCAATTTATTAAATAGATTGACTTGTATCACTTAAATAAAATAACAGCATAATACGTTTCCACGGCTTCACTAACGGACTGATTTCGATGAAATTTCATTTGGAGGTAGTTGAGCTATTAAAAATGTAAGTTCTTTAAGGGGGCGTAGCACCGCCCTTAGTGGGAAAAACGCTGTCACGGCTGAACCGCTGCACCGATTTTAATGAAATTTGGTATGGAGATAGATTGAATCCCGAGTTAAGATAGTTGTTTGTGTTTTGTGTCACTGCTAAACTATCAGACCGATTTTAATGAAATTTGGTATAGAAACAAATTAAACTCAGAGGAAAGGTATTTGTTTTCAAATGGACGGTGCCACGTCCCCAATAGGTAAATATGTTTTCACAGTTAAGCTAATGAACCGATTTTGACGAAATGTGGTACAGAAATAGATTGAGAAAATGCATTTGTTTTTAAGTGGGTGGCACCATGCCCCATTTTTCGAGCTAGAGCCTAACATCTAATCCAAATTGATTCTGATCAAAAAGCCAGATAAACTATTTTTTCAAAAAGAACTCTGTTTAATTTTTAATTTAAAATTATGAAATTGTTCCAATGGCTTTTCTATAGAGATTTTTTGTTAAGATATGTCCATAACTTCCTATCACTAGTCTGAGTTCTGGAGTTCTTTAAAAAATAATAAGTAATTTCAGTAATGAGCGCTAAGATGCTGTATTGCAGCGAATTATACTAATTGTAAGATAATAACAAATCTGGAATCATTTAAAAGTAAAACCTTCGAAATCACATAAAAATTAAAATAACTGAAGGGAAAAATTATAGAAAACTTTTTTACAGTTTCAATATAGTCCGTGGAGTAGAAAACGAAAAATTAAGCAGTAAAGTTACATAGTACTTTTCTGTGAAGTTTTCTAAAATTTCATTAAACGAGTGGTGAGTTCTTAAATTCAAAAATAATGCGTTAAACTTTGAACTTGTGTGTCTCTCAAAATATTTATTCCACAATAACCAGAATTACCTTCAAAATTTTATTCAAGAGCACTTTATTTGTTGCTATATTTTATATCAATAGTGAGCCAATTTACTTGAATTAAAAATAGTAATTACATACATATTAAGCTTTAATTTTGAAAACGCATCTAGAATTTTGTTGCTCAACGATTATACATACATTATAACTTGGCCAAAAACAACTACATTTAGAAAATTCTCAATATCTCCCTAGAAGCGCATTTGCGGAAACATCATTCTCCCTACTTAAAATCTAACTCAAAAAAATATATGTACATATGTGAACGGGGTTGATCTTTCAGGCAAATTAATTTTTGAGATTAGAAATGATACTACAGAAACTAACTTGGTTTTGTTTATATTCTTATATATTTGATCATAATCAAAACAAAACCTGAATTACTTTAAGCGACTTTTTATACAGAAAAAATGTCGGTTTCAAAGTTAACTAATAGAAAGCCGTCAACCTTATTTTTGAGAAATGTTCATCAATTTGATTGTTAAAAGTGTTCTTTTGAAAACAAAATGAAATGAAAAATTTTTCATGATTTTATAGATTGCAATAAGAAAAAAAAGAGTGAATAAACGTATTAAAATTATGTTTAAGCAGCGGCTCACATTTAGTACAAAGATGCTTCTTAAAAATTTATTTATAATTTATAAAATAAGTATAAGCTAACACTAATAATGAAATTTAAGGAAATTTTCAATTGAAACCTATGTACAAAACAAACACTATTTTAATTAAAACATAAGAGATTACATAGTTTTAATAATATTTCAACTAATGATACTAATTTTTTATGTTAATATATATTCTTTCAGAACCCAATATTGGTTATGTCCCCAGCACCTTTGCTTCATTTTAAACAGATAATTTTATTTATTTTAAATCTTTCTTCGCGTAACTCAAATTGAAAAAGTAAAAACATATAAGAATTCAGCTCTTACGCCCCCATTTAACAAATAAATGCCAACAATTTGTAGTGCATCACATAATCCTGCATCAAAGGTATAAAAAATGCAATTATTACTTAATCGTTACGTCGTAGAAAAGTTTTCAAGCGATCTGGCAATGGCAATTTGTCAATATCATGTGATTTTATATTTAGCAATATAGCGTCACGACAAGCATTTTGTAATGAGACAACTGAAAAAAATAAATATAGAAAGTTCGTTAAAAAAATTATAACTTCAAAAAATTGTATGTATTACTTTCGTATAGTTGTATAATGCGTATCTGCTTAGTGGTACCGTAAACATCGATTACTACATGCAGTGGTGCCTTCTCCATAGGTATTTCCTTAGTGCAGGGGCCCTGATCTATACCATTGATAATGAAATGCATTTCTGCCTTATCTTTGTCATTTTCAGTTGGTACAAATACAACGCCAATACGAGAACCTTTGTCGGTAAGTAGTATTCCTGAATTGCTATCATTGATGCAATCGCTAGCAGGGCGTAATAAACGTTTGGGCACCATACCGCGTGGTGTACGCACATAAATGGAATCACCCAGTATGTTGCCTGTATACGAAAAAAAAATCAAAAATTAAAAATGAACATTAACGTTTTAGATTGTAGAGTTTTTGGCCAAATAATTTTTATTACAAAAACCAAGCTGCCTGCCGTAACCTTTTGGCAGTAATCAGTACATTACACAATATAACAAAAAACCCTGGCAGTTTGTTTGAAAACACACAAGCAACTTACAGTCCACTAAGTCCAAAAGTGTTATCAACCAATGGTAGATCTCATTAGCATTACTTTTTGATACATGATATCAGCTGAATTGTAGATTTTTTCCTATTCGAGTGTGACGTATGTGACTTACATTTCCTTAAGCCTAGTAGTGTTATCATCCAATTACTTAGTAGTTTTATAATTAGCAGAATGAAAACATTCATAATATGTATTTCATTCTTACAACATATCAAACATTCAGGCGATGCAAAAAAAAATGTGTTTAGCAAGAAAATTAAATGAATCTTTTCGTTAAAGGGTTCAATTTTTATTGAGGAAAAGCATCAATTTAGGATGTTTTTTTAATAGAATTTAAGCTACAAGCAATTACTAGATGGAAATAGTTATCAGAATTAATACTTCACCCATAACTGTCACACGTGTCCTTTTCATAATTATTGCACTTATTTTAATTTGTTTTATCTATACGACATTAATATCTTTTTTCTTACCGCAACCAGATGTCTCACCTTCAGTTAATTCTCCATTTCCTGATGATGACGATGTTGATGCACGCTGCTCTAAAATAGTACGCATTGCATTGTTATTATCAAATTTCGATATCGGATAAATCCAACTAGTGCCCAAATTGGCCAAATCAGGCAATGCAAATTGTGGTAAGCCATCAGCAGAGGAGCCAATTACTTCCGGAACCAATTGTGTCAATCCTAAACGCATGTGTCCTGACCAACCACGTTCATTTTTTTCTATCTCCACCAAAAATATTTCACCGGCTTGCAGTGGTTTTTCAGAAAATGTGACAGCATCAGCAAAGCTGGCTTTGCGAAAGGCTACGGTATTGTCGTCGCAAAGAATAATGTTGGCGCCATGATACGGATGAAACCGTGACAGCTGGCGTACTTTGGAGGACATGGACGTGGACGATGCAGAGGAATTAGCGGAGTTAGTATTGTTGCTGGAAGTTGAAGCGTTTGCTAAATTAGAAGTTGTGCAACCAATATTGTTGCTGTCACTGTTGTAACCAGTTTCCCTGCTGGCATCTGCCTTTGCGAGAGCAGTCGCTGGCATCTGTGGTTCCGGTAATGACATTATCTCAATGTTTTAATAAACTCTTTAATTTAGTGAATTTAATGTGTTATTTAGATGATTAATTTTTATTTCATATTTCATCTAGTTTTTTATAACTTTCACTGTAACGAAAACAAAATTTTACACTGCCGTATACATTTTGCGCTGTGACGTCTATCTCTTTTAACAACAACATAAAATGAAGATGCACAGCCCTTTGTGTCAGAAGCAGTGTTGCCATTTTGACGATTTACCGGCTAGATCTGGCAGTCTTAGAATCCAAACTGGCTGGAGAAATTCGGGAAAGCATTTCTCGGGAATTTGGTTTTTGCAAACTTTCTAGCTCTTTCATAGTGCTTTTTTTTTGATTAAAATATTATAATAAGCTACATTGAAACAAGATATTTATATCAAGAACACGGATTTAAAGTTGAATTACAAATTGAAAAATATGTGCTACCAAAAAGTAATTCTTCTATTTATTTGATCAAATGGTTGATCAGCACACAATTATATTTCCCAAAAATATTTATCATATATCATAACCATATACACCATAAGTAAATACATATATGTGCGCTTATGGTATTAATTTATTTACTGTGTTTTTGATCGAATTCCTTATCAATGTTTTGACTAGCATACGAAATACTTTTTATTAAATCATAAATTTAGCTTATTATCAACATTGGGCCCGTTCAGCCAAGTTGAGCACTTAGATGAAGTGCAGCGCTCAAGCAGAAAACATTCTAATTGCTACATATATTCCGCTAACTGCTTGAATGCGTTAAGTAGAAAACAGACGGGTGACGGAAAAACGTTAACGATTACGCGCTGTCAAAATTATAGCACAGTTGGTCGTATGAAATGGAACCGCATTGCGGCGGACGACTGAAAACCTGCCGACGGGTATCCGTTGACTTAGATTTAATTCTATTTTCATCGTCGGCGGGTGACGATCAGTGTTGCATTTTACGTCAGCTTATGTCAATTTTCCTATCTACGTTTGAAATGTCAATGAAAACAAAGCGGCAGCTGAAATATCCGTTGCCTGTCGTTCGACGCAATTGTGTTTACTCAACGATTTTCCGACGGATATTATTTTGACAGCAGATAATCGATCACGTTCCCCTGCTCAAATTCTGTTTAACGCATAGTTTTGAGAAATTTTGTTTTTATATTGCAACAAAAAACTCATCAAAGTCAGGTTGAAACCTACAGCACCATGAAGCGTAATTTTTTCACTTGTTTATTTTCGTACGTACATGTATGTCCCCGCATATTGACGGGTGCGGACGTGATTGAATTATAAAGGCTTTCCCAAGCTATAAACCTCAGTCCTGAAAATTATAGTCGTTTAGTGTTGGTTACTAATTTTGACATTGCACGCTCAAAAATTTTGGAGAAATAAGAAGCATTTTTGCATCGCATCAACCATTATAATTGAATTTAGTGTGAGGCTTTATGTGAGTTACAGCTGTTTTTGACGTTTATTAAGATAATTCTCATTTCATTTCTATGGTGCTAGGAAAATTCGTGAATATTTCATAAATTAAAAGTAAAAAATATACAACCAATACATTTAATAAACGAAAATACTTCATTTGGCTTATCAATTGACTTTATTTCAGCAATGCGGCTACCAACGGTCTTATATGCAAAACATGCTGCACGAGCGCCACAGAAAGAACACACAGTACCCTTTCAGGAGCTGCTTCCGCTGCGTTTGAAAAACACCGTGAGTGGAAAAGCAGATTCTGGGTCTGATGTTTCATGTTTACAAGAAATGAGTGTACTCTTCGCTTGCCTTAAGGATAATGAATTTACAGAGAAATATTGCGACAAGGAAATAAATAATTTCCAGAAATGTTACAAATTTCATTTGGATAAAAAATTTGAAGCTAAAAAGACAGTGAATCAAGGCATTGTTACACCTGGAAACAATCTTAACTACAAACAACTCAATAAATATATGCGAAGGTACCCAAATCCATCATAAGTCAATTGTTTTTGTGAGACGAAAATAAAAATTAAAATAAGAGTTATATAATTGTTCATTTGCTACATTTTTATCAGTCTATTAGACAAATAAATTGAAACCAGGCTTCAAAAAGTACACCAATTGTCACCATGAAAGACTTAAAATAATAACAGCTTATTTCGAAAAATAGCCAGTGAATTCATAAGCTTTTCTATATCAGTATTATGAACTGCTGTCAGGAATATCAGCACATATTGGTTTTAAGCTTGAGAGTTTGAATATGAGTTGTGTCGTACTTAAAACTTACATTTTAATGTACCCATAAATCAATATGCTGTAGTAAAGGTATGCATTGCAAAAAATAATTTTTCAACAGTTGAACATGAAACTCTAGTTGCGAAAAATAAGCATATGCCGTAAGCATTTTATTAACTTTCAGATGATAATAACCCATAGAACCAAAATGTTGTGCCCGCATCTCTCTTTTATATGCTTGTACTTGATACAGATTATAAAAATTATAGCGCAAGAAATTTAACTTCAAAATCGGAGAAACTATCAAGCTTGTCCTGAACAACATAAAAATAATTAAAGATATTTTCAAATTATATTGGCTCTAGAAAGCCCAAAAATTGAAATTTCGGTTTCTTTTATAACATAATGTTAAGCGAAATGCTTATAAAAAAGGTGCAAGTCGCCTAGCGGTTTGTGGCAGTACTGCTTTGCAGTTAGCCCCGCTATTGTTTGGTAATTTTGCAGCATTCTATGAATGAAAAAAACAAAGAAATATTAGTAAATTAAATATAATTTTCTATATGATAATTTTACCTTTATAATAATAATGCTGCAAACAAGTTTGTAGTGCAGCAAATACTGCAATTAGGTAGTGGAATGCGGCGGTAGCCAGCCGACATTCCAGGTTGGGTAATCTAAGTAAATGAAAAAAACAACAAAATATTAGTAAATTGAATACTATTTCAATTAAGAAAATTTTACCTTTGAATATCAGGTTTGTAGTGCAGCAAATACTGCAATTAGGTAGTGGAATGCGGCGGTAGCCAGCCGACATTCCAGGTTGGGTAATCTAAGTAAATGAAAAAAACAACAAAATATTAGTAAATTGAATACTATTTCAATTAAGAAAATTTTACCTTTGAACAGCTGAAACAGAACTGTGCTTGGATTTGGATTTGTTGTTGTCGTTGATTTTCTTGTATTGTATCATTATCTTCAATAGAACTGGGTAATTTTTGTGCTGTTTTCCGACTTGCTTGCAGTTTGTTTTCTTGTTGTTTAATTTAATCTTCATATTCTTAATTCAAAAGTGAGAAAAATTTTTGCAATTTTCAAAACACATTTGAATTTTAAAGTTTTAAGTAATTCTTCTATGTATTTGCATCTTGGATCGATCTTGTTTTGTTATTTTGATGGATCGCATTTTCTTCAGAAAGGGAACTTTGTTTTGTTATTTTATTATATTCCATGCATTGTTTTTTTGGGTTTATTTTATATTTATAGAATGATTGCTTGGCGATTCTTCGTCTGATACATTCTTTATATTTAATGATTATTATTATTTTAGTTGAAGTGTCTTAAAAGTACGCCTTTTGAAAGTTCTTGTATTTTTATGCAGATGTTCATTAAAAAAAAAAGCTGCAACAGACAAATCTCTATAAAAAGTCACCTTCAAAATTATTATAGAACATATATTTGAGTTTTGGATTTCTGAGAAAAATGTTAATGGCCAACTTACATTTTTATTTATAACACAAACTCAATCAAATAGATAAATTAATGAAACCATTATGCTATGTTTTTTAAATGAAAACCAATGTCTCTTCTTCTTGCAATGCCCTTCTTGAATATTGACAAGAGGAGGATAATGCATTTAATGACTTACTCATTATTTGAACAATATGCACGTAAGTTTAATACACAACATCAGCATCTCCTAGCCCGCCAGATGAGGAGCTACATACTGGTGACGATTGACTTAATACATTTATCAATTCTCCTTCGACACACTGCCCGTCGATTGATGTTCGTTGTTGTAACACAAATAGATCACGTAGAAGTGCTTGTTTTTCACGTTCT
This sequence comes from Tricholauxania praeusta, assembly GCA_949775025.1. Taxonomy (NCBI): domain Eukaryota; kingdom Metazoa; phylum Arthropoda; class Insecta; order Diptera; family Lauxaniidae; genus Tricholauxania; species Tricholauxania praeusta. Next base: position 22,536,296 of record OX459031.1, on the reverse strand, counting down.
AAAAGTGCAATACGATCAGTTTTCAAATTCACTTCATTTGTTAGATGTCGGTTTTGTTGGCGTAACCGATCAACTGGTTGCAAAAGACCATTTGTGCTACCGCTGGTTGCAGATGTTGTGTTAGGTGTACGTATTGCTAAATTAAAATGCGCTGGAAATCCACCTCCACGCTCCCACGTATCTGTCAATGTCGTAAGATTACGATTCACCTCAATGACTCGAGCACGTTGGAAATTTAAACGTTCTTGATGCACCTCGGACCATTGTTCCTAAAAGTAAAGAGACTTATTGCAAAAGCTCTAAAAGAAGATGTCACAAGGTTCATAACCGTCAGCTTAAGTCATAACTTCATTAGGTACCTTTTAATCTTACTCTTACTTTGTTCGTTATTCAAAGTAATCAACTTTGAAGTTTAAAACTGAATATTTTTAAGAGAGTTTTCGAGATTCTGTGTACAGAATTTCAATAAAGTTAGGCAAATGATAAAATAATTACATAAACTTTATTATTATTGTGAGACTTCCATATTTATATCCATTCTTTTACTTCCAAAGTTGGAGTATGTTTGCTCTTAAAAGCTCGAAAACTTTTGTAGAAAGAAAACAATCGAACTACAAAATTCTAAAAAAGTGCTATTATTTTTTGTTCAGTTTCTAAGATTCAAGTGTCATAGCAACCTTGAAAAACTAAAACTTTGCATTTTTAGTGCATATAATTTTTAAAGTGGGCGAAAAGTTTTGTCAAAAATACGCTCCTAAAAGTGCTATCCGAGCTTACGATTATTTGAGGTGGAATCTACAAGAAAGAAAACAATTACGAAAAAGGAGCGTAGACAATAGACAACCATTGTACATAGTTTTGGATAATGGAAATATCTGGTTTGGGTTCTTTCCCATAAAGACCAAAATAATACTACTTATATGAAAGATAAATCCTTGGTTGATTCAACCACTCTCCATTATTGAACAACAAAAATGCAGTCAACTAAGATTGCATTGTCAAACTAACAAATGATATTTTGTATGTAACGTAGTATAGTTGGTAAGATGATTAATGGCTTAGAAGCGCTAAAGCAGTATCTTACGAAACTACGCGTCTAATGAAATACGCCAAATGTCTTAATTTAAACATATAAAAAATCTCCTAAGAAAACATACTCTGTTTCAATTTTAGAGTCATTAGAAAAACGACTGGAAACTCACTTTCACTGAGATACCGCTTTTGTGCTTAAGCAGTATTGTGCTTTGCAGTTTGAATTGTTTGCCTATTTCAATAAAAATTATGTACAAAATATATCTCAATACTACCAAATAGTCAGAACTAATGTATATCATTTAAAAGGTTTAATTTAGCACAATACATTTTGCAGAGCAACTGATACATAGACAGTATACTATATGAGAGGCCCCACAGTCCAAAATTTGTCCTCATACTACCCATTGCCCACAACTGTGGACGTGTTGTGTCTCTCTATTTGTGTCTGATTATTGATGCAACCAGTTTCTTGATAAAAGTCGTAGTGCTGAAAGTGACATCTTTTGTTAGGGACATCTTTAATACAACATTAGGTGCACCTTAAAGTTTCAGCTCATATTTGGCCAAAAAGAAAAGATATTTGGCAAAGAAGAAAATTCTGCATTAAACTTATCACTCCATTTTCAAAGACGGTATTTAGAGGGGAAGACATCCGATAAATCTACGAACAGCATAACGTAATGATGAAAAGACCTCAGGCACATGAAGCAATTTACTTAGCTCCTTAACTTACTTGATGGCAAATTCTAAGAATTAAAGAAGGTTGTTTTTTTTTCGCTTTAGAGATGAAAAGATAACTGACACTGAACTACCTGCTCTAGAAAACTTCAAAAACCTTGCCCGCAATGAAGTAAGTTGGAAATCAGCAATACTTGAAACAATGAACAAATATGGATTAGATACCACATAAGGAGTAGGGATGTTGTGACTACCGACGAACTGACATCATAACAATTAAAAATAAATAAAAAAAATTGTACTCACCACATGAGTGCCCATGAGTCCTAAATACTGAATTTTCTCCTGCAAACTGGCAATTTGCTGCAAATACCACTCGCGTGCGCTATCCACAGCATCCAAACCGAGTAGTAAAACCGCGCGTTCCTCCTCAAACTGCTTCAAACGCTTCAGCATATTATAATCAATGCCATTCTGCAATGTGTGACGACGTGGCTCTCGGCGCTTATTACTATTTAGTTTCTTACTATAGAGTGTAATGGTGGGTGTGGTGCTGTCAGTCGTTGAAGAAGATCCGCCATCGGCACATCCGCGATATGGTGGAAATTGATTTTGCGCATAATTAGTGGAACGTTTATCCTTTAAGTCCATTTCATTGAGCAAAACGCCCATTTGCCAGTTTTGTAGTGCATGACGTATTTCCGCCTTGTCTATGGGTGCAACGCCACTAGTAGTATTGCTGGTAGTGAGTGTTCCGCTGCCAATAGCTTTCGCATTGGCTACAGCACTACGTGGTGGCTTAGGTGGTGGTGGTGGCGAATTGAAATCTGTTACTCCACCCCTCTCTGTAGTTTGTGTGTGTAATTCCTGCTCCTGTTCCATTTCAGCTGAATGTGGAATTAATTGTGGCAAACTGTGTGCACGTTGCGTTCCAACTATATTTTGTGGACGCACAGTTGCAGTTGGATTTGTACTCCATGGTGTAGTGGGCAAGGGATTTTCAATTACTAAAAATGGTGCAGATGGTGGTCGTGGTGGTTTCTTTGGTAATTTCATCTTGTTGTTGTTTACAACCAAAGTCGTTTGTATGGCATCGGTAGTTTGATTGCGTAGCAAACAGATTTTAAGTCCAGCACAAAAGCGATCAAATGAAAGAAGTCCACTTGCAGGAGTAACTTTACGCAATGAATCCACAACACCACGAGGTAGCCCTTTGCAACCATCGTCATGCCAACCTTTTTCAATATCGATGAATTTCACAAAACCACTTTGCTGATCGTCAAGTATATCGAAGAGTTTTTTCATTGAAACGATAAATTGTTTGGGGAGTGCATCCAGTGGACTACCACCAGAGGTGGTGGATCTTAAGTTAGTGTTGTTACTGTTGTTGTTTAGGTTATTAGTCATCACTTTTTGGCAATGATTTGCATTTAGTGATGGTGATACATTAGCCATACATTTGAATCCCAGAACATCTGTCTTGTTGGGGCGTAACATTTTCTGCAAAATAATTAAAAAGTCAATACAAAAATTTAAAGAGTAGGACGGAAACTTCGCCAATATACTTAAATGCATTCTTTTTTTTTTGTAATTAGTACAGTCCTGTGCAGTGTTGCTTTACTATGGCAATATGGTAATTTTATATTTTGAAAATTCGATTCAAAGCGAAATATCTCAAAATCTAAGGTGTATAAGGAAACATGTTTTATATCGAGATCCATAATTGGAAAACCCAGATAGCTGCAAACATTTTTATTCCAAGTTTGTTTTCAACCTACTTAATTTTATAAATCCACTGGTGATATTTTCACAATTTTGTATATTGACTTTGGATGCAAGTTATGATAATTTAATGAAAATTAGTGAACAAATTCATTGGCTGTATATTTTTGCGTTACAGTGTTTTTTTGAGTACCTAATAAACGCGAAAAACTTACAGTACTCGTACATTTATCGTGTATTTCCAAGAAATGATTTTTTCTCGAAGCTAATTATCTACGCTATTTATATGAAATTGCTTATATGGAAATGGTTTGTAACGCTTTGGCGCAAAAAATACTGAACCGTTTTTAATAATATCTTTTTTGAAACGACATATTTATACTAATGAAGATCATAGCATGCTTATCTCTTTTATTTTTTTTAATTTAAATATCCTTTACTTAGGATTACTTTTTTGCTTTGCAAAACCTATACTTATGCTTCTTCTTGAATTCTGTATTGTTGTTGTTGTTTTCTTCTCATTTGTACCGTTTGAAGTTCAATGAACAAACTCTCTTTAAATTTTTTTTTACTTTTGAAGAGAAGATAGTATGCGATGTTAAGAGAGTAATTTCAATATGAAAAAAACAACGGCACGTGCGCGTGCAAAGCCGCGGGTACCATTAGTATCATATAAAATAAGCTCATACGAAAATTCCGGAAATTGTATTTGAATATTTGTTACTCAGCCATGTCGAATCGAATAAATAGATGAGTCGTTTGGCATGTACATTTAAAGCCGAAGAAATATTTTTCTTAAGATACATAAGTTTTTGTTAGTACACATAGCCAAAAACTATACTTCTTCTTAAGACATCAAATTAGTAAAAGTTTTTAAAATTCACATAAAAAAAAAACTTCACATCGCCTCAAAAATAATTCTTTCTTAAAAAAAAAACAAGATACATATCTTCTTCAGAGTCGTTTTTGGATTGTGTACTAAATAAACTGCAGAGCTTATTCCCAATTATGCAGCGATTTTGCCAACGCGTGGCTATTATATTCTTCAAACGAAAGGTAAAATTCATTCGACGGTGAATTCGCAGTAGCAAGTGTTACACTTTGCAAACGAAATGATTTTTTTCGGCTAATCAGTTACTCAGTGCGACCTATCATTTCGACATAATTCAGTAACAAATGTCTAAATACAATTTCAGAACTATTATATAATATGCATATTATATGTTATATATGATTAGGCCATATGGAAGTCATCACCTTTACGTGACTTAATTGCTGCCACAGGCATGAAGCTGTCAAAATAATAAATAAAATATGATGCTTTGATTTGATGGAATCAATGATTTTTTTTTTGAAATTTACAACTAATCATATGTTTAAAGTACAGTAGCATTGGAATAAATTTTGTCAATTTGTTACCTTATAAATATTATGTAAGTAATGATATGTTCCGTTGACTTTTTTAATCACGCCTATACATATCATTAATCAAACATAAAATTTTAAAGATGCTCTTATCTTTAGCATCTCATATCATAGCAATAATGACATAAGTATAAGTATTCAGTGCATAAGCGAGACTAAAAAATATCACATTTCGACGTAGATAAACTTAAATTGTTTCGCGGTTTATAAAAATCTGAAAAGGAAATGTCACTTTTCATCAAAACCCCAAGAGATCCAAAACCGTTGATAAGATTTTGTGGCCGCAATTATTTAAAAATGAATGGCGTTATTTAAAGAAATTTCTTAACATAAGTACATATGTAGTAGAATACCAATTAAGTTTCGAAAAACGTAACGAAGAACGCAAATAGATTTTCGTTTTCGATACACCTTAGCGGATAATTTGCCAAGCCTCTCAGGCCAAAAAAAAAAATTTTGTCCGTTAGAGCTGAGAATTAGGCTAATTGTTGTCCAATTAGGTGGTACTTCTCACATCAAAAGTTGATTTATTTGGACAAATTTGGTACAATTTTTGAACTTTTCTTACAAAGTCTGAATTTAAAACGTTTGTAACTTTTTTCCGGATGAATTAAAAAACAATTCAGTGCATTATAAATATTTAAAAAAAAAAATAAGGATCAATTTTCAAAATCAAAAATTATATTAATCATTTTTCAAAGTTGGATATTTTTTTGTTTAAATAATTTTAAAATAATGTTCAACTTTTTTCCTTTTTTTCCCATAAGATCACCAATTTTCAGAGTGAAAAATTCAATAGAATTTGAACTATTGAACGACGAGTAACCAGATGTGCCTAGTTTCACCTTTTATCACTTTTTTCTTTTAAACTATAATTTTCAGTAAAAATCGCACTGAGTAAAAAGTTCTTAGAATCGAACAAAATATTCAGAAAAATATTTTTTCTTTTATTGTAACAAGTTTTTTCCTCTGACGTCATAACTCCATGGCTTTGACATGAAATTTCGGGCTTGATTGATTGATTTTAAATAATTTTGTTTTTCGAAACCACTTTTTATAAACTGATAGAGCGCTTATAGCACGGTCGTTGCATTTTATATGAAAAAAAAAGTTATAACCAACATCGTACCTCGGTGCGAAAAGTTGCGCTATCACGTGTGAATAAAATTTATGTGCAAAAAACAAAAGGTTTACTGGATAAAATGTAATTTAATGGTTTCTACTATCAACATTAAAAAAAAAATCCGTGGACGTGGACACGGACCGGAGCTTAAAGCTTAAAGACTTATTATTATAGCAGTATGCATAGACTGCGAGTATTATGCCAAAAACTAAATAGCAATAATTTCAAATATAGCAAAATGAGCTTAAGTATAAAATAGCCTGAAAATGAAAAGGAAGTAAAACTGTGATATCAGATTTTGAGCATTATTTTCGCGCTTAAAGCTGATAACCAAAAAAAAAAAAAATTCATCTAAAAAAACCCATGAACAAAAAATAAATTTTCGAAAATATTTTGTCCAATAGAATAATAAAAAGTTGCTCAGAAATATTTCACACTCGTACAAATTTGCTCCAAATTTCATTGGCAAATTGCTTAAAACTTGAACGATTACATACGATTACGATTATATTCAGCAATTTCGTTGGTACAGATTGGGTTAAATTTGTCTTCGACGGTAAACTATATGATAAGCATATGTACCTAGTCGAAGCTTAACTAGATTAAAATATACATACATAAATATTCATTGTGAAAGAAAAAGCAAATAAAGCAACACCAAATGTAAACATGTTGTAACTTTTTAGCATATTAAGTAAAGAAACTATTCACTATTTTCCATTACTTACTTAATTGAAGAACCGCTTGGAAACAAACTTGAATATATTAAGCAATGGCTAAAATTAGCCAGTTTACGAAAGATGTAGAAACAAATCTGAAAAATCCTTAAGACATTATGAAACTCAGCTACATGCAACAAGAGGTATAAAAAAAATGTACTGCATTCCATAGTCGCTTTCAAGAAATAGCGAATAAAACAAAAGACTTAAGAAACAAACCTGATTGCGCCGAAAGCTACTCCTATGATGATGTTGATGTTTTTCACGTAAATATTCTATTATTTTGTTCTAACACAATAATAAAATTGTTTTTATTATACTTTTAACTATTTTCTTTTTATTTATAGCACTCTTTTTTCAGTAAACTCAAACTGATAACCACAAATGATACGAGTCAATGACTGAATGAAAATTAACTTTGTGGTTAACTACATCACCTTTGAGTGCCAAAACTGGAAAAATAATATACAAATTCTATTTTTAATAAAAATTCACCACGAGCGTAAGATATAAGAAAAATCAAACTAAAATAAAAAACAAGATTCAAAACAAACAAAAAGTATTAAAGCACGCAATAAATTCGCTGCACACAAAAAATTATCTCTCTTTTCCTCTTGCAATTTCTTGTACTGTTTTAAAGTCTGGAATCAGTTGACTAATTTTATTTTATTCTTTCTTTTGTTTTTTTTTTTCTCTTTAATAGTAACAAGTTAACTATTTTTGCACCCATTCATCTGCAGTAGCTTAAAAAAATGCACTTTTGATATACGATACGCAGCACTCGACAGCACAATGGATACTCAACGCATACGCAATCCATTTAGTGAGCACGCGCGCTCCTTCAGTAATGAAGTCCAAAACAAGCAACACACGAATGCTGCTGTCTTTATTGTTTATGATGAGTTGTGTAAGGTGAATTTCTTGAGGTAAAACCGGTTAATGTGATTATTAATGCCATTTTTCTGGCTTAGAAATTAAAGAGAAAAAAATCACAGAGAGAGATTTTGTTATTTTCTATTACATTCATAGCTATAGAGCAACAAATACTAAATTTAAAAAAAAAAGAAATCAAGGACAAAACTGAAATTAATTTAAAAAATGCAAAAGTGTTGTCTTTGATCAGGCAAAAATTAAATACCCTACGCTTTGATAAGAACAAAAGAATGAGGGACAATTTAAAATATCCTTCCATTTTTAAAAAAAAGTTAGTAAGTTTTAAACAATTATTTGTTTAATACGAGTATTTTTTGGTTTTGTAAACAGTGGCGTAGCAGCATACAGCTTTGACCTATTTTATCCAGAAAAATTACACTATTTTACTTGTACCAGGAACACAAAATCTTTACCTAAATCTTTTTTGTTAAGAATCACAAAATATACAACTTTTGTCCGTAATAAATCAATGTCCGATATAATTAAAATCATTAGTATCAGCCTTTGCCAAGTTGAATATAAGCTATTAATGCTCTTAATCATTTTTATGGAAAATTTTCTTGTATATGGGACGTTTCACGTAAACCGGATCACCTGTGCTCCTAAAATTTGTGTTTCCTATTTGCAAATAGTATGTACAACAAAGAAATCTTCTTCAAAATCTTAACTTTCAAATTCTGTTAGGCGTCTTTGTAAGCCTCATAATGTCGGCTCAATATGGCGACCACAACGGAAAAAATTTTTCTAAAATATTAAAAAAAAAGAAATGCAAATAAAAATAAAATAGTATATTTTAAGGTTTGACTTGGAATATTTTTATGATAACAAAAATGTTCGGTAAATTTTTTAGTTTTTATGTTAGTGAAAAAAGAACAGTTTTGGTCAAAAACTAGCAATTTTCAGTAAAAGTCACACTGAGAAAAAATTTCTTAAAATGGGTCAAATTATTTGGAAAAAATATTTTTTTCTATGACGTCATAATTTTTTTTTTTCAAAATCCCAATAATTTAAGTAAAACTTAATAATATTTGGCGAGATATAAAAGCTTCTTACCTCAGACGATTTGAGATAGATTGAGAGAAATTTTAGATAAATTGAGTATTATTTGATCCGACTCAAAAGTTTTGATTTTTGTTAACTTACAATTCATTGCAAAAAACATTCACGTAATCACTTGTTTAGTCATAAAAAATTTGTTAAGTTTCTTAAGGATATGGATATGAGGCGTCATTACCTTATACATATGTCGAAAAAGGAAAACAATCAAGCTATCAGGCTGGTACTGATACCGATTTGGTCAATAGCTCTTCTGAATTAAATGATCGTCTATGAAATTTTTTTTTTTAACTTTGAACATGAGCTGTAATAGTTCCGATAATTTTCGTAAATCAAATCTCTTTCCAAAGGATTGAGTACATAAATGATAAATATTTTTTGAGAACTTTTAAAGTTAGCAACCCTCAGACTCTCTAGCATTATGGTTTGACTAAAAATGAGCACTGATAGAGTGTCCAATTTGGTTTGATAATTTGTTTTTCATCTTTTACATTATAGATAAATTAAGTAGAAACGTTTTAGTTTACTCAAGATATTAAAGTTAAAATTTAGAAAAATTACAGAAATTTTAAGACTCTTTTTTGGCTTTTTTGTTTAATACATAATTATATATACGGCGCTCGACGCTTAACTTCGGTGTGTGTGAATAGAATTAATAAAGCCCATTCTGCTGACATTTCAGTCAACGAGCAAAATGGCGGCCAGACTGCATCCACATAACAGCACATCTCGCTGTCTATTTTGATTGATATTTTTTCTGCTACAATGGCTGCGATTGTGTTTGTAGTATTTCTTATTTCAATATTTTCGTTAGAAAACATTAAAGGTACTTAAATATAAAAGTGAAAATTCATAGCTAGTGCTTAAGAAACATATTTTGTGCAAAGTATAAAATACAATAAGTTAAATACGTTGTTTTATGTGATTTTGAAAATGAATGTTTTAACTACGCTGCTGCACTTTTATAATAGAACTTTGTTCTTGGTGTTACTATACAAAATTAAGAATTTCTTCAAAAGGAAGCCCACGCTCAATAAGCTCAATGTGAAAGCGATATTTAATAAAATGAAATTCTTAATAGCATTCGCTTGAAAAACTTAATTGATTGTTTCATAACCGCAGTGATTAGAATATCCGATTATGTATTTGTTAGATTTTTATATACCTACATAGATATAAATTATACATATTTACATAACTTCAATACAAAACAATGCTGTACACATACATACTAAATACGTACATAAACTTTCGGTCATAGACTTGGTGGAAATCTGTGATTTGAATGATGTGCAATGAATGAATTTATGCAAAGCTGCATAATGCTTTGTCCATCAAGATACCTTATCAGCGTTTGTATTGAACAATGTACCATATTCACTCTTCCGTTAAGCGTGGTATTTTCGTTTTAGTCATACAAAAGAATTAATAGCCCAAGAGCCCGCTGCAGAAAAGTCTAGTATATAAGATTACAGGATGGAATGTACGGGAAAGATTGAAATGCATTTTGGTGAAACTAATCAAACCGCTTGCCTTGCCAAATCCCGCTCTGATGCCCGAAACTGTCTGAAATTTAGACTATTTTGTTTTGGAACAGGATTCGACAAGACAACCCTATTCTATTTACTCTTTTTAATAATGTAGGTAATCCTACATTTGGCATACTTTTCAGGCCGTAATCTTTATTAACAAAATGTGATACAAAAACCGTAGGCAACCCATGTTTGGAACAGGATTCAGCAATGCAACCTTATATATTCTATTTCGGCTTTTCGAGTCCTATTATTTAGCATACATTTGAAGCTGTATTCTTATACACTTTTAATTAAAATAACGAAATTGATCAAAATTGGTTGGTTATTTTCACCGAAATGCATCACAATTTTTCCTGTACATCCCATCCTGTAATCTTATACACTATAGTTTTCTACAACGGGCTCTCTACCTAGATAGCTTAACATTGAGCATCTCGTAAACAAATATACATATTTTAATTATTATTATTTTAAACTTATAAGCGGAAATTAATGGACGCCTACTTGATGAAACACAAGAAAATATGGATTTGGAAGTACCACATGCAAGTGGAAAAGAATTTTCATCCGTTCCTCAAAATTCAATACAACAAACACATCCAAGGTATGAATAAAAATGTTTTTAATTCTTGCTTGTAAAATGTGCTCTCATAACTTTCCTGCATTAATTCTTTTTAATTCTGACTAAATTGCATTCCCAATATAAAATATAAAAATATATTTTTGAATCCAGGAGGCATACAAAATCAAAACGTAGAATGAGAAGAAGGTAAAATATCGTATAGTAAAAAGTGTTGCAAGCAAATTCTTATTTTGATTTGAAAATATGATTTTTGTGTGGGCGTTTTTGTGTTTTACTTAATAAGCATCAATTATTTTTAAATTGTTGTTACTCCATTTTTATTCTGAATGCAATTATATATTTTTCATTACCATATACATACTTGAATCATATACATAGTCTGAATCGTAAACTAGACTAATCAATCTGGGGCAAGTTTTGACACAGAATTCAAATATGCCTTCGAAGTTATTCTAACACGGCAGGATTGCAAATATCTTAACATTAAAGTTAACAGAAAACGCTGTTTTGACGAAAACTTAAAATTATTTCACTAATGCAGGAAATTCCTTAGGTGATTTATGTTAAATTCATCAAATAGAAAAAATCTTCAAATTTTACCTGTTGGTCTTTTCAACAGGGTGCTTCCTCCTCGTTTTGTTGTATATTAACTTTAAAATGTTTTAATTCATGCAAATATGCATTGTATAGTCTTTTGTATGGAATTACAAATCTTCATTGTTATGAACGATATCTCAGCAAAGAAGCATTCTATTAAATAGAGCAAAAACAAAAACATTTGAACAGAAAGGTTGAATAAAGTTTCTGTTCAAATCTGATGTAATCAATAAAAATCAGCTAAAAAGTATTAATGTTAGTCTGTAAGGAATTTGTATCCAAAGGCTTTGATCAATAAACATAAATTAAATGCACTGTGTGCAGTTTCAAGACCTTTCATGTAGAGAAAAATCGAATCTGCCATCAGGTTTTGGCTTACACTTTAATCGGTAATTGACGCGGTTACAATCGCTCTTCTACGACTTTCTTAGTTCAAGTCTGAGAGGTTTATTGTTTGAAACGAAGTTGACCTCATTTAAAGACAACATTTTTATTTATTTTCACCACCGCTCCAGCACTCCTTAACCCCTCTATGTAGCATTTTAGTCCAATTTTCTGGAAAAATTCTTGAAATGGCAAAACATCAAATCCTCGAAATCAAATCCAACTATTTTTCATAAAACTTTTAAGAAGGTGGATTAGGATGTAATAAGAAGGTAAAGAAAGGGTCAACTCCCAAAAAAAGAAAGGTTAGTCACAGCTTTGAAATTTATTTTGATGTAATTTGGAAGAAACTGTATGTTTAATGAGTGGACAAGAAACGTCAAAAGCTTTTGTAAACCCAAAATGGGTGGGATAGTAAAAGTCATATGATTGTATGAGAGCTACTTTGGCTATTATAACGAAATTTGAAAATGGTTCTCGTGACATAATAATGCAAATTCAAAAATTTGAACGACTCCACCTATACAGCAACAAGTTTTATTAAAATCAGTCAAGCCGTTTAAAAAATAAATTTTTAACTTTAGCATATTTCCTTTAAAAGACGATTTTTTAAGGCAGTAAATCAGAAAATTACCCATAACTCTTTTTTTTTTAACTTAAGAAAGTCGATATTATTCTGCAGAAAAACCCACAGACTATGTTATATGATTTTAAAATAAAGTGACTAAACGAATATTACAGTTAATGTATTATATTAATTTGTTTGCCTCAAGTGAATAAAAATATTTCAGTTTTAATTTTCCTCTTAGCTTTGTAATATACATACATTTTTTATCCATTTTCGTGTTACCATACTCTTTTTATTATAAAAATTAACAATCCTTTAATTTCTTTCACAGGTATAAATGTTTTTCATGTGAAGCACCTTGTACGAATGCGACCCAACAAGCTGATATGTGTCAGAATGCAATACAGGTAAGTTTAAAAAAAAACGCACATTTTTTCGCAATACCATAATTCAAATATTCTATTTTACAGTGTTGGAAATCACGTACACGTAATGCATTTGGTGAAGAATTGGTGTCACGCGGTTGTACTACGTCGCCAGAACATCTACCATTGATTTGTAATCAAAATAACATTAATAATTTGGGTCCACGTAAGCGTCATGCTGTACACATAAATGTTGTCTGCTGTTCCGGTGATTATTGTAATGATGGTGATTTTCCCGAGTTACCACCAATGATAAACAGTGGGTTTCTTTATTTTTGTGTTTGTAAACTTAACAAATATAATTGTTTTCCTTTCTTTCCTAAAGATGAAGTCACACGGATTGATACCGACAGCAGTTATGCACTGAAAATGTCAAGTGCTATCTTAGGACCATTTCTTGTAATCGCACTAATTGCACTTATTGTTATTTATTTTATACGACGCAATCATCAAAAACGTATTGCAGCTACTCGTATAAAACAAGATCCTGAATCATATTTAATGCATGACGATTTACGTGCAACTAGTGCTGGCGACAGTACACTAAAGGTACATTTTAGTTTTGAGGACACCATTTTCCTTTACATACTTCGGTCGAAAGCAAACATTTGCACTTTTAATTTTTTGCAGTTATAAATATTAATTTTATTCTTGAATTCTACGTGGTTCTGTTTTAACAGATATACTAATTCGTTTCGTCTTAAGGGGTTAATATTAAATTAACAAATTTCGGCGTTACCACTAACGTCTTTTGTCAAAAGTAAACTTTTTTTTTTGAGGTTTAAGTTAATTATTTGATATATTTTTTTTTTTATTTAACAGGAATATTTCCAGCACTCAGTTACTTCCGGCTCAGGTAGTGGGTTACCACTCCTCGTACAACGTACGTTAGCAAAACAGATTACTCTAGTTGATTGCATTGGACGTGGCAAATATGGTGAAGTCTGGCGTGGACATTGGCATGGTGAAAGTATAGCAGTTAAAATATTTTTTAGCCGTGATGAAGAATCTTGGAAACGTGAAACGGAAATCTACAGGTACTAATACGAAGCTTATTCCCTGTTGGATAAAATTTGTGTTAATAAAACATTTCTATATTTTAAATTTAAGTACGGTTTTACTACGTCATGAAAATATACTTGGATATATTGGCTCAGATATGACATCAAGAAACTCATGTACTCAACTATGGTTATTAACGCATTACTACCCACATGGTTCCCTTTTCGATCATCTAAATCGCAATGCCCTTAGTCACAATGATATGGTACTTATATGTCTTTCGATTGCCAATGGACTAGTGCATTTACATACGGAAATTTTTGGTACAGAGGTAAGTCCTATGAAGACATTAATTTTTCTCATCAAATTTTATTTCTTGAATCGTAATGTTTTTTTAGGGAAAACCAGCCATAGCGCATCGTGATTTAAAATCTAAAAATATATTAGTGAAACCCAATGGAACTTGTGTTATTGCTGATTTCGGATTAGCCGTAACACATTCTCATGTCACTGGAAAATTAGATTTGGGAAATAATCCAAAAGTTGGAACAAAACGTTACATGGCCCCAGAAGTTTTGGATGAGAGGTTTTAGACTTTCTTAGCGAGCGTTAATTTTATAAAATATTTATTTAATTTTTTAGCATTAATATGCATTGCTTTGAAGCTCTTCGACGCACAGACATTTACGCACTTGGTTTGGTACTGTGGGAAGTTTGCCGTCGCACTATTTCTTGCGGCATCGCAGAGGAATATAAAGTTCCTTTCTATGATGTTGTACCATCTGATCCTAGTTTCGAAGATATGCGTAAAGTAGTGTGTGGCGATAATTATCGACCTTCGATACCAAATCGCTGGAGTTCAGACCCGGTAAGAGTTCATCTGTTATTTGCACTCTTAAATTTCATGCGTATTTAATATTCGAACATTTTGTAGTTGCTTGCGGGTATGTCCAAATTAATGAAGGAGTGTTGGCATCAAAATCCAAACGTACGTCTACCAGTGTTACGCATCAAAAAGACTATACATAAATTAGCTTCCGCAGATGAAAAAATACGAATAGAATGTGATGAGGTTTGTGTTTAGTTTAAGTATGTGTGTATTAATTAAGTTTAAAATAGTTTTTTCTATAGTATTTTTAAATAAGAACTTATTTTTTATTTATTTAGTAGTAAGTTTTATTTTCTAACTATTAATTTCGAGATGCATACAAATTAGTTTTAAAGGAAAAGTGTACACATTTTTATCGTGTACGTGCAAAGCGAGAAAAAGTTACGATATGTATTAAATTGTATAAAACACTCAGTGGGTATATGTACTATATTTAATTGTCTGCAAAAACTATCCAATTTATGTTTAAATTATAAATCCATAATACTTTCGAACTGGACATATTTTTGAAAATAATTCAAATTTTATATTTTTCAAATGAACCTTGAAACCATCTATGATGGGAAAAACTCATAAGGCTGTAAGATACATCAGATCCACACCATTTTTAAATATTTTTCCTTTTTTTTTTTTAAATAAATTTCATATTAATAATTTATTTCTTGTCAAACTTTTTAAGAATGCCAACAATTTAGGCATAGATGAGTTTAAAGCCTTAAGTGTATTCCGGTAATTACACACACGCATTTTTAAGTCTTTTCGTGGCTTATTTTTTTTAAATGGCTTAAAATTGATTTCTTTTATAAAGTTTCATAGGAATATAGCTCTTCATGTCCTTTAAAGTGCCATAAAAACTATTTTCTGATAAAGTTAAATAATTTTTTTTAAATATATGTACATATGTAAGGAGTCCAAAACGTTTGAGTACAAAAGTAAAAGGAAAAATACTGTGTCATGTCTTAAAAGAATTCTAACTGAATATAATGATTTAAATTATTAAAAACAGTTAAAAGATAATTTTTATTCAACGTTACCTTCAGCATTTTTTCTGCTAAAAGAGTAACCCAACCAATCATACCTGTCACTTCTTATAATGCTATAAGAAGTTATGTTTTATACCTTGCAAGTTTTTTTTTTTTTTTTGTTTTCAAAATTATATAGACAGGCATAGCTGTTCTCAACTCAATTCATTATATTCAATTAAAACTTTTTAAAAATATAGTATTTCAAACAAATTGGTCACCGTCGTCTACATACATTAGTGCTTTTTTTCTGAAATTTACAACATCATTTTTTAGAATTCACCTCAGGGAAATTTTTGAACTCGAACAATTTGGAGCTCGATCAATCTTTTTCACATAAATGGAGGCATCATCATTTTTGATAAAAGTGAGGAAATCAGAGCCAAATTTTTAGGTATAAGACTAAGATCAGTAAATTTCAATAGAAAATTCACTTTTTAAGCCAGTTTCGATGATAACAATCGAGTTGAAGCAATTTATCCGTAAAATTTAAAAAAATCCAGAAATTATCTAAATAATAATATCAACCACAGTCTCAGTTTTGATTTTCTCATTATAAGCAAAAATTATAATGCTCCTATGCTTTTTTATACGAAATAACTTCAAAGACCTTACGCGACCTATACATTTTGCGAATTTGGAAATTTCTCTGGAGTGAATTTCTCTTTATATTATACTAAAGAAGTAAAAAAAATTAAAAAAGAAAAAATACCGTAATTAATATACATATGTACATACATAGATATATGTACCTTAATTGACAACCTACTAATTTAAGTAATTGTGTCGCCTTTACCTAAATTTAAGTGTATTTTTTTACTATTGTTACAAAAGAAAATGTGCATTTAAAAACCATCAATTTAAATTATAGAATCTATGATTATTATTTTTGCGTCATTTTGAACAAAATTAACTCAATAACCAAATTATAAGTTAAAAACTAATAAAGATTTGTACAGATTAGTCGTTCCCCAAAATTTTCATGCAAAAGTTCCACTATAGGTATGTATGGTGAACAGGTTGGCAGTAAAGTAATTGCGACTTACTCCATTTTTATTCTTAAGTTTAAAATTTATTCAAGTTTTTTTCCAGTATACAATTTTTAGACGAGGCTATCCCCCCTTTCATGGTTGGCTACTATCTCGCGATTTTAGTCGCCGAGTAAAATTTGGCTTTATAAACATACAGTCAACTCTTAATCGGCGACTAAAACGCGAGATGGTAGCCATCCATGAAGGGGGGATATATTGTATTCAGACATAATATTTAAGAATATGTTTAACCTAACGTGACCATTTAATCCGCGTTTCGCGTAACTATTCCGCGTTTTGATTTTCCGTTCTGAGCGGTCCGTATTCTCATTTCAAGAAAATAGGACAAAATAAATGGTCCGCATAGCTACAAAATTTCAGACTTACTATGATTTTTTTCTGTTATTTTAATAAAAATAATTCGAAATAGTAAATTTCAATGTGAAGATTCTCTAATTTGATATTAAATTTTGCTAAGGTTTTCGGGATGTGAAAGTGAGTGCACATTTTCTATAATTAAAAACTTGTAAATATTAACAAAATTTAAGCAAAACTAAAATTTTATTGCTGTAGATTTGCAAATTTATTATAATTTAGACTAAGTAATAAAATAAACATCATTCAAACGTTACCAAGTATTTCTTCATTAAAAAAATTTTCATAGAATATATTAGACTGTTTATAAATTCAATGTTCTTATCGCACATGTAACTATCTTTTTTGAAAAAAACTGCCAACTGATGAAAAAATTTCTGAATAATTTCTGTCTGGACAAACGAATCTTGAATTCGACTGAAATGTCGACTTTGATTTCAAAGGCATCGCGATTGATGCATTTTTCGCTGATGAGCAATGGGACCGAGGAGATTTAGCTACACAAACACTTCTGGACTATTTGCACTTTTTGCTTAAAGGTGCTAAAGTAATTCAGCTAGATCCAAAGTATCGGCAAATGCGACAGCCCGCAGGTTTGCAGTTGTTTGAATTCTATTGGTCACATTTGTTTGTGAATACTGCTTTTGTAAATATGCTGTGATGGATATGGAATATGCTTGATGCTTATTAAAATTGATTACAAATTCATGAATGAATTTGAAAGTTACAACAATAGCCTTGATCCAAAAAATTATTCAATTGCAATGTTTAAAGCATAAAATAACATCGTGCAGGTACTTACATTTCATCAATATTATGAACATTTACCTGATCATCAAATAGGTCGTCAGCTGGAACACTGCTCATTTGATAGAAGGGAACTGATAAACTAATTTACAAAAGAGTTGGTTGTTTCACTTTGTTTGAGCATCTGTTTAAGACTGCATCTTCATTAAATTTTGAACTTGAGTTCCTTGTGCTCTGAATATTGACCCAAGTCCATTTGCAAAGAAACTTTCTCAAAATATATTTGATGGACTTAGTTCACTTTTTTGAACTTTTTAATGGCATCGGTTGGTATAGAAAATTATATTTCGAAAATTTTACACTTATGCATATTTACTGTTTATATTTTCAATTTTCAACTACGTTTACATAAAAGTCTAAATGATTCATCATTACTTTCATCTAAAAATAACAACTTAAATATATCGTTAAAGAAATCAGGATAGTAATCGCAAGCACGTTTACAATCTGGTGTGAAATTAACTTCCAGTAATTTGGGTTGAATGTTACGCTTTTGCTCACCGTTCAGTTTCTCATCTGTCCATTCTAACATGATATCTGCAGCATATAAAGCTCTTGATTGCGGACATGCTGTTATACCACATGGTGGTTTACGTTTCGTTGCACACAGAAGCATTTCGTGCAACATGCTACATATTGCATCTTCAATATCTGACCATTGATGCTGCGGATACTGTTCTTTCCAATAGTTAAGAAAATCTTCGCATTTTATGTGACGCAATTCGGCTTCCTCTTGATAGTTCATTACGGTAAAGTGTTTTTCGTAGTCATCAAAATGATCCAGTGAAAATGCTTTGTTTGCGAAACGCAGAAAGAATTTCCGATGTATATAAGCTTCAAGAGGTTGCACGCTTTTCAAAAGTATTACATAACGAACATCGAATTTGACCTAATGAATAGTAAAAGAGTGTTTACAATAAGACTGTTGTGTTTAGAAGTTTTTAGGGTATAGAGTAAATAGTTTTTTATCAAATGAAATATGAAGCAACGTTTTAGGGTCGAATTCAATTTAAGTAAACTTAAGATGAAATCGATTGAGTTGTGAGAAAAATAACACTAAAATGAATTAAAAACTATCCAAGTCATCTTATAGATTTTGTGAAGATTCGATTTTGGGCATGTATTTTTTTGTTGTTTTTCGGTCGATGTTGGACATTTAGGGTATAAGCCATTATATATTCACCACTCTATATTTTCCACCGTTCGAGATTGAATAACCCACCGTCTAAAACTATAGTGAAATAACCAGAACTAGGGTATTCAAGCATCTAAATCCGACCTTTCTGGAGCTTAATTAAATTCATATATATACAAAATCTTATTTACCTTGGAATCCAACTCTGGTCGGTAGTATAGTACGGGATGCTCTATGTACTTCTGAGCGATTTTAGGTCCCGTCGCCGGCAAACGAACTATATGCGCAATATCGTTTGTAATATTTGTATCTAAGCCACGCGCTAAGTTCCATGGTTTAACGATCCAATGATTGTCTAGATTTTTATCTGCGCGATGTTGATAGTATGATGCGAACTGTAAAATTTCGGTTTTCAAATTATAAGTTGTAGGTAGCCATTTTGGATATGTCTCTAAAGTAACAGAGTCATAATGCTGTTCCACAGCAGCACGCCGGCACGTGATACTCAACAGATCCTTAACAGTTATGACATATTCAAATGGAAATTGGTTGATAAATTTATGTGGCGTTTCTTGTGAGTGTTCAGCAAAATGTTTAAAGTGTCTAGTTAACCAGAGAACATCCGCTTCAGACTCGTTTTCGACCAGCTCAAAGCATGATGCGGTTAAATGTCTACATAATACATCATATTCCGCATAAACGCGTAGTGGCCGGTTGCGATTAAGTTTTGGTTTTTCTACGGTACCCTGTGGATATGTTTCCGGTATATGGCCACTGCTAAAGTATTCGGCACCGGGCTCTGTTTGTTCAAAAGAATGCTCTTTCAAATCAGCTACGCGCCAAGGTAGCAAGAATGCTGCACGTTCTGGTGCTTGCTTGTCAACATATTCGATGAAGTCTCGAGTCACTTGTTCAAACTGTGCACAATCACGTATGGGAAATAAAAGGCTATAAGTTGTTTGCGTATTCAAATACAAGAAAGGCACAATACGAAAATTTGGTTCATCTGCATGACAAACGGCAGAGCCAACTTCATCCATTACATACCAAATGGGCATACGCTCTTCATCTGACAGTCCATCGGTGGCAATGGAATACGAATGGCAATAGCGCCACATAGCACGCAATACTTTGTCCACCCGTTGTTCATCTTCCAAATCTACTCCGGTGATTGCGCACATGCGATCCGTAAGTTGTGGTATTTGCTCCAATTGTTGCCGCGCCATATTAATGCGGAATGTCCAAGCATGGTCCACTAAGAATATTGCGCTTGGATCATTTGCCTTGATGCCATTTTCGCGTGCCGCTGTTACCGCAAACACAGGGCGGGCTTCAATTTCTTGTATATGGTTGGATTCCCGCTCTTCTTCCTCATCATCGAAGTCAATAAGCAAGAGTTGGAGTGCCTCACCTGCATCGAAAGTTTCTGTTGACACTTTACGATAAAGCGACTCCCACATATGCTGAGGCACACCAGATGATTGTAGTTGCGGCTTATGAAGCGCTACAAATTGATTAAACAGATTTATGCCATCCATTTTTGGGAAATTGTAATTTAAGGTTATTAATTGTAAGTATGCGCTATGTTACCAGGGATACCGTACAGATATGCAACCTAGAGCCAACATTTTTAGCTCACAAATTAGTTGTCAAACATTAAACTATTAAGGTTCTCGCAAGCTGTCAACCTCATAGCTGAAAGTGTTAGACGTCATCTATTGTCAAAATAGATATCGAAGACAATCTGAAGTATAAGGTCTTGTATTTTGTTTTTTTTTTGATAAATTTGATATGTAGCTCTAAGTTTAGTAATTTTGCAAAAACAAAACTCGTACTATACTCAAATATTATAAATACCAAAAGTACAATGGTGAAACTCTATTCTAACTTTTGTATAGTATTTGAGTGTTTAAAAATGCGGTATCAGATGATATACAATGTTGGCACATAATTATGAAATTTTTATATGATAGCATTGTGAATCGAAACAAATGTCAAATCGCTTACAGTCTATTAAAAATTTTAAGAATTTACAATAACAAAACTATCATGAATATAACCCCAAGTAGCAGACACATTGTCCTGACTATTGAGCACGCCTTGGAATCGATAAGTTCAACAGTAAAATACACAAAGTTGTGACGGTCAATCGTTTTTCAGATGTATGTCCCTTTATGATTGAATAGTAAATCTTACTGCTTAAAACTGTCAGTGACACAATATTTTCTCATATCAAATATGGCGATACTGTGGAATTGAAAACCACTTATTTCAGATTCGTCTCTTCATGTATCACCCTAACTTAGAGATGCCAGAACAAACTTAACGTAAATACCGATACTTTTAAAACATCTTTACCTGAGTAACGGCCTTTCGATATTTAGCATTTTCTTTGAAATTAAAAATATTTATAAAGTTGCAAATAATTCCATGGTGGGGTTGGCAAATTGGAATCAACACGCTGTTTTTATTTTATACGACAAAATTAGCGCCGAGACTAGTTTCGTATCTAGCTATGAAACGAAGCAAAAGCAGCTCTTCAACTAATGCTGGGACACTGAAGAAAAATAAAGTGAAGGATCTGTCACCAAAAGAAGAGAAAGATACAATTGCGGCCACATTAACTACAAATAATATACAGACACAATTGCAGGAACGCCGACTGGCCACTGCCAGTTGTGTGATCGATTTTCCATTTAAAAAAAAGCGCGTTCGCGTGCTTACCAATGCACAAGAGGTACTCGAATCAAGAAGCGGTGGCATTCTATATTGGATGTCACGTGATGTACGTGTACAGGATAACTGGGCATTTCTATTTGCACAGAAGTTGGCGTTAAAATTGGAGTTGCCATTGATAGTAGCTTTTTCATTAGTGCCGCGCTTTTTGAATGCAACCATTCGTCACTATAAGTTCATGCTCGGTGGCTTGGAAGAAGTGGAACACGAATGTCGCGCGCTGCAAATCCCTTTCCATTTGTTATTTGGTCCAGCAGCAGAGCGTATACCCGAGTTCGTGCGCCAACATAACATTGGTGCAGTGGTTTGCGATTTTGCACCGCTTCGTGTGCCACTGAAATGGGTCGAGGATGTTAAACTTGCGCTGCCACCAGAAGTTCCATTAACACAAGTTGATGCGCATAATGTAGTCCCAGTTTGGGTTACTTCCGACAAGCAAGAGTATGCAGCACGTACAATACGCAATAAAATTAACTCGAAATTGGATGAATTTCTTACGGATTTTCCACCGTTGGTAAAGCACAAGTTTGCAGCAAAGCAATTGCCGCCAGAAGTGGATTGGCCCAAGGCATACGCATCATTAGAATGTGATATGTCTGTAGATGCTGTGGATTGGGCACAACCAGGGTACGTTGCTGCATGTACGCAGCTGGAGAGTTTTTTCTCTAAACGCTTGCGTATTTTCAACGATAAACGTAATGACCCGACTTGTAACGCGTTGTCAAATTTATCGCCGTGGTTCCATTTTGGTAAGCTGTGTGTTTATATAGCCTTTCTTATCGTCGTAAATGCTTCCAAAAATACATAGATTTGTTGGAAACGATGTTTAAAGAAGATGGTAGAGATGAAAAATGTTCTTCGTTGTTTGGCATTGTCGGGGTCACCAATGTTGGAAACGATGAATAAAAACTCTTATAATTTTTTAAAACAGTTTAACTAAGTTGTTATCTCAAATCTATTTCGTTTCACAATGCTGAAAATTTTATTTTTTTATTGACAACAAAACATTTTATTTTTCTTTGAAAACTATTTAAACAAGTTTAAAAACAACAAGTAGCAAGATCCCCACAGATTCTTTGGTAATAATTTTATTTTAAGAAAATACGGTTATCCATTTAAAATGTAACTATTCCACACGTGCATCCGTATAGAGTTAAATGCATGTTGGAAAAATTATACCAATTTTCTACGGTTCGCGTTAAGTATAAATTATTTGTAAAGAACCTAATCTTTTCCAAATTTTTAAACTTAAACATTTACACTTTGTATTAATTAATTCAATCAAATATGCCAATATCTTCGATTCAATATAAATTGTCATTTTAACATAATAAACTTTGGTCAACTTAGAGTAACACCCTGACTCCAGTAAGGTCAGAACCGCCAAAATAAATTAATAATAAAAAAATAAGATCGAAATTTTACTAGGCTTTTTGTCTAGTACACAAAAGCTTCATTAATTTGCATAACTTTTTCTCTTAGGATAAATTTCTGTGCAACGTTGCGTTCTCGAAGCAAAGCGATATAGGTCCAAGCACAAGGAATCTGTTGAGGCTTTCTGTGAGGAAGCAATTGTACGACGTGAATTGGCTGATAATTTTTGTTATTACAATAAAAACTACGATAATCTCAAAGGTATACATGAGTGGGCCTTCAAAACTCTTAATGAACATCGTAAAGATAAACGTACACCAATTTATACACTCGAAGAGTTTGAACAATCACGCACTCACGATGACCTTTGGAACTCAGCACAATTGCAGTTGGTACATGAAGGAAAAATGCATGGATTTCTACGAATGTATTGGGCCAAAAAAATACTTGAGTGGAGTGAGTCGCCTGAACAGGCTCTAGAGTTTGCCATACTCTTAAATGATAAATACAGTTTAGATGGACGTGATCCGAATGGTTATGTGGGTAAGTATTAATTAAAAAAAAAAAAAAATAAAAAAGTATTAAATACATATAACAATATGTGCATTTTCTTATTTAAATTTTCAGGTTGTATGTGGTCAATTGGCGGCATTCATGATCAAGGTTGGGCAGAGCGTCCAATTTTCGGCAAAGTACGTTACATGAACTACCAGGGCTGCAAGCGAAAGTTTGATGTTAATGCCTTTGTATCTCGTTATGGAGGAAAAGTTCATAACAAAAAATAGTGTCATTTATTTGAATTAAAACAGGTCTTTTCTACAAACCTATTAGATGACCCATACCAGTGAATTAAATGTACAATATTTTATTATTCACCCTTATCATCGTAGTCGTATACGACAGAAAAAAAAACGATACGACAAAATTGGTATCATGCGAGTCGTTTTATAAAATCGACAGTCGCAAAAACGACAATCTATTACAAATAACGACAATTTTTTTACAAATTTCGAATCATCGTATAAAAAATTGACATCTAAAATCGACATTTTTTGTCGTTCAGAAATTTGTGTACGACGATAACAATTTTGAACTTATTTGAATTTTTACTAAGTGTTTTTTTTTTAATTTTTGAACAAAAACAAATTTTTTTTGAATGTTCCCTGATTTTATATTTTAGACTCTGGCTCAGAAAACTTCGCTGAATGCAATTCTAAAAAAATTGGAGGTGCTAGATCATTTTTAATTCAAGTAAAATATAAATACATAACAAAATAAAATCAATAAGACCAATAAATTTTGATCAAACATTTTATTTGTGGCTTAATGCATACAAATACAATTATCTTTAGCAAAATTCAAAAAATAGTTAAATTTACTGCACTACTTTGAGCAGCGCTCATTACAACCAACGTCTGTGGATGTACTCTTAGTTGGTGTTTGTGATGAACTTAACAGTGGCTTCACTTCGTTCGTTCTATGGAATTGTTCCTTTTTACGCTGCTCTTCACTGTTGACTTCGATTGTGGCTAACTTACTAGAAGCAGCTTCAAAATTACTTGAATTTTCATCGACTTCGTGTTTACTATCGCTCTTACTCTTTTCATACTTGTTGATTAATGCTTGCTGCTTCGGTTTGAGCATCATGTAGTGGTGTAAGTTTTTGCAAACTACGTCGACTCCTTCAACTATCGCCACCACGTCCTGTAGTCACATGCTTAGAATAAATTGATTCATTAAGCTTTTAAATTATCAAGGCGCTCCAATGAAAAATGACTAACAGAACGTGGCGCAACAAACTCGAAATCAGCTGGATTTTGTGAAGGATTATTTTCGAGACTGTTAAATATTGAACTTAACACTTTCGCATCATCTTCAAAAGCGCCAGCAGAAAAATTAGAAGTGGAAGCAGCAATTTTTGATTTTTATTTTGGCACTGTATATTGAACACACTCCGATTTTATAGGAGAAACTTCAGATATGGTATTTGATGCACGCAATTGCAATTGTTTGGTTGCAAAAGAGTCGTCGGTAGGATCTTCATCGACCACTGGAACTAAAAATCATAGTTTTGTTATTATGAGGACAATTAGTGCTTGCAAAAACTTACTAGAGATCCGTAACGATTGAGAAAGTGTTGTTGGCTACCGCTGGCACACCGATGTCTCGTTATTCCATTAATATTTTGAATTTGTACACAATTTTAGCTAAATTTATAAACACAACATCAAAATAAAAACAAATTTTGAGACATTTCATAATTGTCAAACATCTGTCGACATCAAATTGTAAAAGCTTTCATTGAAATTGTAGTAGTCACGAGTCGTACAAATTTTGTCGTGTCGCAAAATTACGATGATACCAAAAAAAAAACGAGACGACGAAAAAAACGACAGTCGTCGAAAAAAAAAACGACTACGATGATAAGGGTGATTATTGTTATCAAAAAATGAAAAGTAAAAAAAGATTCCTATTTGCTATCAGACATGGATATATAACCTTTATATGCAACTATAGGGTATTTTAATTTCAGGACAGAGATTGTTTTTAGATTTTGAGGTGGAAAAACTTGCCATCAAAAAGACTATACAATTTGGATTTACAGTACTGCCGTACTAAGCAAAAAAGACGTATCTCAAAAAAAAAAAAAATATGCGAGATTCTTATGGCATCGGATAGCTTAAGAAATTACGCGTCTAATGAAATACTCCAAATGTCGGCATCTTAGTTTAATCATATAAAAAATCTACTAAGAAAATTTCCTCTATCTCAATTTTACAGGTATTTCAACAAATTGACATAAACAAAACATCAATTATCTCGAAATGAATTTTTTTGAGATACGTCTTTTTCGCTTAGTACGGCAGAGTAGCGAGCATAAAAAATGCAACTGCGAGCACCGAGTCAGAAATTTTGCGATATCTTAAAAACAAATTGTGTTAAAGCTTTATAATTTTTTTATCTAGTCCCTCACGTTATTGATGTACATTTTTGTTGAATTATCTGCATCCAGTATTCTGTAATGCATAAAATAATAAGACAACCTCAAAAATTAAGCGAGCAAAACAAATGCAACTTTAAAATTATCTTTGCGATTATTTAAGTTTTAATGGGATATTCGTTTTCATTTTGATTATTAGAGGATTGGTCATATGTAAGTAGAGGTTTATGATATAAGTTTTTTGGGTGATTTTTGGCCAAAAAAAAGGCATATAAATTTAAAGCTCGAAGACTACTCCATCTAAGTCATCTTTAATAAATAAAAATAAAATTTTAACTAACTCTATTAAGTTTTTTTGGCCATTTTTCCCACCCTTAAGAAAAATTTTCAGCATCAGAGCAACTTTATTTGAAAAAGTGGGAACTGAATTTATTAAAATTTCCAATTTCATTTTAGCTATCCAAAACAGAACTTACATTGTTTACAAAAACCTTGCCTTCATCCAAAGAAAAAAAAAATCGTTTACAACTAAACATAGCGAAATGTATTTTGAAGTTTACTTCAATTAAAATATGGGTTTCCAATGCATGTCGTTTACACTTAATCTTTTTCGGCGATCTTTGTTAAGTGCTCCTCAATCTCTTTCTCATCCAAAATAATAAATTCCGGTTTATCTTTGCTGACTACACCAATTTCAATGCCATTCGGCTTGAAGTCCACAGCTAGAACGTTTGATAGACAAGTAATTGCTAATTGAATAGCCTTCTCTTCGGACAAATCTTTTTTATATTTCTTTTCTAGCCAACTGTTGGCTTCGGTTTGCTTAACACCAATCGAAACAGCACGAAAACCGCAATAGTAGCCAGCTGGATCAGTTTTATAGACACAAGGGCCATTTTCATCGTCATGAGCAATTAAGACCATACCTGCATTATGTTTAAAGCAAATAAAATTACAATTTAAGCTTTTAATATTTTTCACTCACTGCAGCCCAACGGTCTCATTTCTGCATTTTGTGTATACACCTGATTGATATCAGCAATACGTCTGCAAAGCACATCAACTGGCATCTCATAGCCAAATTTATATCGCCAGTTGGCAGCTTCATAACGCGCCTTTTGTACCTGTGAGCGACTATCAGCTGAAATACAAATGAATACAGATGATTATTTCATATAAAAATATAAATAACTTACCAATACGTCCGGTCATAACACAACCAATATTTTTCGTTATTCTAAACAAGTGCGTTACCGTCGCCGGATCTATCAATTTCTCGGTTACTTTTTTCTGTGTAGCAACTACCGCACAGTCTCCACTTTTTATGGCCACCGAAGTGATGCCTTCTTGATTGATAGACTTAAAGGCATATTCTGTATTGGAGACAACAAATTTTGTAGTAACTGTTGCCGCAGTTTTATGCTGCATCAACTTACCGACTTGATACAGGCGCCCTTCTGGTGAAAAAATTGTAATATGCCTATCAAAGCCGGCTGAACTTCCGCGTGACATTTTCAAAAAAATTAAATAGAAATTAAAGCAGCAATATCAATTTGTTAAATTTAAAGTTTTCCCCAGAGAACTGTGGAAAAATCTTTGATTTTATTATAGTGTTAAACGAATAAATTGAATTTATTTCTCACTAACGCGTTCGATGGCGATGATGACTTTAAAACAAAATAAATTCATCCAGTCATTCTGCTGTCAGATGAAATGTCAAGTTTTTGGCGTATTCTGACGTTTGGTTTTCGTGTGAAATAAAAAAGTGCTGCCAAGTTGATTTTTGTTGTTTTTTTTTATGGCGTTAAGCCCAATTTCCATGTGATCTTTTCTTATCCCATATCAGGGATATCAAATTGAATTTTTGTATGAAAGAAAAAGCATGTGAACAGAACCTAATGCGCTTGGAGAATGCGAGAGTGAATAGCATACATTTGCTATCTTTATAGCATGTGATGTCCTCCCCGATATTTGATAAGATAAGATAAGATCACATGAAGGTTGGCCTTTAGCCTCTTTTTCACACAGCGATTTCTGAGCCATACATATATTTGACATTTCATTATTAAGCTGCTGATTGCGTTGAGCGATTTATTAATTAAAACTTATTATACATATAATAGGTACGAGCTTGCCTGAAGTTTGTTTGTTTTAATGCAAAAAGTGAACAGCGATATTTATGTCGTGTTACAACAAAACACCAAGATTTCTTATTTCACACACGAAATACATATTTTTATTGTTTTTTTGTTCAAGCAGCTGATAAAAATATATATACAGACAGAATTTGAAATAATAATCGAATCATGGCCTTTTTACTTAAACTTGTTCATGATTCTGCTATAATGGTTGACGCAAGCTGTTATAAATGTCAAAATCGTTTATTTTGATTTGGCTTGTTAATTCTGACATTGACAGTCAACAGTTTATGAAAAGAAGAGACCTTATTTAATTTGTTGATTGTCAACGATATCAAAATCTTTCACGATACTTTTTTGACACATTTAAACTGAAAAACTACAGAACTTTGGTTATGTTAGAAGTGAGTTCCAATGTGTGGCATTTGTTGTTCAGTTTTAGTAAATCCACATGTAAATAACAACAACCAGCAATATAATGATGTCCAGAAATTGTTGCTCAGGAGAGGACCAAACAAGCAAAATTTTATTATTGAGAATAACATAATATTTGAAGGATTTGTTTTATGGCAACAAGGTAACGAGATATGTGAACAACCAGCAGTCAGTGAACGTTTAATTTTACTACTAAATGGAGACGCATACAACATTTCCCAGCGGAAAACAACCGAAATGTCTGATACAACTTGGTTGTTAAATGAATTAACTGGGTGCCAAAGCGATGTTGAAATTTGTGACATTTTCAAAAAGCTACAAGGGCCTTACAGTATAATTTTTTATAATAAGCAAACAGAATGCATGTATTTCGCCAGAGATTCATTGGGACGAAATTCGCTTTTAATTGAAAAGAGTGAAAGAGGATTGAAAGTGTTGAGTACAACTGCTTTGAATGGAAAACTTGAACAACAAATTTGCATTGAGTTACCACCCCTGGGGCTATACAAAATTAATACTCGTACAAAAGACATCATAACAATATTTCCCTGGATGACTCCCAACAAGCAATGGTATGATGCAGCAGAAAATCTTAAGTGCACTTTACAATTAACGCTACATATTGGCGGGAGCATAGCACCAGAGTGGTTATGTTACAATTTAGATGATAACATTAGCACATTTGATTTTTATGAAATGATTAAAATTTCACATTCCTCTAATGATGAACTTTTCACTCTTATGTTGGAAGATCCTTGGTTGAGTGCGGATTTGCAATTGTTTGGCAAGTTACTGGAAGACTCTGTCAAAGATCGTGTTACCAATACTCCAAAATATTGCATAAATTGCATTGATAATTTGGTGAGCGATTGTCATCATTCGAAAGTTGCAATACTATTTTCAGGTGGAATTGATTGCACAATTTTAGCAATATTGACAGATAAATTTGTAGACAAAAACGATACAATAGACCTCATTAATGTGGCGTTTGAAAAGGTGAATTCTACGACAAATGACTGGAATGTTCCAGATAGATGTTCAGCACTTAGTTCTTTAAAGGATCTGCAAGAAATTTGTCCAAATAGAAAGTGGAACCTGGTTGAAGTTAACGTACTTCGCAGCGAATTGAATTCTACCATGCGGGATCATATTAAACATCTAATTTATCCACTGACCACAGTTTTAGATGAATCTATTGGTGCAGCTTTTTGGTTTGCGTCACGTGGTATTGGACGATGCGAAGAAGATCTGTGTTACAATTCACCTTCGAGAGTGATTATTATCGGCAGTGGAGCTGATGAACTTTTCGGTGGTTATACTAGACATCGAAATGCATATCATCGTTGTAATGGGACTCATGAAGAAAAACTTGACTGCGTTCTTTCTGAGCTCACAAAAGATTGGGAACGTATTCCATCGCGAAATTTGGCTAGAGATGATCGTGTTATTGCTGATAATGGAAAAACATCTCGTGCTCCTTTTATTGAAGAGAATGTTGTGAAATTTGTTCAAAACAGAAGTCCTTGTCAACGTTGTTGCTTTCTCTTAGAAGATAGCATAGGTGATAAGTTATTTTTAAGACTTTATGGCTATACGCTAGGCTTACGTTTTTCGGTTTCATTAAAGAAACGCGCAATTCAATTTGGATCGCGAATTGCAAATAAGAAACAAAATGCCAAAGATGTCTCACAGTTTTTTAAGACAACAATTTCAGATTAAAGTTTATTAAACTTTCTAAAGACGCATATTAAAAACTGCATTATTTGGGTAAGACTCTGAAAAAGTTCAAAGTTAACATGTTAAGTTGATTTTATTAAAACTCATAATTTGTAAGATTAAAAAAAAAATAAAGATTTTGTGTTATAGATTTGTAGTCCGAATTCGGAAAAATCAGGGGAAGTTGGATTTTCGTAGTTCTAAACAAAATTCCAAAAGTGCACATCGATACGTGTGCTGCTAAAAATTTTACACGGAGTCAAAGGTAGCTAAAAATGGTTTTTCGTGAAAATCTCGTTGACGGTCACTTATATCGAAAAATAATGTGAATCAAATTTGTAGCTTATATAATTGCCTGTTCTTTTTTCTTCTTTGTTCTTTTCTTTTGTAAGATTAACGGTTATCGAGTAAATTCGATTCAAAAAGTTGTGATGTGTAATCACTCAACGGCATTACATGTATGTGTCGTATATAGAGTAAAATTTACCAAGCGTACCAGGATAAAATTCAGATTGGTAATTTTCGTAATTTTTTTTACGAACTTTTTTTTTGAAAATTCAGCACACCCAGTTCTGTTTTTGCAAGGTAGATACGTTCCAGATTAAATCGTGTAAAAAAACATTGTAAAAAAGAAATAAAGTATGAATGTACGTACATACATAGCAAAAAAAGGGATTAGTTCCATATTCTTCAACACTATTAACCTTCAAACCCGATTCCCTAACTAAATTTCTAAAATATCACGGTTAGTAAATATGTTTTTCTTTAAATTTTCAATCAAAGAGCTTTTCTTAATCGTGAATCAATATTTTTTTTTTCTAGACCGTCTTAAATCAAAATAGTGTTAAAAAAGACCGTGTAAAAACAGAGTTGGTTGTACTTGAATTTCATTCGTAAATTAGGAATTGTAATGAGTGATTCCAATAATTTTTTCATGATCTTTACTAAAAAAAAATAAAAAATTTTTTATTTTAAAAAGTTTGCTAAGGACCACAAAAGGAAGGTCGAAAATCCAGCTATCCCCTAATTTTTCCGAAGCTAAATGCTTTATTCCCTGGACTATATAGTGTTATCTTATGCACTCGAACTTTTTTTTTTTAATGGACTTAAGTATTTCCAGAATTTGGTCTGTGGGTTTTTAATACATTGAAGTTAACGTTGCTGATCAAATAGAAGTCTAAAATCTTAAAACTATAATTTTTGAGTTTTTTTTTTGGTACACCTTATGTTTAGTATATACGAGTATAATTCAATTTTTATTTGAAGATTATGGGTTAATACTTGTAAAAATTCAATACGCAGACTTAACAAAGATGACCTCGATTCAATACATTTTGTATTGGATTTTGACAATTATGAAACAAATGAAAGAGAACATAAACTGAAATAATATAACCTTGTAATATTTAACCATGTCCTACGACAATAACAGTATTAAACAGGTTTAAAATATGAGTTGCTTTTATATTTAAGTGTATCCATATTCTTATAAAGGGTAGTATTAGCAAGTCATTTTTTCAATATAAATGCTGGATTTGAAAATTGACGTTCAATAAGGTTATTTTTTTTCAAATAAAAGTTTGAATTGATAAATCTATTTATGTAAATATGTATATCCGCACAAAATTTACTACAAATCTGATTAGTTTGATTTTTGAAAAGATATCGAAAAAAAAATTTAAGAAATTCAATAGCAGTAGTAGCAGTGGAGAGTTTAATTTTGAATTTTCTTATGAACTAAGTGCGCCATGTGATTAAGGGGTTAATTTTACATTATATGTAATTTTTTTAAAAAAATTTAGTTGTTAGTAGTAAAATATGTTAAGACCTATGTTGTATAGAAAATTAAAACACATGGATGTTCATGCTCCAAAAATCTACTTACAAGATTTGACCCAGCTTTCGCCGTTTTAAAGTTTCCAATTAATACTGTAATTTTGATCAAAAATAGTTATTTTTAAATCAGATTTGAACCTCAGGTCTCCGAGAATAAATTTTAAGGTGGAAAATGTCCTCTACCGAAACCTGGGTTGCTGAAACATCATAAATAACTTGGGCTAATTCAGATAATTCTTTGGCAGGGTAGTTATTCCAAAAGTTCAAAACATTAACATTATTTGAAAGCCGCTTTATATTATCAAACGATTTGATTTTATCTATTAATGATTTATTTTTGAACTCTGTCTCATTCTTCCCTATTTCTTTCAAAATTTCATCAATTTTCATATTTAACAAAAACAAAATAAGACAAGTGGGGAAAATTTGTCCATTGAAAATTGGTCAGATTGAACCCTCGAACCGTTATAAAAAGTGGTTCGGTTTTCGGTTCGGATCAATCATTTGTCGAAAACTTCGGTTCGGTTAATGGTTCAGTTAAATATTAAAACAAAGCGGTTCTCCGGTTCAAAACCGGTTCACGTCCCTGATAATAATTTTTCAGCTCTGAAAGGTAAGTTAAATTTTGTCATACGGAAATTTTTCGGTAATGAAATCGATGTGTTTTCATCTCCTCTACATTGGACTTCACATATTTTTCCATTTGTTTTAATATTTTATTGCACTTTGTTTTACCGCATGTAAAATTTGAAGCAACATACATATCGTCGCTATCGGGTAGAAAGGCCCTTACTCATGTTTTTGCACTTTTACAGGAGGACGAAAAAACATGCATAAAAGCTTCAAAATCTCATATTAGGGTCTTTTTTCAATTGAGTGTAAGTCCTCTATGTTTTGAAATATCACGTCAAAGTTTTGAGTGGACGTGTATTTGAGGGTTATCTCTTAGGATCGACAAAAAAGTACATTTCGAAAAAAAATGAGTTAGGGCCTTTCTACCCGAGAGCGACGATATGTTTGACTATGGGAATATTGATTTTAAGAACTTGCTTGTACAATGTGCCAATAGGTAACTCTGGTTATGCCTTATTGTGTGATATGTAAATTAAGCCTCCACCACTAAAGCGCTGTCTTTTCTGCAT
The DNA here is from genome assembly GCA_949775025.1 of Tricholauxania praeusta. Taxonomy (NCBI): domain Eukaryota; kingdom Metazoa; phylum Arthropoda; class Insecta; order Diptera; family Lauxaniidae; genus Tricholauxania; species Tricholauxania praeusta. The sequence goes on along the minus strand of OX459031.1, from coordinate 22,502,934 downwards.
GAACACTGTTTCCCAGAAACTACAAATCTGGAAATGGTGTTCTACCTAGAGGAAGTTGGCAATATTACTGCAATGTTTTGTTATTTTCATATGCTCTTCACATCAGTTACTTCACCATTTGCGATGGAAAAATTATTGATTCATAAAACTAATATCAGTACAAATTGGTAAAATTCAGTAGATTTACGTAGTACCCAGGTTGAAATGGCTTTCAGCTGGGCAGATATTAGATTTTAGTGCTGCATGAAAAATCTGAACACAGATATGAGCTCCATACAATTTAAAAGTAGTTAACTCTGATAAAATTGTTTTTATGATAAAGATAAAATATCAAAAGTTTCTTAACAATTCATTAGCAGCGATTGTAATGGTTTTTAAAAAATCTTATCAACATCAAGATAATTTTTGCCTGAATTAGAATTTAGCTTCTTTTTTCTTTTTTTTTTCTAACCAATACAACTAAAGCACTTGAACATTGAACTGAACCCCAACGAAAAAACTCAGATTAACAAGAGTCCGTACAATTCTGCATTCGTTTTAGTTGTTTCACGTAACGCAACCAGAGTGGCTGACTTTAAACATGGAAAATACCGGGTAAGCTCTTATTTTGCTAACGATTAAAGCCGCAATTATGATAGCATGAGCCTTCCTTTTATTTTATTTAGTAAATTGAAGGGTAAGACTATTTTCATTACTGGAGCATCCAGAGGCATTGGGAAAGCCATCGCTTTAAAAGCAGCTCGGGATGGTGCAAATATCGTGATTGCGGCCAAGACAGCAGATCCACATCCAAAATTGCCAGGAACAATTTATACTGCAGCAGAGGAAGGTAAGAGTTTCAAAATATAGAAAACAAAAACAAAATTGACGGACATTCGTTGACGGAATTTACTAAAATTTATTATATTAGTAAACTTGTTATATTAAAGATGAGAAAAAAGTATCGTTATATTGAAGTATCGTATTTAATGTCAATGATAAAGCAAAAAGTTTGGCTAATACACATATTCTTAGTTATTTATTTATTGCAACATATTTTACAAATTAATTTATAAAATATGGAATGGTGCAGGGCAGCGAGGCCATGTTGCACCGGTAGTAGACTAGACTAAACTTCGTAAAATAGGCTGTGTTTCATCAGTGCCTCTTTAACAAAATCAATAGATTCTCTTTTGCTGCAACGCAGTAAAGTATTTAATTGTTGATTACACTTGGACAAGAGCAGTTCAACAACACTTGCCTTGTCTCAAAATTCTGGATTCGGTATAACTTGTATCCAGAATTTTGACAGTTCGTACTCATATAATGAACGGCAACAATAGTAGTTACTACATAATTGCTCTTTAAACTCTTTTAAACAGCGGTGAACCATGCTCGCCACTGGTCAAGTGTTGTTGACTTGCTCGTAAAATATGCTTTGTATTATTTAAATGTTTCAAAAGCACAATACTAACGCGTAAAAATATAGAAGTAGGTGCTTTTTCATACATCAAAAATCAAACGCGATGTGCTTAATTTGAAGCCGTAAACTCAACGAGAGAAAATAATTTCAATTTGAAGTACCAAGTCGCGCAAAACCTCCAAGTACTCAAATTCTGTTGTGCTCAGAGAAAGAAATATATACCATTAAAAGATATTTTAGATTTATATCGATGTACATTTCCCATTGTTTCTTAAATTTGTTTTCAAGCTCGTAATTTTTTAATGTTTTTTTTTAAAGAAAAATAAAATTTTAGAACTAAAAAAATTTTTTATTTTAGCTTAGTCCAGTGTGGCACGGTAGTTCTTTTTTCATATATTCTTTTACTTGAAAACTTACCAAAGAAAAAAAAAAAACAAAAATTATATGCACTAAAATTATTTTTTTTAAAATTTTTTTAATAAGCTCATACAATAAATGTTAAACCGTTTTGATGGTTAAAACATTATTTCCTGGATTAAAAAAAATTAGAAAATAACTGACTGTCTAACACTAGCCGTGTTTTATTGGTTTTGGTTAAACCAAAATTTCATACAAATGCGTGAACCAGCTCAATTTCCAGTTCAATTGTTTCAACTTTTTTTGTCTTTGCTAAAGTTTGAAGTATCACAGACACAAACCTAAAATAATCAAAAATAGATGGCAACTTTGCTGGAATTTTGAAGAAACGTTCTTAGGTCATGCGAGGCCTTGTGCACCCAGTCAGTGATAGGCCCAAATATTACAGTAGAAACACATAATAAAAATAAAAACAGTGATGAAACAACAGAAAACGAAAAGAAAACTTAGGTGTTAGCGTCTGCGACACCATGAAAACAGTTTGAAATCATTTGATAGCAAGAATTTGAAAAAAAAATTATGTACTGATACATGAGGTCCCTTACCGTGCTAGGCCCCGTTCAACCACACGACCATAAAGTCGGCTCTGATTTTAAAATGGAATTTCTGTCAAACACTGTCATGCCGCCTATTGATCAAATGCAGAATTATAAAAGGTTAAACTTATGCGTTTTATTCACTTTTAGGTTTAACCAAAGCGAATAAAACACGGCTACTGTCGCTAACTTTCTGATTTTCTTAAGTTCAAGAGCTTAGTGTACTTATGTTTTTGTTAAAAAAAAATTTCAAGTTGAAAAAAATTTTATTTTTGCCCGGTATAGCGTCCACGTTTGTAATTTCATAAACTTTTTTTACTCGTAAAACATTAGACAGAGAAAAAATGGCTTGATTTTGTAATGTGTTCAGTAAGCTTTTAAGAAAAAAAAAAAAAAAAACAAAATAATTCGCTGTGGAAAAAGGAAAGGAAGAGGTTGTGGCTTCGCCAAAAATGATTGAATGGAAATGATGCTTGTCTTACATTTTTATCCACTTTAACAGGTCTCAGTATAGCAATTTAAGTTTTCGATTGTATGAGAGGTGCAACGTCCTCTTGTCAAATTCTGTCCACTTTTTGTATATTGTATGTCCGGACCATTTCTAGTATTTGTGTGAAATTTAATTGCATTACCTTAACTATTTGTTCCATGGAAATAGTCCGCTCTCTTGTTGAAATACGCCCACCTATTATCTGATGCTTGGCCGGAATATTTAATATACTTGTGCAAAATTTTGATACATTACCTTAAATAATTCTCTCAGTATGGCGTTTTGAAAAATTAAATGAAGTATAAATCTAAATAGAGCTTAATACTCAACAGTATTTATGCATTAAAGGCTAAGTGAGCGATGAGAGGCTTACAAACTATATATAGCATGTCCAACTCCGGCTTCACATTAAATATTTTCTTTCTACGACTTCAGTTGAGAAAGCCGGAGGACGTGCTTTGCCTCTTATTGTTGATGTTCGTGACGAGCAACAAGTGCGCAAAGCTGTTCAAGCTGCTGTGGACAAATTTGGAGGGATTGATATCTTAGTTAATAATGCAGGTGCAATATCACTTACGTCAACATTGGATACAGATATGAAACGCTATGACCTGATGCAGAATATTAATACCAGGGGGACATTTTTGGTGTAAGAAATCAAATATATCAAATTGGATTTATTTGAAAAAAAACTCTGCTTTCAGGTCAAAAGAATGTCTTCCATATTTGCTGAAAAGCAAACATGCGCATATTTTAAATATGTCGCCACCACTAGGCATGGACTCTAAATATTTTGCACCACTTGCAGCCTATTCAATGGCTAAATTTGGAATGTCAATGTGCGTTTTAGGTATGGCTGAAGAGTTTAAAGATAATAAAGTAGGTGTAAATGCATTGTGGCCTCGTACAATTGTGCATACATCTGCTGTAGATATGTTGCAAGGTCCAATTGTTGCAAAATATTCTCGAAAACCAGAAGTGATGGCCGATGCTGCCTATGCTATACTCACTAAAGATCCAGCAAAATGTACTGGCAATTTTTTTATAGATGATGAAGTTTTGACTGAAGCCGGCATAACAGACTTCAAGCAATATGCTTGCTATCCAGAGCATTCTGATGAGCTGATATTAGATTTCTTTTTATCAGAACGGTGTTTATCTAAAATGTAAAAAGTTAAGTCTATTTGAATTGTTTGTATTTCTTTTCTTTATATACTTTATTGTCTGATCATCAATTGTAAATAAATATTTGGAGAACTAAGCATGTTTCTATAATCATAGTGTATTGTTACGAAATTCCTGTCTCTTATGCTTTGACACAATTAGAGCGGTGGCGGTAAAGCGGCGACGAATATACGCTGTGAAAAAAAAAAACGCGACGAAAAATCGTTTGAATGAACACAATTGCGGCGGACGACTGCTTTTCACGTCTGATTTCTTGTGAGAGAATCGTATAGGGAAATGAGAGCGACAAAAGCAAAATTTGTAAACAATAAATTTTGCTGAGAAAATCCTATTGGCAAAGAGAATGACAAAGAAATGCAACACTGATTCGACGTAAAAATAGAATTAATTCTAAATCGACGGCGAATCGTCGGCAGCTCACCAGTCGTACGCCGCAATTCTATTCAATTTCACATGATCAAGTATGTTATAATTTTTGACAGCGTATATTCGTCGCCGCTTTACCGGCACTGCTCTAATTGTGTACAAAGCATTAGACGATAATTTCGATCTCTTACACTTTTCTGAGTTCGATCACTGGATTATGTAACAATCAAAAACACACGCACTTATTTAATTATAAAATGGTTTATTTAAATTACAAAAGTTAGTTTTTACACGGTACAATTGTTTATTTTATTTACATTCAAACTCTAATATTGATCTGACACTGTATAGACAACTGTTTTACTTTACTGTTTAAATTCAACTGTTCTGCTTCACTGTTTAAATTCAACTGTGTTTTACAACTCAGATGACAACCTTTTTATACTACAGTCATCACTTTCTCGAATAATCCAGTACCATATAAGTGGCGTGGAATCCACAATTATCAACAATTTACCATTACCTTCTAAATGGCGTATCGACATGGAATTCACAATTATCCAGAATGTTACTAGTACCTTCTAGATGGCGTTGTATGACGGCGATAATTTCTCTCGGTTGTCGACTTTTATAGTGTACTGCAGTGCCTTTTCGGTTTATCATTTTTAGTACAAAAACTGCACTTGGCCGCTAGATGGTGTAAAGGTATTTATACAGCCAGTGATGCTAGCTAGTAGCGTTTAGTTTTCTTTTGTTGGTTTTTATTCGAGAACTTTCTGGCATAAACCAAATTTCGCTACAGATTTTAAATTAATATTTCAATGAAAAGAGTAAATATTACTTTATTGGACGGTATTGGTACGGTGAATGAGTTGTCTTGTAAAAATTTTAATTTAAATGAGTTGTATTACGAAGAGTTTGTAGTTGTTGTATGGGAGCTGCAACGCCCTCTTTTCAAAATGCGCCCACATTTTCTCTGATGTCAGGCCAAACTATTTCTTGTATTTGTGTGCAATTTGGTCTTATTGCCTTAAATATTGATTTTGGTATAACGTTTTGTAAAATTTTGTTGCATTACCTGGAATATTACTTTCAATAATACGTTTTAAATGAGTGCTTCTATGAGGGTATCCCCATTCAAATAATTTCTGCATAATTTTGGATAAAATTAGTATCTACTCTTTAAAAATATCTGTTTGATTGGGAAATTTACTGATAAACTGAAAGGTGGACTGAGTGAACTGCTGAATTGGCAAACTGTAAACTTATTGAGTTTATAGCCTGATGAATCAAAGTCTTTAATCGTTGTTGTTAATTGCTAGTGGAGAATAACTAATACCGTTGCTTTCTTGCAACTAATCAAATATTTTCTTTCTACGACTTCAGTTGAGAAAGCCGGAGGACGTGCTTTGCCTGTCATTGTTGATGTTCGTGATGAGCAACAAGTGCGCAAAGCTGTTCAAGCTGCTGTAGACAAATTTGGAGGAATCGATATATTAGTTAATAATGCTAGTGCAATATCGCTAACTCCAACATTAAATACAGATATGAAACGCTATGACCTAATGCATAACATTAACACTAGAGGAACATTTTTGGTGTAAGAAATCAAATATATCAAAATGGATTTATTTGAAAAAAAAACTCTGCTTTCAGGTCAAAAGAATGTCTTCCATATTTGTTGGAAAGCAAACATGCGCATATTTTAAATATATCGCCACCACTAGGCATGGAATCTAAATGGTTTTCACCACATGCAGCCTATTCAATGGCGAAATTTGGAATGTCAATGTGCGTTTTAGGTATGGCTGAAGAGTTTAAAGATAATAAAGTAGGTGTAAATGCATTGTGGCCTCGTATGTTGGTGCATACAGCTGCTGTAGATATGTTGCAGGGTCCAAGTGCTGCAAAATATTCTCGAAAGCCAGCAGTGATGGCCGATGCTGCCTATGCTATACTCACTAAAGATCCAGCAAAATGTACTGGCAACTTTTTTATAGATGATGAAGTTTTGACTGAAGCGGGCATAACAGACTTAAAGCAATATGCTTGCAATCCAAAGCATGCTGATGAGCTGATATTAGATTTCTTTTTACCAGATCGGTATTTATCTAAAATGTAAAAAGTTGAGCCTATTTGAATTGTTTGTATTTCTTTCCTTTATATACTTCATTGTCTGATCATCAATTGTAAATAAATATTTGGAGAATTTAGCATATTTCTATAATCATGTTTTAATTATTGGTTTTAAATTTATATTTCAATGAAAGGAGTAAATATTACTTTATTGGGTCTCTCGTTTTATTTTTTGAACAAAAACTTTTCGCACACCACTGGTTATTTCTTTAATTTAAATGAGTTGTATTACGATGAGCTTGAAGTTGTTTGCTTGTATGGGAGATGCAACACCCTCTTGTCAAAATGCGCTCACATTTTCTCTGATATCAGGCCAAACTATTTCTTGTATTTGTGTGCAATTTGGTCTTATTTTTTTTTTGAAGCTGCATTTTATCTTAGACCAACATTTTTTTTACATTATTAAAGTATAACTATTCAAAATTTATCTCTGAAATTTTGGTCCAAAAATATTTGTCAATAAGTTAGAAAAGTGCAATGCCATGAACGACCTCAAAATTTGCGGTGAGCAAGATATCTGGAGACTGGCTCATCCGAAAAAAGAAAATTAAATTTTGGTCTAAGATAAAATGCAGCTTCAAAAAAAATTTTAAAAAAATGTCTTTTTATTTTTTGAAAAACTCCCGGACGCTCTTAAATATTGCTTTCGGTATAAAGTTTTGTAAAATTTTGTTGCATTACCTGGAATATTACTTCCAATAATACGTCTTAAATGTATGCTTCTATGGAGGTATCCCCATTCAAATGATTTCTGCATAATTTTGGATAAAATGAGTATCTACTCTTTAAAAATATGTGTGCCAGACTCCAAGCGTATTCGAACTTGTTACTTTCTGATTGCCAAATTTACTGATAAACTGAATGGTGGACTGAGTGAACTGCTGAATTGACAAACTGTAAAATTATTGAGTTTATAGACTGATGAATCGAAGTCTTTAATCGTTATTGTTAATTGCTAGTGGAGAATAACTAATACCGTTGCTTCCTTGCAACTAATCAAATATTTTCTTTCTACGACTTCAGTTGAGAAAGCCGGAGGACGTGCTTTGCCTGTCATTGTCGATGTTCGTGATGAGCAGCAAGTACGAAAAGCTGTTCAAGCTGCAGTAGATAAATTTGGAGGAATTGATATATTAGTTAACAATGCTAGTGCAATATCACTAACTCCAACATTGGATACAGATATGAAACGCTATGACCTGATGCAGAACATTAATACCAGAGGAACATTTTTGGTGTAAGAAATCAAATATTTTAAACTGGATTTATTTGAAAAAAACCTCTGCTTTCAGGTCAAAAGAATGTCTTCCTTATTTGATGAAAAGCAAACATGCACATATTTTAAATATGTCGCCACCATTAAGTATGAAATCTAAATGGTTTTCACCACATGTGGCCTACACAATGGCTAAATTTGGAATGTCAATGTGCGTTTTAGGCATGGCTGAAGAGTTTAAAGATCATAACGTAGGTGTAAATGCGCTGTGGCCACGTACAATTGTGCATACAGCCGCTGTAGATATGTTGCGAGGCTCAGCTGGTGCAAAATATTCTCGAAAGCCAGAAGTGATGGCCGATGCCGCCTATGCTATACTCACTAAAGATCCAGTAAAATGTACTGGCAACTTTTTTATAGATGATGAAGTTTTAACTGAAGCTGGCGTTAAGGACTTGAAGCAATATGCTTGCTATCCAGAGCATGCTGATGAACTGATATTAGATTTCTTTTTACCAGAACGGTGTTTATCTAAATTGTAAAAAACTTAAGCCCATTTGATTTGTTTGTATATGTTTTCCTTATGTATTTTATTGAATATCTGATCAATTAATTGTAAATATTTAGAGAACTTATGTAGCATGTGTAGCATCACGTGCATTATTGATATATGTATGAATCTGCGTTTGAAAAGATTTCGCATTACGCATTTCTCTTGCTTGATCGTAGTCAGTTCTGCGAATGAGTTTTCTTATAAAAATGGCATTTAAATGTTTTTTTTGTAATAAATGCTTACATTCAAAAAATATCTTAATTAGTATTTTTGATGAGATTTTCTGATCAGTTTTTTTAAAATGCAATTTTCAATAAAGCACTAAAATTTAAATTTTGCCGACCTTTCGTTTCTTACTTGCTGACATCAGGGTGATTTATTTCATTTTTATATTTTTAGCGATGCGCTTTAAAGAATGGCAAAACTACAAATTGCAAATCGTAATCATTTTTTTAGTGGGCTCATTTTCAAAGGTTTTCGATATTTTTGAACATTTTTTCCCTTTTTATCGACATTTTCAACTTTTTTCGTATATATTTTTAACATGTTTTGACTTTTTTAACACTTAACATTTAACATTACCACTTTTACCACGGTATCGGATTTTTCAACATTTTTAACGTTTCTCGAAATTTTAAATATCTCTTAATGTTTAACTTTAACTTAATGTTCAACGTTTTTCAACATTTTTATAATTTATGAACTTTTTCGACATTTTAAAATTTTTGGACTTATTTATATTTTTCGATTTTTCTAACATTTTTCGAGTTCTTAAACATTTACCAACATTTTTCGAGTTTTTTAAAACTTAAACATCTCTCGACTTTCCTACATATTCAACATTATTCGACGTTTTCAAAATTGTTCGACTACATGTTTTAAGATTTTGCAAGGTTTTTCAACAATGTTCGACACATCAACATTTGGCAACGCTTCAAAATTCATCAAATTTTCAATATTTTCGTCTTTTTCAGCATCATTCAGCACTTTCAATATTTTTCGACTTTTTTAACCATGAAATATAAGAATCAATGTATGCTCTGTTAAAAATAATTCTTAAATTTAAATTTCTTTTTAGTTGAAAAAGCTGGTGGAAAAGCTTTAGCATGTATCGTCGATGTACGTGATGAGCAACAGGTTCGTAAGGCCGTAGAAGCAGCTGTTCAGAAGTTTGGAGGCATTGATATTCTCATCAATAATGCAAGTGCGATTTCGCTGACCTCTACTTTAAAGACCGATATGAAACGTTTCGATCTTATGCATAACATTAATACTAGAGGCACCTTTTTAGTGTAAGTGATGCAGTGATTTTATGTTGAGTTCTACATATGGTTACATCCCAATTTTACATATGCTTACAGTCCTAACTGAATGAATACGAATCAGTACCTAGGCTAAAATCTTCGTCCCAGAAACTTGAAATTAAGAATAGAGAACCCCTCGCAGTGTAGACAACCACTAAGGATAGATGTTTTCTTTATTTGTAATTCGAAAGTTAAAGAGAGACAACTATTAGAAATGCAAAATTTCAACTTAATATATAAGAAAATTATGATAAAGAATCATCGCCCAGGCTAAACTGGTTGTCACAAAGTCATGGAAATTGGCATATATGATATGACAGTATACCTAAAAAAGGATTTTTTACAACTCAGATCGTAATTCCAATTAATTTTTCTTTGAAACTATAGGAACAACAAATTACTTGAGCACCTCGCATACAAATGAAAACTTTGAATCATTGCATATAAAAAGTTTACCAAAGGAATATAAACTCGTGTAAGCACACCAGCGGCCGGTTTCTTAATGTCCAGCTAAAATTTAACTTCCAGTTATAAGATAAATTTATATGAAACTTTTTCTACTTTTCTCAGAGATATGATCAAAGGGCCGAAATTCGTAAGAGTATCGGGCCGCATTGTTAAATGCAACATATATATTATTGAACAAAAACACTACACTTTACCACAAAATGGAGGATGACAACAGAGTCTAATAGTAGCGAATATCTGTTGAGTTGAAACTTGATTTTTTTGGGCATAATTCTCTTACAGACATTTTCTAAGGCTGGTAAAGCATTTATTGTTCGAAAGTTACTTGAGACAGTAAAAAACGGATATTTTTTCGTACAGAAACTATGTCATAATTTCAAAATAATCAGGGACCTTAAGGTACAGCTCCTTTTGTTTTGTCATTTAATGCTTCACACATATATGTATGTACATACAGGCATATTAAGTTTGGTCTCATAAAAAAAAAAATTATTTACAGCTCAAAAGAATGCCTTCCATATTTGCTTAAAAGTAACCATGGACACATATTAAACATGTCTCCACCATTAAATATGTCACCGGTTTGGTTTGGAAAAAGTGTTGCCTATACAACGGCTAAATATGGAATGTCTATGTGTGTATTGGGTATGGCTGAAGAATTTAGCAAAGACAATATAGGAGTAAATGCATTATGGCCGAGAACTGCTGTACATACAGCTGCAATTGATATGCTTAATGGACCAGAAGGAAGGAAATATTCGCGCAAAACTGACATTATGGCTGATGCAGCTTATGAAATTCTTAGCAGAGATCCTAAAACTTGTACTGGGAATTTTTTCATTGATGAAGATGTTTTAAGATCAATTGGCTTAAAAGATTTCAAACAATATGCCTGTGTTGAAGAAAATGCAGACAACTTGACTGTCTCTAAACTATAAGAAACAAAAAGTTGAAAATGTCTAAGTTACGGACATGTTGAGTTTTTTTTTTCTTATAGAAGCATTGGTTAAATAATTTTTGATCTACATTTGAGCCAAAATAAACAATAGTAACAAATGTTTGTTTTATTTTTTCTGATAATTGTTATGTTAATCAAAGTTCTCCATTTAAAAACATATTTTAATAAATTACGTAGAAAGCTCACCATTTAAAATAAAGTTTAAAAATTCTAAAACAAGTTGTCATTTTTAAAATCCCTACATAAAAAGTCGGAATTCGAGTTCAAATCAAACTATTCGTTTCGGAAACATGAACTTCAGAATTTATGATCATTTCAGGATACTTATATCCATCTTATCGCTGATGCAGCTTATGAAAATCTTAGCAGAGATCTAAAAACTTGCATAAAAATTTTTCTATTGACGACAATATCGTAAAATCCATGTATGGCAACTCTCGAACTCTTTACATTTAATAGGAAGAATTTATAACTTTTAAGAATTTAATGAAACAGTTTTTATTATGTGAGTGTATATATATTTTCAATCAAATCTTTATATATGTAATTAGTACAGTTACATTTCCTTTATATGTTTTCCACTATATAATTTTTTTTTGTAATTATCAATGAAAAGATTTTCTATATATATATTTTTCTTTTTTCTATGTACTAAATTTCACTTCGTCCCCATTTCACAGAATAAAGTTTTTTTTTTTGTGTTTTGGTTTTGAACTTTGTAGATTTTAAAATGTGTTTTTTTTTGTCTTTTTATTTTTTTATCTACCTCTTCAGCTCAAGTAATGTTTGTATTCTTTGTTTAACTTGATATATTGTGGATTAAATTCTGCTTTGGAATTAAATAGATTTATTATTTAAGTTGATTACAAAATAATAATTATTTACATTTTTCTGATTATTTCTACAAGTTTAATTGAATCGTTCATTTCAAAAATTACATGAGTTCCGTGCAAATAGAATTAATGTTGTTTTTAAAATCACAGATCCAAATGGACTACAAGATTGAAAAGGAAAGTTTACTTAATATATGGATTTTTTTAACTCATATAATTAATAGAAAAATTTTAGAAACAAGAGTCTTTTGTATTACTTTTGAAGCTAACAAAGAAATTAATGTGACATAAATGAAGAGTTTTTCTACTTAAAATAAAATTTACAATATAATAAACAAAATTATCACGATTAGTAAAAGCGCTAAAAGTATAAATATAGCAAACCATTGGCGTTTATCTGAAAATATAAAAACATATATTAATAAAAAATATTAAATTCGGTTTTGCATACACTTTGAAAATATATACCATTATTCATATGCAGTACTTTGGCAACTTTTTTCATTGTTGAATCTAATTTTGAATCGGTTGTGTCAAATTCAGTACCAAAATCATCTAACATGCTGCAATAAAAAATTTTAAAAATAATTTGTGTAATTTCTTTTTTTTTAATAATTTATGCTTTGTTGTAAGCAAATTCACACAAATATACACTAAATTTTACAAAATGTGGTATACGCTCATAGAGTTAATATTTTTTGAAATTAATTATTTATTATTGACTGAAATTCAATGATCCATTCAAGTATCAAATTATTTATGTAAAGAGCTGGTTATTTCGAGGTCTATAGCAGAGATATAATATGTCGCGCCAGCCTTCACGGTTCATTTCAAGGAAGAAGAGAGTTTGCTTCAACTCAAATGATTAAAAATAAAGTTTTACTTTTCCTTTTCTTGAGGCCTTGAACTGGGTAGTACAATATTACCATTATAGTTTAAAATTCGTTTGACTATTTTATTTCAAACAAGATTGAACAATAAACAAAAAATGTCCGAAATTTATTTTGAAACGCAATGGTCAATTGTTTAAAGGCAGCGTGCACATTGTCGATATTTGATATTGAGCTATGGAGCCCATTTCCCATTAAATGACTTCGTTAGCAAGCAAAACTTTAGATTATTGAATACGGAGAGTCTAAAAGTAATAAATAAGTGACAATTTTATTCAGTTAAGTGTACTGATTGGAGCGGTGTTTCGTCCGAAAGAATCAGTGGCGCATATTTCTTCGCCAGCTAGGCCAGCTGCGCAAAATCATCTAAAATAGTGCTTTCAATTGGATGAAACCACAGCGCATACAGCAAGGAACTATCAAAATGAAATCGACAGCTATGCTGTATATGAATGATTATGTGTGTATATTTGTTCAACTTACACAGCATGCTCATCTAGTTCCACACCAATTTGGCGTGATACAGTCTTCAATGTTCCAATGGAATCACTAATCATATCTAATTGTTCATCTTGTCCTTGCATCATTCGTTGTTGTATTGATACAGTCTCACCAACAAAACGATGTCCTGGACTATCCAACGAGGCTGCACCATAATGTCCAGGACTATCGAGTGCATTTTCTAACTTGGAATATTTAGTGCCATTGTGACGTGTTGATGCTGCTGCCATTGTGCCTGCAATTGTACTAGCGACACCGCTGCCACTATTTATTAATATGTTGTTATTGCTGCTACCGGTACCGTTGCAATCTACCAAGTGTGTTTTATCGTTAGTGTTATGATGATGATTGTGATGATTATGTTCGTCTAATAATGGCTGATGTGCAGTTATATCTCTATCTCGATTCCGATTCAGGCTCATCTTTTCCTTCATCTGTTTGACTTCATCGCGAGTATTGTCGATGAAGTGCCGGCGACTTGAAAGTTCTCTGTTGTCTATGCGAAATTTATTGGGATTTTTTTCAACTATACGTAATTAGTCCAAGAGAAGTAACAAGTTAAGGCAATAACAAAGTTAATAAATATGCTATTTTATCTCTATTTGCAAGAAAGGAAATCTTAAGTTGTTTCTGCTGTGCCTGAAAGATTCATGCAATTCTCAGATTTATTTTAAAAATATAGAAAAATATACTCCTATATAATAGCTATATCGTTGGAAATTATTTTTTAATATAAAAACTAGGGTAACATTTTTTTCCTAAATGGTGTAGTGCTTTAAGGAGATAAAAACCAAAAATTCAATTGAACTGATTAGAGAAAACTATTTGAGTAAGTAAATATGTTATAAGCAACACCGATGAATAGTTATACTCTTTGTTGGCAGTAATGCTCACAACTCCAGCCACATCCGTAAATTCGTTTTACAAAGCGATGACTGTGGAATGTTGATGTTTCATTAGACAAAACAGTTAAAATATAATAGGGAAATAGATGGAAATAACAATAAATCGCATCATACAAATAAGTTACTTTTCATCGATGAATTTTCCGGAGTACTCTGCTTATTTGCCGCTGAGAATATTAGTACAAGGCGTTTATTGACTCAGATGAACATTCAACAAAAAATAGGTGAGAAATAGCTATGGCAACTTGAGGTAAGCGAAATAAAATTTGGATTATTCTAGCAAGCGTGGCTTCCTACTATATATAGAAGTATAAAACTTTTAATTTAACTTTCTGAATATACATACTCAATTGTCTTTTTAAGGCGCACAAGTTGAAATTTTTCGTCTTTATAAACTTATTCATAGGGAGTGCGTATGTAGGCTAAATAAACAATTTTAGGCCGTATTTGTTCTTATAAATGACACAGAATTTTGAGCGATTATTGAAGTTTTTGGGATACTTCTGATTTCTGTTCTTAAATATTTTTTTTTTTTAGAAAACATCCAATTGGATTAATTTTTTGTTTCTGGTTTCCCTATATTTAGAAAAATGTAAGAATATCAAAGTATAGTCATTAGGGTGTCCTTTATTTCTCAAGTTTGTTTAATGAAGGCGATCGGTATATTTAGGTTTTCGCTAAAAAAAAAAACGTTGAAGCTAACATTTTTGTAATTTAGCCTATTATGGCACTTTTTTATTTTATGTTTTTTTCGAAAACTAGCTCTCACATAAAAAAATGGCTTTAAGATTTTTTGTTTATCATTTCATGGGCTTTTTGGAAAAAATGAATTGCTCTCACATGACTTTTTATATGAATTTTTTTTAGTGTATTTTAGTTTTTCCTTAAAAGCTTATAGAATAATAAATTACAAAAATTAAAGCGTTTCCGTATGTGAACTAGTTTTCGAGTAAAAACAACTGACGCTGTACTGCGCTAGAATTAAAGCGCTTAAAACATTTTTTCTTCAAGTTTACTCGTTTTGAAGTAAATAATAAAGTCAAGTGCTCGGTGACACGCTACAAAGGGTTAAAATTAAATTTTTTAAAAAATAATTTATAATTTTTTTAACAAAAGCATGCTTGATTAAATGAATAGATTAATATTGGAGTCCATTCATTTCAGTTGAAGTAATGTCATTTAAAAAAAAAAAATTTACTGTTCATACAAAATAACAAAAATTTGTAAATTCACCTAATTTAGAATGTGTGACGGTACACGAGTTTTAAAGCTTGCAGACTTGAAAAATAACAGATACTCTATGGTGTTTAACGACAACCCCTGCCTATACGGCTTAATTTGACGGTTCTCTGCGCACATACAATATCAAAGAAAACTTAATAAAATTTGTTTTTAAATGACGAACAATTCGTAGATCCTAATAAACACAATTTTAGTGTTAGCTAGTTAAGTGTATGGCAGCCCTCTGACATACATATGTACATGTACTTTACTCAATGAATATAAGGAAACTAACATCACATCGCATGGAAAATATAAGCCTAAATGTATTCAAATTACATTTAAAATAACTATTATGGACAATATATAATAACAGAAAGCCAAAATAAATGTTACACAAACAAAACAAAAAACTAAAGCATAATAATGAGATAAAAAATAATAAAGGAAAACACAGTTCATATTTTAAAAGGAGTAAGCGAAAATTGATTTTTCGCAATTTTGCAAAAAAAAACAAAAGTGAACTACGCAAATATATACTTCAACACTAAAACCAAACTAAAAATGAAAACATCAATAAAGCCATTAAGCCATAACAGCAAAAACAAGTACACATTTGTTTTCCAAAAAGGATATTAATTGTATCTTCAAGATCCTCCAAGTCCCACTCGATGCTACGCAATGAATTTCTTAGTTCAGTTGTGGTCCACTCAACCTCAGCGTTGCCACTATTATCGCCCAATTCACGCCAACGCAGGTACAGGCCACGCGTTTTATTCAAAGCTTTAAACACTTCGCTAAAATTGTCGAAAAAATTAATAACATATATTTATTGTCAATGTCAAATTAAGTAATAAATATTTATCAAGCAATCAAAACGCACTCTTTCACTACAAAGAAGGGATCTTCCAAAGACATGACACACTTGAGCCGTAACTTCTTAACTAATTGTGATATTTATGCACCCGTTTTTACTGAATTTTATTTAAACGATTGATTTGGCGACAGACGACGATGACGACTGACGAATTTTTATGGATTTTTCTTTTATAAAATTTCAATTGTTGGAAAATTTGACATTCAACCCCCAAAACCCAAAACGAGTGAATTTGAAGTTAGGGTATTCAGATATAAATTTAATTATTCGGTTATGATTGGAGCAATTGAAAATAACGGATAAATGTTAAACTAATTTCTTTTTTGAGGGTTTATGAATTCTTGGATTGTGATTTTTTTTTTAAAATTATTAATCGAATTTTAAGACTTCGCAACTCTTGCAAGATAATAAAAAAAGTTCAATAACTTAAAACTTTACAACTATCTTGAAAATGTTAATTTGGCGGAAAACTTATTAAATTTCACTGAGGCTCTTATCTTTCCATCAATAGAACATTTTTCAGTCGATTGATAGTTGCAGTCTTTGATTGTCCTACAGAAAAAACTTGGTAAAGCCTTAAGTATTTTAAGACATTACCACTGTCTGGAACATGTTCATTGGACGGGGAGATTTTACCATGTTCGTTTCCATCAATTGACTATTAAAAAGCTTAAGCAGATTGACAGTTTTTGAATTAAGTCAATAAATGGTGACCTTACAACTGTTAATCGACTGAACATATTCATTCAGAGGAAACATCAGCAGAGACTCTAAGTTCTGGGGTCTTTGCAATCTTAGAAGTGTTTATCAGGCCCCTCAAAAAATGTATGTTATCGGGGAAAGAGGAATGGGGTCCAATGACAAAAAAATAAGTTTATGTTCATTCGATAGAAATATCAAGAGCACCCAACTCGAAAGTTTGTTTCGTAAATTTATAGTCTCTACTGAAGTTACCGACGAATGAAATTTTGAGATTGCAAAATCTCGTGAATTTATCTTCTGATATCAGACTTATTCTTATCCGTCAAATTGTATACATTTTTTAATTGGGATCAGACTATAAGATTTCTATTCCATATCTAGCAATTAGAGCGAGACAAATTTAGGAAGCAATCTCAATAAAAAAGTTCATTCCGCAGAAGCATCAGACCCCACAAGAAATTACACTCCAAAAATGTGTGTGATTTGATGGATAAATTTGCGAGACTCCAATCTCACAAATTCATTTCCCCATCATCTATCACAGACATTTCTAGAGTGGGGTCTGATCTTTCCGCGTAAGGAACACTTTTAAAACGATTCCTTTGTCTCCCAAATTAATCGTCCCGGTTCTATCTAGAGCATTTGTTGGAAAACCACTTTCAAGCCACAATCTTCGGCAATCATCCCTATTCATAATACACGAATAAAAATAACCGGTTTCATTGAAAAAACATTTATTATTTTGAATCCCATAAGCGTAGAGTCGTATCGCGAGAAGTCCAAGCAGAAGTACGAAGTGCAGATTGGAGTGCAAGATAACAATTGACAATTGGAAAATTTTGTCAAAGTGCGAAAATTAGTGTAAACAAGAAGGGTGCGCAAATCGAATTGAGAACATTGTTATTGTTTTGCTCTTTTTTCTTTTAGTTAATCATTGTTTCTTCGTTCTTTTATCTTATGACGGCTAAGCGTTGGACTAGGAAATGTTTCCAATGCAATGTCCAAAGAGAAACTAAAACCTCTCTATATTTTATTCATTCCAGTAAAAGCGATAGTTCAAATGATTTAGCCATATTTGTTTACCCCACTGAGCACCCTTTCGCCGGGTGAACCTATTGACATCCATGATACGAGTTTAAATTGAAAATTTTTAATTTTTCGTAATTGAAATACAAATTTGTTAGAAATATAAACAGCAAAATATAATTTACCAAATTGATTTAATTTTTCCATAGACTTAGTTGTTTTCAATTTTATTGCTTTCTTTTTATATTTGCACTGCGGCTGCGCTGGAAAATCCTTTATTTATATATTTTTATTGAATTTTTTTTCTTCAGTTTACCTTTTGGTTACTAAACTATCAAATTGTCAAAGTTGTCAAAGTACTTTTGCAGTGTTGCATAAAGATAAAAAAGCAGCATTGCCAGAATGAAATAAAATTCATATTGGGCGATTGAAAAAAAAAAAATTGGATTTCTAGTTTATAAGCCCATAGTTTAAACACTTGATTCTTGTAAATCTGAATAACTTACGTAAGAAATAGTATCGGAAACCGAGTTTCATTATTTTGTTATAAGTTGTTTCATTGTTAATGAAATTAAACAAACAAAAAACATGCGATGATTACGAACCGCAATTATTAAGCTCAAATAACGGATAATCGAAAGGCTTCTCTCTTTCTTTTCCCCGGATTCGCTCTCACCAAACTCAACGACAAAATTTTGTGAATTTGTTCTACCGACTTCTTCACGATACTTTATTTGCATTGCATAACTATAATAAGTTATCACGTAAAAATATATCGTTTGGCACATATTTTTGAAGGAAAAAACTTAATATTTTTCGTATGGGAATAAAATAAGCTGATTGAACTTTTTTTTAAAAATAAAAAGCTTTATAAAAACTAGCAAGAGTAGACATTCCACTTAAGTTTTTATTAAAAAATAGACGTTTTTGGCAGGTTTTACCAAACTTGTCCATATTGACTTTGATTATATGTAAGTATTGATTTTTAGCTTATATCGAATGATATAATTGATTGAATGGGACTCGCAACGCCTATTGTCAAAGTTTGTCAACTTTTTGTATTGCGCTTGACCGAAATTTGATTGCATTACCTTAAAAAAGTTTTTCAGCATGGCGTTTTCTTGTATGAGAAGATACCATGACTTTTTCAAAATTCAATTTGATACCACTAACTTAAATAAATGTTTTAGTATTGCGTTTTAAAGCTTGTATGAAACACACCCATTTGTCAAAATACACCGAATATTTTACTAGTTCCAATCATTTTGAGTACTTGCGTGAAATTCAAATTCATTACCTCAAACATTTCTCACAGGATAACGCTTTTGATTTTATAGGGTTACCTTACCTTTTTCTTGAAATTTGATCAATTTTTATCCAAAGCTTGCGCGAATCATTCCGAGTATCTATATACATATGTGCAATTTGGTATTAATACCTCAAATAACTTGTTCAGAATGGTGCTTTGAAGTATTTGCTTGTATGGAAGGTGGAACACCTTCTTTTTTAAACTGCGCCCACTTTTAGTCTGATGCAAGTCCGAACCAGTTTGAGTAAAAGTTGCTTGCATTACCTTTCGTCCGTTATAACATTTTGAAGTATCTGCTTGTATGGGAGGGACCCTGCCGTCTTATTAAAATTCGTCTTGGTTCTGAGTTTGTCCAACCAATTCGCAGCATTCGTGGAAAATTTACAGCCCTGTCATGGTTGGCTACTATCTTGCGTTTTAGTCGCCGATTAAGAATTGGCTGTATGTTTATAATGCCAATTTTTACTCGGCGACTAAAATGGTGAGATAGTAGCCAACCATGAAAGGGGGGTTAGTTACATATCGCTTAAAATGGTTTATTTTTATTGGCGGTAGACGTATCCGGTAACCAAATTTTCCAATTTTACATCATTTGAATTGGTGTAGCACCTCTTCTGCATATGTCCTGTACTTTGAGAGCACTAGAGATGTATATGTTGTCAGGGTTGTTCTATGCAAGCGGCAAAGTTGTACCAGTATATAGCTTTTAAATTAATTTCAGATTATTTTACACTCAATATTTGAACGAAAATTCCTCACGGATTGATTTATAGATCTGGAAAATTTAATACAATCTGACAATATGAGATCTTTTTGTATTAAAAACTAGATCTAAGAAATAGTTGAAACTTCGAACGCCCATTACCATTTATTAAGAATAAATAAACCATTATTTAGATAGTGTCAGGAATTTAATGTGAAATGCAAACAATTGGAAAATCGTGAGAAGCCAATATAGTGTTTGATATGGGAATTTTGTATGGAAAATGCAATGGTTTCCAGTAAGCAAATTAATTTCAGACAGGATAACGTCTATCGTCTTCAGGACGGGAATGCAATGGGTATGGGACTGGATATAGCGACAGGTAGAACAAAGTGTACTGAGTACGTTAGCTATAAATATAAATGCTTAAAATCAAAATTATCTTTTGTAAGATCATTAAGCTTCTATGCTTTTGAGGACTAACAAAGCAAAATTTTTTAATTTGTTAAAAAAAAAATTATGAGGATATCTTGTTTAAGACTTAAACTATCTGTACGCTTATTTTGTTTATAGTATACCTTTAGCAGATATAAAGAACTACCCATTGAAATATGTGAAAAGAGAGGCTAATCAACTTGGCCAAGCAATATTTCTTATCAGTCTGATAACTGAGCTCTTCCAATGCAGTTGGTTTTAATTTACAAAAAAAGTTCTGAACTCATAGTAACCTTTTTGGGCCAAATAATTTAAAACAAAGTAAATAAAATGTTGCAAGATGATGCAGTAAGAAATCTACATTTCGACAGTGAGATACGAGTGGCACAACAGACACAATTGGAGCCAACAGGTAAAGGAAATCACAAAGCTCAAATCATTAAACTCGTGAGTCACTTAAAGACTTACCTTAGAAAGCAAAACTGATAAGTCAGCGGATTTATTATATGTATGTATATCTATCTCTCTTACCATTTTTATTGCTGGACTATCGGTTAAATACTCATATCTTATCAAAACAATTTGTTATACTTCTCATTACGGTCATAGATTGCAAAATTGTATAGTTGAAAAATTATTTTCAATATTTATGTATTTATTTTCCTTTTTAAAATTGTTGTCAAGAATTATGAAACTTTATCCTCTTTTTTTTTAGTTTTTGAAGGCGCCACTGGTATAACTTCTCAGCCTAGACGACAATCGCAACCGTGTATGTAGTAAACCTTATTGCCTTTAATAATTAAACTTATGTATATCACGGAAAATTAATGGTCGATCGAACATTTCCACCATTAACTTTTCTAACAAATGCTTAGTCATTAAGGACACATGCTATAACACATAGTCTTATATTTGATTTGTTTTAAAAACCAGCTACCAGTCAGACACAGCCAATTGCAACAGTTGCTGAAAATGTTTCGGGGAATCGAACCTTCACACCCAATGCTGGTTATAATTTCTTAGCCGATTTGCCATCTATTCATATGGAACAATCCTTCGAATTAAATGATTGTAAGTTAAATAATCTAATGAAATAAAAAGTGAAAAAAATTAATGATATTTTGCTTTCATAGCACTTACGTCTATAACTTCGGAAAATCGCTATGTTATGCGTTCACCCCTTGGTGATGCAGTTTTTGCTGCATCTGAAAGTTCTACACACAACCAACGTTTAATGTGGGGCTCAGCACGACCATTTCAAATGCATTTAATTGATAGAACCCATCAAGAAGCGTTGGTTTTTCGTAAAAAAATGGCATTGGGTTTTCTTTGTTGTCAACCAAGAAGTCTTGAAGTTTGGGTACCACCAGGAAACATATTGGGACGTATTGTACAAGCACCGACATTTTTCAGACCAGAATTTTACATTGAAGATGGTTATACGGGACAGCCGATATTTTGTATAGAGGGACCATCTAATACTGGATTTTGTTGTTTTTGTTTGCCGAAGGAGACATTTTTCAAGGTAACATTTTGTAATACTCACATTGAGTGAAACAGCGCGATTTTGAGTTAAAAACAAGTTGTGGTATTATCCTTGCTCAGCCCAAAATCTAATATCCTAGATTGTATGAACTATAATAGTGAACTTGGCGATGCTAATTAGGAATTCACATATGCATATTAGGGTGGTTCAATTTTTGACAGTATAAAAATGCCGATTGGAGGGGTACAAACTTGTTTTTGGGACCTTTAATTGGTCTTTCAGCTTCCTCAACAAAGATACCAACACCGCTGAAGACGTGATGCATGATGATTTAACTTAGCATGTATTCTATCACTCCTTCCAAATCCATATGCACAAAGCCTACAGCTGAACTTTAATTGAAAACTTTGTTGTTAATCCGACCTGTGCGTACAGGTACATGTTTTGGCGCTATGGAGTCTTTCACTTTCGAAAATAATCGAAAACTCTTCAAATGGGCCGAAAATTACGCTATTCAAAGATACAAAGACAGTAAGTCTCAGCTCTAACCTTCAAGCCAATCTGCTGGATTATTCGCTGCATAATCTACTTTACCAGATATATATTTATTCCCCTAATATTTAACACTGTTTATGAATTTTAAGCACATTTTTTTAGACCAGGACAGTAACTATAGTTCTGTAACCGCAAATGTAATAAGTCTTTAGCTCCGAATGGAAGCTCTTCCCACAACTTAAAATGTTTTCCTATTTCTTTCAAAGTGCCAATGGAAACTCTTTCGTTTATCGTACACTCTAGGCATAATATAAAATATTTGGCCTATTATGGTTTTAAACGAAATTAACCTGAATTGTTACAAGTCGATTTCAGTCACAAGCACGGATTGTCAATCGCACGTTATATGTAAGTGTGTCAAGTCGATCATAAACTACCATTTCAAGGGATTTCAGAGAATAAGTGATCTTCTAAATGACTGGAAATAAGTCTTCAGACTGGAACGTGATCTGATGACATACCTGAGTGAATTAGACGTCAACCGTGATAATCTTTTCAACCAGTTAATTGGTTTTGGTGTCGGAAACATTTTTTCAAAAAGATTTTTAAGCAACCGATCAATACCGGTTGAAATGAATGTACTTCCACCTCTTTTTCAACGAAGGCTGATGTATTTTTGGCCTTAGTTCTCTTACCAACTTTTTTCTAATTTTTATTTCTAACTTTCTGTCAGATGTTATTCACTGATGACAGCACGCTCGACTTCAATTATTCTCACTAACAGATAGGCTTATCAGATATAGGCTCATACATATAGGAACCTTATTTTTTTGTTTTGTGCAGTTGTTTAGTCCGATTATTGTAAGCTACAGGCTTAAGACTTTGAAATTCTCAAGAAGACTATATGGAAACGGTTTCTTGTTATAGTTAAGCTTCAAGTCTAAGCTCATATAAAATATGCAGTAACTGCTTTATTGTTGTAGTCTGGCTGATGCACACTATATGTGTTAGAAATATGAATAGCATAAGCCATCTAAAAAGATTTCATTGAATGTATAGTGACATCTCCGATGTACTCAATTAATGCTAAAATTTCAGTATCCTCTCTGTGATTCATTAGAATATTCGATTTTTCTTTCATATTCAGCCACAATAGTTTTATAAATAAATATCCTATAGGTACACTCAGGTGGCGATCTCCGTGCTTCTATTGATCATAAATGGCAGAGTGGCAAGTCCTTATATACAACAAATATATACTTTAGCGATTCAAAACTAAATGCAAAGGAACGCGCCTTAATAATGGGATCAGCCGTTTTATTGGTAAAAATGAACATTTGCTTAAAACTTTATAGGATTTAATTTTATATTTATTTTTTTTTTTTAACTTACAGGAATATATGTTCTTCCAAAGCAGATTCTAAAACAGAGATGAGAAAGAGCTAAACGATTCAACAATGTCAAACACGTAAAGTTGAATTAAAATTTAAAATTTTTTTATTTTATTTTGAAATAATCTTTTGTATATATTTTGTAATATAAATTTTCTCGTACATTTATAATAATGTAATCACTTTTATTTTCTTTTAATGGTCTTATTATATGGTATATAATATATATATATATATTTACAGTAATTATTATACTTTGCAGGTTTTCATACACATACACATACATATTTATGACTGCAAACTAAGCTTAAAATTTATTGATAAACTATTTCACTTTAAATAGTTTGTACATTATCTTGCTAAATACGATATATATTTCATATACATATGCTTGTACCTATAACTTCAATAATAAAATTTAAAAAATAACTAAACTTAACGAATAAACAAATAATTAACTAAGTTTCTTTAAATCGTTGATTTATTATAAGATTTATTTCGTAGGGTTATTTACAGCTACATATAAGAGTCTCGTTGTCTCGTTGGTAAAAAATATAAACATTTTCACTAATTCATCCAAAAATTAGGACACATTTCAAAGAGCTGCAAGAGCTGCTCTTTTTCAAATGTCCTCGTAGTTGGAATTCAGCATTTTTAACATAAAACTTAAATTAAAATAGCAAAAACTTAAAAAGAATTTAAGGCCAAGTTTTCAATGTTTATTCAAATTTAGCTATGACCATCATCTTATCTCTGATAAGATTCAAATGTTAGAAAAAATAGCCAAAAAAAAATTATTGAATACATATGTCAATAAAAGGAAGAGCTACGTGATATTAAAACTAAAAAAAAACTTTAGCTATAACACATAATTTTCTTTAACAAAAATTTTAATCTCGCAACAAATATATATACGAGTACATATTCACATAGTACGTATATAATATACTTTGCATATTATATTTTATTTCTATTCATTAATTGAAATAATTTCTTTTTTTTCATATTTTTTCTTCTATAACTCGCGGAGTTTTACAGTTGTAAATTTTATATTTGTTTTGATTTTAAATACAATGATACCATTATTTAGGATTTCGGGTTGGGCTAAGCCGATAGACTCACAGCACTTTTTAATTTCTAGTTGTATAAATATAAAGTTAAGTGATTTGTGTTGATACATAACAATTTTTCATATTCAAAAGTTGAAAGTTGTATAGGGATTTGTTTAGCTATAAAATTGTTGAAGATTTTAATTTTACTTTTAAATATGATATTTTAGTTGTAAATAGTTAGCATATTAATATACATAGATTATCTTTTTAATTTAAAAAACTTTCTGTTTTGTTTTCTTTCATAAAATATTAGGATATTTCTGGAAATATTCATCATACCTATATTTAGTGAATTGTGTTTTCTTTTGTTTGATGATTATTATACATTTACAAATATATATGATTCTTAATACATTCCTAAGTAATACAATATAGTATAAATGTTAAAAAAAAAGATTTTAATCAGTTACAAGTATTTAGATTGTAAGATCTTCTGACAATTTATAGACAGCTAAGAGGTTTGATTCAGTTCAACTTATTTACCCTGAACTGAAAAGGTGTTGAAGGTAGTTGCTCAAAACTATAAATGTGAACGTTTATGGCAGAAGTGAGCTTAACTTCCTGAACGAAAATCTTAAGAGAGCTGAAATTCAAGTAGTGATCGATTGTTTTACGAGGTAATTTACTAAAGTTTTGCATTTAATGATCAGTTTTTGAATACATTACCAAAAATAAATCAATAAAAATGTAAAAATTCAAAACATCATAGCTTTGCAACGAGTTCAGCTATAAAAATTCTGAAAACACCAACTTAATCAGCAGGTTTCTCTAACGAAAATAATTCCATTCAATTTTCTCAGTAGATGGCCACATATTAATCAATATGATTTATGGCCTACGTCAATTGAATTGCATTTAAAAAAAATAATAGTAACGAAGAAATAAGAGTACATTTTTTCGATAGTTGAGATTTTGTAATAGAAACATTGAAAATGGTCACACATTTTCTTTTTTTTTTTCATTCATTCATCACTTAGTTTAGTGTGGCTTTAAAAGCAAATCTTAGTCTTAAAGAATTAGCTTTGGAAGTAATATTACTTTTACCCCGTATAAAACTCTTTATGGCACCCAATGCGAGACGGAGTTAAGGGACGTAATTCTGAGAAACCATTGTGTATCGAATAGTAATTCCAAAAATACGAGTATTTCAAAGTAAACAATTTTTTAAGTTTCTACCATTTTGCAGCTTAAAACCTTTAGCATCTCTATATATGACAGAATTTCGCATAGCTACATTATCAATTTCTTTGACCAATTTCGTTGATATAGTGAATAGCTGGCGGCGGCTTACACTGTCGTTGATTGAACATTTCTGCTTTTGGCACAAATTGTAATTCATGTTGTTGATGGCGATGCGCCGATTGTTGCTTCTGCTGCTGTTGCCAATGAAGCATTTTACTTATTCATCCATGTGGTTGAACATAAGCGTATTGTCAGTTAGATGCATTTGATGTGCTAGAGGCAGCAGGCGAAGTAACTGAATGACGATCGGTAGCAACTACTAAATCCAGCCGTGCTCGTTTCGACAGCTCTGTTGACTCCAATTGATTATCACTTTCTTCACCATTACTAAAACTTGCAGCGGCAAGAGCATTAGGTAAACGTCGCTTTAAGCTATTTAGACCAGCAGCAATTGTTTCATCTTCTGACATGGAATTACCACGTCTTGGCGTATTTGTAGCACTATCATTATCTAATGAGGCAATTGCATTAGCTGCCGCGCTGGCAGCTGCACTAAAACCATCCTCTGATGCGCTGTCATGTGAAGCCATACCAGCATTAGAGTTGGCATCGTTAATAGCATGCATACCCGAAGGTGTTGTATAGCTACTCAATTTTGAAGGATCTTTTTCGATAAGTTTTTGAGCAAGTAATTTCAATGATATCAAAGAGTTATCACAATCACTGGTATCAATTTCGGTAAGACTTATGCCGGCACGTTCGATTTCAGCATATGTACCAAATGGTAATTTCTGTAGACACTCCAATTTTTGCACATGTGTTTTGGAACGCAAATGTTTTGCCAAGTGACCGTGTATGCGGAAAGCAATCTTACAATCGGTACATTCGAATGGGCGTGGATTTGATGTGGTGGGCACACCAAAAGTTGAAGTCATCATAACTTTATTTTTATGCGCTTCCGAACGTTCATGCTTCTGCAAATGACCCTGTGTGCGGAAGGAGACACCACAGGGTTCACATTTAAATTTACGCTCCATGTAGTGAATGTTCATATGTAACACCAGTTGGTGTTGTTTTTGGAAAGTCTTTGAACAGATGGTACAAACAGGACGACCATCTGTTGAGATCGGTACGCGAGGATAAACGGGTTGTATTTCGTTGCTGGCGGATTTTTTGAAGCCATCTTCACCGACAATAACAGTACGCGCAGGCGCAGAGAGCACACCAGAAAAATCGGTAGTACCTGGTTGGTGTACTGCGGCGGGAAGATTTGCATTATGTGCTGTTGATTCTTTTGAGGTTGACGACTGCTTTAGTGAGGAAGTTTTACTTCGCTTGATTGCACCTGTTGTTGTCACTTGTTCCTGATCTGAGGGGCATTCGCTTTCTTCACCTTCATCTGACGATTTACATTGTGTTGCGACGATTGCAGGTGTTAGCGGCTTTGGAGTTTCTGTTTTTTCTTCTATTTGTATGGGAGTGGTTTTGTTTTTACATGAATTTTCTTCTTTTAGATTGATGTTGATGGAAGGTTGCGAAGCCTCTGTCACAGCTGCGGCTGTAAAAGGAATGCTTGCTGCTGAGGAGCTAACAGTAACTTCACTTACACTATGCCAAATTGGATTTGTGTAGCTCATGCTTGTTGTTGTTGTCATTCTTGAAGCACTTCCAGTCACAATACAAGTTGTGCTTTGTATTGTTGATGCTGAGGTCGCTATAGTGGTGGCATCCAAAAAGCTGCGATTCATTTGGCACTGTTTCATTTTTGTGTTATGTAAAGCCTGCTCCGTCAGATAGTTTTGTAGCTGTACATCGTTTACATTTTTTGCGTTCGTTGTACTGTCGGCGGAATTGCGCACTTTATCCGAAACGGAAATGAGTTTCTTAAGAAAACCCGATTCATTGCTTGACGTACCAAAAATGACATCACGTATTTGAGCCTGACTATGTACTATACTATTGCTAGCAGAAGATATTGACATATGGTCCTTAACTGTGCTATTGGGTAAAATTTGTTTTTGGGCTATAGTTGGTGTTGGAACTGGCGATGCAGACGGTGTGTTGGTACGCGGCTTGGTTAAGTCGATGGGTGCACTTTCGTAACTGGTAGTCGCAGCATTTGAGGAACGTTTCGGCTTAGATTCTTCAGGATTTGAATAGTATTGTTCTTGCTTTTGATAGTCAAATGGAGGTTTCGGTGATGTAAATGAGACAACTCGTTTAATTGCCGATGCGCTTGTGTTTCCAGCGGTTGTAGTGGTAGAAAAGTTTATTGCTGCTGCCGTTGTTACGGTATCATTTATATGATGCTGATATGTGTAAACATCACTAGTACTACACTTTAATTGCGGTGAAACACTTTGAGCTATTGGTGGTGTCATTGAGAGTGAGAGTAAACCACGTGCTGCTTCATGTTCCTGGAGCTGTAGACGAGATTTGGTATCTTCTGTATCTGCAAATAATTGACAATTTGAATTTTAATTAGTATTGTTTGCTTTAGTGCAGTAGTCAAATGTACGACTTACCACTACTTTCGGTCTCATTATCGCTAAAGTCATCTGAGTCCGATTCACCGGGAATCGAAGATGTGCGTCCGCCCGCTGAAGTAGATGACTGTTGATCAAACTCCATATCTGGTTCTAGGAATTCACCATCAGCTGGCATTGGTCCAGGATTGATGCCGAGCTCAATGCATTTCTTATAATGAGTCTTTGATTGCATGTGTTTGGTAAGGTTACCTTTGGTCTTAAAGCTGAAAGGGAAGCAAAATTGCAATGAACTAAAGTCAAGAGGAAAAGAACACGAGAAAGACAAACCTGAAATTGCAGTGCTTGCAGGTGTACGGCCTAACATCAGTATGTGTACGTATATGCTTTTTCAGCATAGATGGCTTCTTGCAACGTATACCGCACTCCGAGCAAACATAGCGACCACGACCACGCCCACGTATATATGTATAGTCCTCAAGCGACTCATACCCGCCGACAAGCAGCTGCTGTGACGATGAAGAACTGGACGAGCAGGTGGCAGCCGTTGTGGATACTTGATTAGAAGATGTCAGCTCACTGCGCTTAGTTGCTAGCGCACCTACAGTGACTACTTCAGCTTCCACTTCACCATCCTTAGCTGATTGTTCAGCTAGTGAGGAGGCTACAGTGGAAGTTTGTGCATCTGCACTAATTTGCTTGAGTTGATGATGATAAAATTGCCCTTGATTATTCACGAATGGTGTCATGACTGTTTGCTGCGCAGTAACGACATCGTATGTTAGCTTCTTATTGGCACCGGCCATAGTGCTGGCTATAGATTTTTGTCGCGAGTCATAAAGTGACATCACAACTTTGGGCTTGAAACCTAATGGATGCGGATTATTTTCAGCACAGACTTGCCAAACGCTGTACATGGACAGTTTGTGCATGCCAGCGACATATGAAGGTTGCGGTAGATTGACCGTACAATAAAAGACTTTGGTGCTACACTTTAGGCCCAAATAGGTGTATGCGTGTCCGTTAAGATAGAGTTGCACACATGCCTTGGAGGGGCGTGGTGTCTCAGGTGATATAAGTGGTAATGTATTGGCGGTTGGTGTAATCCCATGATGACGTTTCGGTGTGAATGTTCCCGGTTTGAGCGGCAGGCTTGTGGGACGCAAAAATTTGGACTTCTTCACTTCAGCGGCAGAAGCAGCTGCGGCGGCAGTATCAGTTTCGCTACTGACAGCCAAAGAAGATACTGCGGCTGAATTAGAGTTTAAAGTGTCAATGTGTAGGGGCGTTAACGCTGAACTTGCTGCTTCTATAGGTGTGCTAGTGTCTGATCCCTTGGACAAGGCATCGAAATTAAAGTGACGTACTTCTTTACCTTGTGGCGATAATTTTGACGCTAGCGCAACAGTAGCCAGTTGAGTTGAGGATGACGCCGGAGACTGTGTTGGTTTTCGCGGACTTAAATTATCTGCAATACGTTGAAAATTAAAAGATTTTTTTGGCACCTCCAAATTTAACATTGCTGACGACTGTTTATTGTTGCTTGCGGTGGCAGTGGATTGATTTAAGCCTGTCCAATTGCGGGAAACATTGCGTAGCGCTATTGTTGGTGGCACACGACTAAATTCACTAGGTGCATTTTGTACGCCGCCAAAAGGGGATAGCGCTTGAGCGCTATCTGTGTGTACCACTAAATTTTTTAAGCCAGCATCTGCTGCTGATTGAGAGGCAGTCAATAGGGCCATGGGACTGGGAGTTTTCTTGCGATTAGGACTGAGTGTACGCTGATGTATTGCCATCGCTGGCAGCTGTAAGTGCTGTGGTGGTGGAAGCTGTGGCGTTAAGCTATTGGGTCCCGGTATGCCGGGTACGTAAGGTATCATCTTCTCGCCACTACTTGATAACGATAACATAGGTGGCAGCGTCAGCGGGTTATATGCTGTTATCGAATTGATGGGCGGAAATTGAAAATGCTGCGGTGCACCGGCGTTTAAGCTTAAGCCGGGTAAGCCAAGCTTCGATGTTGATGCAGCGCTATTGCCACTAGGCATTGCAAGTTTTGAGGGCTCTTTTTCTTTGGGTTTAGGCGAAACCTCTTGAAAGCAACCGCCAGACAGAAGTGGCGTGCGTATCATCTTAGGACTCATATCGTAATCATTACATTCGGAAATGGGAATCATGCAGCCACCAGATGAGCTAAAGCGCTTAATGCGCTCTTCTTTTGTGTGCCAAATGGTGGCGGTTGTGTCATTCACGTTACTTGTAGTTGTTAACAACAAATGGTCTGAATCTAAAGCGGCGCTAAAATGTTTATGTCGCATGGACGTTAAATTCAATTTATTGTTTTGTGTGAAAAGTCCAGCCGCTGGGGGATCTTTATCTACAATATTGGGTGCGCTGCCAAATGACTCCAATTTAGGACGCTTGCTGGACGATGATGATTCATTTTGGATGGAGGAGGCAGTAGAAAGACTCATTGGAAATGTACGTTCATCGTGCATTTTTGTTATAACAACATCAGCAGATTTGCGCCCTTCGTTGTTTACGCTGCTGCTGGTGTTGTACGAATCAACCAATGGTGTTTTGCCCAAAAGTGGCCCAGGTGAGGGCAACGGTGTATCAATAAAGCGATACGCTTGTTCGATCGCAACGCTGGGTGGATGAGCAGCGGCTGCTGATGTTGAAGCTGATGTAGTTGAGGAAATGTTACTGGTCGCTGTTGTGGTAGAAGCCGCTGTTGCCATAGAGGTGATGGTGCTATTTGGCGTTGTCTTAGTTGTGGTACCCGCCTGTGAAGCACTTAGTCGGCTTAGGACCAAGGAGCTAGGCTTTGTTTTAAGCTGTGACCAAGCCAATTTTACCAGTGAAAGTGGATTTTTTGACAAATAATCAAAGTTCTTGAATTCTGGCAAATTAAGTGAAATCGAATTGGAGCGAAAGTATTTGTACGATGGTGATGATACTGGACTGATGGGTGCACTCGACGAAGCCCCTTGACAGTATATACTGTTATGTCGCTGTAAGTCTTCGGCAGCGCGGAATTCCATGGAACAAAGTGGACAGATGTAGACAGCGTCATCACCTTCTCCGGTGGGCACAGCCAGACCACGAGCGTTCAGTAGTAAATTTTTGATGATGGAATTATTAGGTGGTGGTGGATGCTTAGTCGAGGAGGCAGCCGCAGTGCCACCGCCAGAAGTAGTTGGCGCTTCCATTGAGCTGGGCGCTTGATGCTCAATTGATTGACGTTTGCGTGGCATAGATGTGGAGGACGATGCTGCGGTGTCATCGGTCACTTTAGAACGTGCAGATAAATTAAGGGGAGCGCTTGAAGATGCTGCTGACATGCTGATCGCTTCTTTTAATTGATGCTGCGCTTGAAGTTGTAACGAAATTGGCATATGTTGCTGCTGCAGTGGCGGGCG
Source organism: Tricholauxania praeusta (assembly GCA_949775025.1). Lineage (NCBI taxonomy): Eukaryota > Metazoa > Arthropoda > Insecta > Diptera > Lauxaniidae > Tricholauxania > Tricholauxania praeusta. The sequence continues at coordinate 22,470,924 of OX459031.1, read as the reverse complement.
ATACGACTGTTGGTGTTGCGATTGTTGTTGGTGTTGCGATTGTTGTTGTTGCTGCTGATGTTGCTTACCTGCAACAATATGCTTAGAGATGCCATTAAGGGGAGTATGTTGTTGATGCTGCGACTGCTGTTGCTGTTGATGTTGCTCTTCTAAGCGACTAAGCATTTGTTGTTGCATTTGTTGATAATGTTGTTGTTGCTGTTGATGTAGTTGTAGCTGCATTTGTTGTTGCTGTTGATGCTGCTGATGCTGTTGTTGTAGCATTTGTTGCTTACTTTGAATTGCTTGCGCTAATTTAGCACTTGCGCTTTCACTTGATGTTGTTACTGTGGTTGCTGTTGATATGACTAGATTAATATTGTTGCTGGTAGCAACATGATTAACGGTGTTGCTAACATTATTGCTGGAAATGTTGCTGTTAGCGGATGTGTTAGCAATAGAATTATTGTTGCTGCTGCTATTGTTGACACTGTTGTTCGCGTTAGTAAAACTACGAGAACGATTTAGAGTTTTTGGATATTTTTTCTGCAATAACAGTTCCTTGTTCTCTACGATAGCCTCATTTTGAGAGATAAGTTTACTTATATGTTCTGTCAGGAACTCTTTATTCTGTAAAGGAAAAAAGCGTTTATTTAATTATGCGAATATGTGAATGAGCTAAATTATAGTTTCTGGGTCACTGGAAAATTGGCGTGTAATGCACGAATTCGGTAATTACCAAAAACTGAACTTTTGCGACAAAGAAATATTTGTTGCGGTCAAAATACGATTTGGTAATTACTACCAAACATAAGATCTGTTCAAAATTATTATTCAAACATAAGGTATGTTAAGTAATATCAAATACTTAAGTACTTTGTAATATCAATTATATCATTTGTTAACTATTACCAAATATTGCCGTATGCGATTAATTTGTATTTTCTGTATATTAAATTAAAAAGCCGAAAAATCTTAAAAAATGTATTGTCAGGTTCTAACTTAATTCATTTAAATAAATAAATCATAAAATATATTTTACCAGTTGTACGCCACCACTTGTTGCGGCAGCAGCAACAGCTGATATGTTGCCATGTATTAAACCTGAATTTGCTGAAGTAGTTGATGATAAAGTGCTGTTGCTGTTGCTGCTGCCGATAGTATTGTTACTGCTACTGCTGGCAGGATTATTGGTGTTACTCTGAGCATTGGTTACTGCTGTGGTGGCTACATGAGTTAAATATTGCAACGGTGTTTGTTGCTGCTGCTGCTGTTGGTGTTGTGCTAATGCTGCTGCCGACGATGCTGCTAAGCTTGTTGTGTGGTGTTGTTGCTGCTGCTGCTGATGACGCTGATGTGTTGTCTTTAACATAGCAGGGGAATGCTGCTGCTGCTGCTGCTGTTGCAATTGTAAATGCTGCTGTTGCTGTTGTTGCAAATGCTGCTGTTGCAATTGAAACTGATGATGAAATTGCTGCTGTTGTTGTGGTGTCATCAAGTGAAAAGCTGCAATTGCCTGCTGGTGTGCTGCAGCAGCTGCAGCTACTGGATTATAATATTGTTGTGACATATGTGCTGCAGGATGTAACAATGGAGCAGCAGCAGATGTTGCTTGTGGCTGCGCTAAGTAATAAACACCAGCAGCAGCTGCTGCAGCTGCAAGCGGTGAACTTGCTATTGGTAGTACGGTGGGGTTTGCAGCATTCATTGCAAGTTGTTGTTGATGATGCTGCTGCTGTTGCTGCTGTTGTTGTTGTTGCTGCTGTTGTTGTTGTTGCATTTGTAGCTGCAACTGATGTGTATTGATGTGGTTATTTAGCTTTACTTGTGTGCTGGGCGAAAGTGTAGGATGATGCAACTGTTGTTGTTGTAATAGTTGATGCGTTGCCAATTTATGTTGTTCCAAATGTTGGTGCTGCTTAACAGCAGCTCCTTCTTTTGCTGTTGCATATAATGCAGCATTATGGAATTTCGGTTTATATGGCTTATAGTCAATAACTTGTTTACCAGCAGCAGCAGCAATATTGCTGCTTACAATTGCTGCTGTTGTGGGTGGCAGTGTCCCAGCTGCCGGAGACCCTAATGGCAGTTGTTGTTGTTGCTGTTGTTGTTGGTGTGCAGGTTGCTGCAAATAAGTGGATTTTGTGGATGAAATCGAAGATGGTGATGGCATAGGCGACGCAACATTTGAAGGTGACATCATTTGTAGTTGCTGCTGCTGCTGCAGGTGTTGCAACTGTTGTTGTGGTATGGCAGGCGAGGAGATACTGCATTCATCAAGGGGTGAGGCAGTGCGACTTATCTGTAGTAGTGTATGTCAAAAAAAGGGTTTTTAATAAAAAATCAATTGATGATGATATTAATTTGATTCACTAACCATATCTGAGCTACTGTTGCTTAAATCAGGATCCTGTTCTTGATCAGAGTCTGCAAAAGAGCCATCATCAGCATCGGCGGGTAACTCAATGCCACGTTTACGTGCAGCATGTGAACGAGATCTAGTTGAAAAATTTAATTTTAGAATAAAAAAAAATTTTATGAATTTTCTACGAAAATGGATCAAATGTAATAAAATAGCCTAATATGAAATAGTTCTTAATATGGTATAGTTTCTAATATGGGATATCGTTATTTTCAAGTAAAAAGTTGAACAATTCGATCATTCGTTTATGTTCTTCCCGAAATATATTTGCCTTTTATTTTCCTTTCAAATATATGAAAACAAGTGTTTGCTACTACATTGGATATTCCATAAATGATGCAGCAAAAGTTGTCACCCAACAAAATCAAGCTCTCCATCTGAGAGAGAAACACTAACGAACACAAGTTATTTGAATAAAGAGCATGAAGTTCAACTGCGCCCCAGACCTTTCGGCTCTCGCGGAAATCTGAGCCTGATGAAAAATAAAAATTATCTGAGAGAGCGAGCAAACTATTTAAAATTCAACGATTGGATATGTATTCCATATTTGGCATTATTTTTAAAAAATTACGTTTCATCTTACAGAAAGATAAAATTATTATCGTTTTGTTCTTTTATGTATATACGCTACATTGGGTTCTCAACATATCTATGCAAAAAGGCAAACATATCATTATCTTACTAATCAGCTTACGAGTCACTGATGATTCCGTTTAGCAACGAATGAAACACTAACGGGTGATTTTTTTGTTATTTGTTTTTTCAGTGTAAGTTTTAGGCACCTCACGCGTAATTCGTAACATGTGTCAACGCCAGAAATGCTCAGTACGGTTTGCCATTTTACAATGAAGAGACTAAAAAACGAACAGGAGTTGAAAATCATTAAATTTTATTATCAAAATTCGTGTTCTGTGAGAAATGTGTTTTTCTCTTCATAATTTCAAAATTTTTTTCAGCGACGAAGCTCATTTCTGGCTCAATGAGTACGTCAACAAACAGAATTGCCGAATTTGGTCTGAAAAGCAGCCAGAGGTCGGTCAAGAGTTGCCAATTACCCTAAAAAATGCACTGTTTGGTGCAGCTTGTGGCCCGACGGGATCATTGGACCGTACTTTTTAAGAAATAATGAAAATCGCAACGTTACAGTCAATGGAGCAAAGAATTGTGCGATCATTACCGACTTTTCTTGCCCAAAATAGAAGAATTCAACTTGGTGGACATGTGGTTTCAACAAGACGGTGCCACATGCCACACGACACGCGATACCATGGACCTATTGAGAGGCGAGTTTGGTGAGCAATAAATCTCACGTTTTGGAGCAGTCCATTGGCCGACAAGATCATGCGATTTAACTCCAATAGATTTTTTTTGTGGGGCTACGTGAAGCTTCTCGTGTACAAGAACAAGTCAGCCACAATTGGAGCCCTGGAAGACAACACTAAAAACTGTCATTGGGGAGATACCGCCCGAAATGCTGGAAAAAGTATGCCAAAATTAGAGCTTACGTACGGACCATCTTAGGCATAGCCACGGACAACATTTACATGAAATAATCTTTGAAAAGTAAATGGCAAAAATTTGTGTATCGCTGCAAATAAATATTTCATTCACTATTGCAAATTTTCTGTTATGTTTTAATTTTCAAAAAACCCAACCGCTTAAGAAATCCCCCTTTATAGCAAACGAAAAAACTCAAGTATAAAGTAACTTTGGTATTCCATATTTGGCTACTTTTCTCCAAAAATTAATTAAGAAAATATCTGAATGTTGCAAGCGATGCAACATATGTTGCTATATTTGAAAGAAAGTTATTTGTTACCTGCAATGTTTGTAGTAATTGCTCTTTGTCTTAAATGCAAAACCGCAAATCTCGCATGGATATGGTCGTTCATTGGTGTGAGCACGGATATGTTTTTGCAACACTGATGGCTTGGTACAATTCAGATTACAGTAGGGACAAACATGACGGCCAGTTTGGTTGCTACTGCTGCTGCTGCTATTCTGTTCAGCAACATTTGCTGGCGTGACAACATTTTGATGCTGACGCATAACATTTTGTGTTTGTTGCAATAAACTATTGTTACTGCTTAATGGGCTAAATGTACTAGTTTGTTGTTGTTGTTGTTGCTGTTGCTGTGTTAAATTAATACTAGCGTTTGCGGTTGTACTACCAGTAGCAACAACATTATTATTACTAATTGTTCTTGGAACTAAATTATTACTATTTGCACTTAAATGAAATTTAACACTGTTGTTATTGTTGTTATTAATGGCAGTTGCTGTTGCTGCAACAGCAACTTGTTGGCTGCTCATTGGCAACATTTGTTGCTGATATAAATTAATATGGTTGTTGTTGTTGGCACTTGTTGTAGCAACTAATTTTTGTTGTTGCTGCTGCGGATTGTGATGACCATTCGTTAGACCAAAAATGATATCATTTTGTGCAACAGCAATATCAGCAGTTTTCGCTGCAACTGCTGCTGTCGTTGTTGTTGTTTGTTGTATTGGTGGCGGAGAAGAAGTTGTACTACTGCTGCTGGTAGATGACAATGATGTCTTACGCAATTTATCAACAGTAACAACAGTGTCTAATAAGATTTTTGCATTATCAGCAACATCGACCTCTGTTGTACTGGCGAGCCGTTTAAATTTTTTATGCAGGTACTTGGAGTTATTCCATGTTGTTGCTGCTGCCGCTGCTGTGGTCGTTGGTTCTGCAACATCTGAAGTTGTTGTTGTTATTGGAGCAGCAGCAGCAGCAGCAGCAACTATACCGGCAGTTTTATTTACAGCAATTGCTGCATCTGAAGTTTTGTTGCCTAAAATTGTATCACTTTTTTTGTTGCCAACTATATAATTATTGTTGCTGTTGTTATTGTTGTTGCTATTATCGCTAATACTTAATACATATTTATCATTATTATTTGCACTATTATTATTATCACTGCTGCTGTTGTTGTTTTTATTTATATTATTGTTGCTGTTGCTATTGGCATTCGTTGCCGTCGCTGTGGAATTCGTTGTTGCAGTCTTTTGCTCCACCACTTTTTCACGTTTATTTGTTGGCAATTGTTTTGTCGTTGTTGTTGTTGCTGTTGCCAATGTTGACTTGGTATCTTCATTAATTGCTAGTGGATCTATTTTATCGCTGTCACGTCGTTCACGTTCAATTTTAGCAGCAGCAGCTGCTGCTGCCAATTTCGCTACCGCTTTTGCTTGCTTAGCGGTTTGTTTTGGCGTTTTAAGATTTTCAACTACACCACTACTACCACCGCCATGATGTGATTCACCACCACTACTACTGCTACTCCTCTGTCGATATGTGGTTTGTAAACTTGTGCTGTTGCTCAGTTTCTTATGAATAGTGTTGGTATTGCTGCTGCTGCTACTTGCTGTAGCGTTGGCACTGCGTCGACTATTTTGTGATTGTTTATTTTTGCTAGAAATATGTTTTGTTGTTGTTGCAGCATCCATGTTGCTGTGATTTTGTTGTTGTGTACGTGTGCCACCAGGATCATCTGAAGAGAAAATAAGAAATCATGGTTACATAAATAAATTAATGATATTTTTCAAGTTTATTCAACCGTTTACAATTAATTAAGTAAATTTGTGCTTTTTTTTATTTTAATTAAAAATAACAACGACTTAATTAGGAGCCCTTATCTCAAATTGGATATATTTGGAATCCAAATTTTGCAGTAATTTATGTTAAAATTAAGATACTCTAAATGAAATATGAGTTTGAATTGTGGCCGCTTACGCTAAAAGCTAAATAAATTGAATAAAAAACTTGACAACACTTGATTGAATTTTTATCCAAACTAAAATGTCTCTAAAGTCTTTAAAGCCAAATTATTTTTCGGCTTATATGTCAAAGTATTAAATTGTTAAAGTTCTTTGTTTGTTACTTTTAAAATTTTTCACAAAAATTTTAATCAAAAGACGAGTAGTAATAAAAGTGACACGGTTGGCGCCTTACACCGACGTCGATGTCTCAGTTTCAATATATTTTAAAGCAGCAATTTTAGTGTAAAATTTTGTTAAGTTATGGATGCTCTTAAATAATAGCCCAGTTGTATTGCAGCCACAACAGTTACTTATAAAACTTTTGATAAAAAAAATTGAATTTTGTTGTTAAAAAATTAAGCTAAATTATATGTCAAATAATTTTTGCGCATTGACGTCAAACAATTTGGTGAAAAAGTTCCTAATTTGTTGAAATGGTGAAACAAGAATTTAGGTAAAACTTAGAAATACAGAAAATATTTATTATTTGAAGAACTTGTGAAACCTGTTCTCAAATATTTCGTAGTATTTATTTCTTTTTTTTGCATATGCTGACTTGAGATCTCTTTTTTTTTGTCTCTAGCAATTAGTATTTTCATCAAATTAACAGCTGACAATGTATGGAGTTTGTTTGCCCATGACGGTATTAAATTCACATAAAGTAAATCTTACATTTCTTATGCAAAGTATAAAATTTTAAAACAACTGATTCCTCATTTATTGTAAACCTTTAATATTAAACTAAGCTACTCAGTAAAACTTATAAGATACTATACACTATATGTACATATTCACATATGTATGTATCTAAAAACCTAACTTCATAGAAAATGTTTGAAAGCTAATAGTTTAAGCTCTTAAGCAGTTACAAAATGAGGTATAATTGAAAAATATTACGTATACGACCCGTTTTCTCAAAAAAAATTTTTTTATTTAGTAGCTTAGTTTTAGCAAAAAATTTGAGAAATCAATAGTTTGAACGTTGTTTTAAAGCTTAAGTTCTTATCTTTAGAGATGTAAGTGCATTTTCAACTAATAAGCCACAAAAAACTGACTCAAAGAGTTAGACAAAAAGTTGGGCTCATAAAAATAAACATCTTCAAAAGTTCAGTTAGAGCTCACCGAAAAATTTTGCAATTCATTAATAAAATGTCAAGCGCAACAATCATAAAGTGTCAAAGGTCAAGCATAGCTAAATTAAATTAATTGAACGCATTTAAAAAAGCACAAAGTTGGAAAGCAATGTTGGCTGTGATAAGTAAATTACGAAAAGAGTACAACATAATAATAATAAAAAAATTAAAAGAATGAAAAAAAAAAAAACAGTACACATTGAGTGTTGACAAAAATGACACAACAGCAAAATACCGCAAACAAAACAAAAATGAAACTGAGTTAAAAATAATAATAATAATAAAAAATAAAAAAAAAAAAAATAAATAAATTACCATTTAAAAGATAATACAACAAGCACCAACTTCAGACAACAGTAGAGCATACTGGGGCAAGCCAATAGATAGGCAAACACGTACAGACAGACATACAGACAGGCAGGCAGCAGGCAATTAAATAGATATACGACGCGACATTACCGCAACGTAATAAAATCACAACATACTAAAAGTAGTACTCATGCAGTATGCGAGGTGTCAGACGAGCGAGCTCAAAACTGATGAGGCAGAAAAGTATTGCAATGTAAGCAACAAAATAAAAGTGACATACTATATTGCAAAGTATGGAGAAAATATACGAGTATGAATAATTAAAATAATAATAAATAAAGATATATTACCTAGAATAGGCAGTATACATATGTATGTATGTATATGTGTCAAAAAAGATGATGAGCAAGTTTTATAGTTAAAGCTAAAAAAAAAATATCTATTTTAATTTGATGATGCATTTTTTAATGAATGCATGTGTTAAAGCTGTTGAAATTATTGTATAAATGAAAAAATATTAGGTATTCGTTCAGTTAGGAGGGTATATTATCTAACAGGTTTAAAAAAATATTCAATGAAAAAATATACACCATTAACTGCTCTATCGAAAATATTGTTAAATAAAAATGTCTGCTTGCCTAAATATGTTATAGCCCAAAAATCGCTGAACCGATTTTGTTCAATTTTTATGCTGTACAATGGACAATATTTGAGGAGTTATTCGATTCAAAATTGTCAAACTTTGATGACAGCATTCCCAGTTTTAATGATTTCTGTATTTGAGGTGCTTCCAATGAAATACTACTCATACGCACTGTTATTCTAAATGCATATGATGTTGAAGCTGCGTTATACACACAAATTAATGTATGCAGAACGATTTAGTGCTAATAATAGGATATTCGTAAAGTTGCACAAGAAATTGCACATAAGGATACAAAATATGTTTGTTTGTCAACTCAAAAATTTATAGCAATTTTTATTATGCTCTAAGCAATGTATGCTTTAAGATTTGTTTCAGTATAACAAAGCTCTGCTGACAGCAATTTGAGTTTTAACGATGACTACATTCGAGGTGCTTGCAATTAAATGTTACTCATACGTACTGTTGACCTTTTTGATGTTGAAGTTTCATTATTTCGTGAAGTACAAACAAATTGATGTATGCAAGTAAAGCAACATGCATAAAATGGAAGGAGAATTTCGTTTCATAAAATCTGTGTGAATGTCTTATCTTGTTTATTTTGTAACTCATATCATCTTGCAAGTTTTCTTGCAATATTTACTGAAAGATTTGCTTAAGAATTACGATTGCAAGATTGCAATTCGAGTTCTGACGATCTTTTTTATTTGGGATTTTACTGATAAGCACTGTAGCTCATTATTAAGGTAAATATGCAAAAAAAAAAAAACGAATTTATTGTCGATAAAAACAGTATTTCAATAATAAAAAATGCAATAATATTTATTAGCCAATATGGATTATAACAGTCAAACTTAAGTTCTTACAACATATCATGCTCAAATCACAACACAAATGGTGAAAGCTGACGAAATTAAGAATTTTTCTATTCACCACATATTCGAACATTTGTAGGGTTTCACATAGAATACGCTTTCTAAGTTCTATTATTTTTGAAAATTTTTAGTATGTTTGAAAGATATGAAATAATATTTAAAAAATATAAAATAATTTGAGCAAAAAACCGAAACTGAAAAGGTATTTCTTTTGTGAAACTCTACAAATGTTTGAAAATATTTTACTGCCTAAGAAAGTCATATTATTATTAAACTGAAAATAAATCGAAGATATGTCAAACATTGAATAAAGACATTGTAAATCAGACATGATATTTATGGCTGGCATCAAAACCTGCCTAATTTCTATTTATCTCGGGTTTGAGCTTTTCTTCAAATCAAACTTCAAAACAAAATCTACAAAAACCCTTCTTGTTTGCACAAAAACCAATGCTATTGTGAATAAATTGCACAGGCTGTTCAGTTTTCTCCATTTATGCTGAGAAATAAATTGAAAACAGGCTAATTTTGATTCCTTGTTACTCGAAAATCCTATATCTGAATGTAATTAAAAAGAAACACTACAAATGTCATGTGTATGCACATATATAAATGCTGCATTATTTTGATATATACAATTGAGAGCAGTTTGAAAAACTCAAATAACTAACGACAGATACGCTATGCCCCATAATCAGTGATTCATTTCAAGAAGCACAGAGAATGTATGCACAATATTATATTATTAGTAAGTAACTCTTATTAAATATTTCATAATAAATCACTTTAAAATACATTTATAAAATTTATCAGTTGCACAAACTCAGCAAATTGATAAATATTTATATATAATCATTTAATAAAAATTATAATCAATATTGGTCTACTAGAAAATCGGCAAGTGATTCCCAAAGAACACCTGCTAAACAATTTTGACAAAGCTTAAAGTTTCACTATCATCTATAGACAAAAAACTAAGCGTTATTGATGAAATTGATATGTAGACGCCAGTGAAATTAAATTGTCAAAAAATGTGTAATTGCAAAAATATTCTACCAATGCCAAAAAAGTTACTATATCTGACGACTGCAAGAAATACAGCTATCAAGAAAAATTACCGCATTTGATAAATACAGATATGTAGGTACCTACTCAAGAGGTTTCTTTTTTCAATTTTTCACATTTTTATTTTTAAATCTATAAAAAGCTTGCGATAAGATTTGAAATTTTATTTAGTAAGTATCTTGAAGTTTGCCAGTTGCTTAGGTGCAATAAACCAATGTTCGTTCACAAATGTTTAGATTTTAGGCTTTTAATTGCGGGCAGGTAGTTTTTGAATTATTTTGCAACTTTCTCAGTTGTAGGACGTTAAACTTAATAAATATTTCTGTCGTCGACACACATAACAACAAAATTTTATAAGACTTTTATTGCAAAATTGTTACTATATGTAGTACTTATGAAATAAAAAATAATTTTACTAATTCTGATAATAAAGTAAAAATTATCAGCTAGGGCCACAAAGTGCTATCGCAGATTTCATTAGAAATTGCTGGTGCTCAACTTAAGTGGAAAGAAATATCAAAATTACATGAGAGTTTTTGAAAATTTCTTTAAATAGTTTGATTGTGCTGGTGTGTTTAGTCCACTTGATATAAACTTCTATTGTAAAAATAATTTTACATTATGTGATGCAAGTATGACAAGAGCTATTAGAAATAAGTTGAGTTTTAAAAGGATGTAAGGAGCTCAGCGCATATATAAACTGAGAAAATGATTTGTTTGAACATAACAAATTATATTTGATATAGATTAATTAAATAATTGATTGAGTCAAACAGAAAAGGATTCAACCAACATATACCACTATTTGATCGAAATACAAAATGTTTGACTCAAATAAATATTTGATTGCTCTAAATATACATTTGTTATATTCAAACAAATCGTTTTCTCAGTGTAGTATTGATGTAAATGAAGACCTCAAAGCAACAACTGTAAAATTTCTTAACGATAACTTACTATCAGTCGATCGCACTGCCAAAAATGTAATGTATTTAGGCTGAAATAAGCTTATTTGATAAATTTAGCTTAAACTAAATTTCCTTCCGGCCAGTAGAAAGCGAGATATACAATATTCACTCAAAATATTTTACGTTAACGACACTTTTCTGTAAGGCTTAATGGCTTAATGTAAGCTTTTATTAAAACTGCGGTGAGGTTTTCAAGGGCTTTCACATTGGCACCGAAAACAGCGCGTTTTTCATTTATCTTGTTTTAGAGCCAAAAACGGCTTGTTTTTCTATACAAAAAAAAAAAAAAAAAAACAATTCGGCGCTCTGTTTCTACAAATATCAGTCTCGTTTTCCACAAAAACCGGTGCTATTATGTATGACATGTTGAAGATTTTCCTATCTACATACATATATCATTGAATTCATTATCATACAGCTGCTAAAATAAAGAAACAAAAAGTAAACAAACGCAGTAGCTACAAAACGGAATCTCAAAGCGATGCAAGTGTTTTTGCGTTAAGGCGTAGTTTTATATAAAAAAAATATGTGTTCCATTTACAGATAATTTTTAAAGAAAATATAAAAAGAAGATGCAAATGACGCAGCTAACAGCAGCGCGACTTTTGGTGGCATGCACCGAGCTGACGTCAAAGAAAAACAATTTAGCAAAAACGCGAGTTGATGCCAGTGTGAAGATTGTTTTTAAAAACGCGATAAAAAATAAAATCAATGAAAATAATGCCAAAGCCTTGTTAGACTTCAAGTGAAGTAAGTTTTAAGATAATTTTCAAAAATGTTGTACAGGGTCAACTAACAAGAGTATTCAGCAACAAGCTGTGTCATTTTAAGTCAGTGGAAAAACGCACTATTTTTATGAAAAGTGCTGATATTTTTATTTTAATCTAAAGTACAAACCAAATGGCTTTGCCAACAAATGGTGGTTCTATTAATGAAATTATCACATAATCACGAAATTTGAAAAGGACCTTTTGTTAAATGTCCCTTTACTTGATGACACGTGCACTGTCCGTATTAACTCAAAGGTACTTTCAAAAACATTTGTTAGTAAAATAATTCTTAGAAGGACACTGAACTGTAAAATTATTTCCACAAAAGTTTTCTTATTAAATAAATCGAATTGAATATCAAAGAAAATATTATTTTATATATAGCGCCTATACCGCAAAACGTTTTTGCCAAAACACTATTTTTTTTTTCAACAAAAAAGAAAGACTCGATAAACCTACCGCATAAAAAATTTCAATCAGTCATCATTTAATTTGTGTTACTCACGGAAACTCCCTCAAATTGTTAACGCATACACTAACAAGCATCACAAAAAAAAATAAAAACACGAAATAAAAGGCAAAAACGTACCGAAAGGCGAAGCAAATTAAAAAAAAGCCAAAAGAGACCAAAAGACGCTTTCATTTTCATTAAAATTTCAACAATTAAAAAAAAAACTACAGGTATTATTAACAATATTCTTACCATGCGATAGAAAGGGGGGATTGCCGAGACACACGTTAGGTAATTTGCTTTCAATGTATGCGATCTAACGTAGGAAATTGTAGCGTATGCGAGACACAGGGTGACTGCGGTTTATTTTTAATACATACACACATATATACCATGTTGTTGTTGTTTTTGTTGTTGTATGTGCTGATATCGTTGATAATAAATTTGTTATTGCTGTTGTTGTTATTCGCTGTTGTTGTTATTCAGCGATAACAATGAGTGAACGATTACAATAACGAAACGCGCACGATTTGCACGAACCGATGAACCTAACGAACATACGATTGATGACAACACAACAACAATAGTAACAGCAATATTGGCTATATAACAAGAACAACAATAGCACAACAACAACAACAATAGCACAACAACAAAAATAGCTACTTAAACATACGTTGTTTTCTTCTTCTTTTATTTGCTAATTTATTATTGGCATTTTTTTTTTCCGATCTTTGTCATTAATTTATTATTTGCTTATGTACTTTACATTTTTTTTTGTATTTTTTGTGACTCTATAGAAAATAAAGGTTGTGATGACCAAGCAAAACTTAGAGTGTGTATAAAATCACTCAAAAACTGATCTGATTTTGTTTTAGTTCATTTTAACATAGAGAAAATATACAGATGAGTTTTTTAAGACACAAAAATTTCTGCCAACAGAAAAACGTGTCCACGTGGACACTATGACTAAAATAACAGATTTTGTTTTTTTGCATGTGTTCACAAGCACAATTGTCCGTCACTATTTTTTGATAGTAAGTTTTTATTAATGTCAGTCAAATTTATATAAATAAAATGATAGCCGTTTTCGATGTTCGCACATCACAAAAAAATTACTGAAAGAATTTTATTCAAATTTGTTGAGTTTTATTCTTTAGATGCTTGGTCTCAATCTCCAATTAAAATTATTACAGTATTCCTGTTAAATCTCAAAATTTTTAAGTTTTAAAATTGCTTAAAATATTAATTACTTAAAAAGAAACAAGCATGCAAGCATTACATTCTCAATTTGTCAATTTACATTACAAACAACAACAACGCGGGATTTGTGAAGAATGATCAAAAATTACATGAGGTATACTAAAAACATTTGAAGCGTACAAAGTCGAGTACATCAGCTTGTATTAAATAAAAATATGTTTTGTATGTGACCAATCGTGTTATGATATAGAAAAATACACAAGTTTATATTGGGTCTTGATTGAATTTATACTCCTGTATACATTCACTAAAAAATTGGCATAAAATCGTTTAGCAATAGAGGGCATAAATAGAAAACATTTTTTGAAAATACTACCAGTACTGACGAATATTCAAAAAAGTTAATGATTTCGATCACTAGAACATAAGAAATATGGTCATTGCCATGTTTCTACAAAAAAGAACAAATAAAAACATATATTTTCAATTCGTTTATGAAAATATTAAAATTATGTTGATGAACATCAATGTGATATTTGCTCAAAAGATGCCAGGACATCAATTTTTTTTTTGCTTATTTTTCAAAAAATTGATTTTTTTGTCTTTCTCACAGTTTTTTTTGTGTTAATTTTTCCATTTCGATTTATGTAAATGAATTTTGTTCGTAATAAAAATAAAAATTTCAAAAAACTATAAGCGGCCATTAATTTTGAATTAATTTTTGTTTTCAAGGAGGAGAAACAAAGTTGTGCATGCGGTTACATGCACAAAATGCAATTCATGCTACATCTCGGATTCCAGAATGAGAGTTTTAAATTTTGGACGATTTTTTGCAAGGTAATATAGCTTAGCATCTGAATTTTTTTCTTAAAAAATAGTTGAGAGAATTTTCTTAAGAAAAATAGCTCAAATATGAAAAAATTACGCAAAAAACTTGAAACTACGCGCAACATTTGGCAAATTTTTTTATGTAAAATAAGCACAAAGAATGAACTTTTTTTTTTACACTTTTTCGGAGTGCAGCAAGGTGAAGAATAAATTAGAAAAAAATAAAATTTAGAAATTCAGGCAACACAGAAAAAGCTTTTCAATTTTTATATAAAAAAATATTATGACTATAATTTCTTAAGGAAAAATCGACGAAGGCTTCGTATTATTTTATTTGGTGGATTGTTTTTCAAGTATTTTGCCAAGTAATATTTTGTATAAAACATAACATTATGATACTATTAAAGTGTCAAAGAATGTCGTGAAATTCGGACCCACCATCTCTCTTCGGGAGACTTGCCTTATAATTTTAAAATGTATTCTGCTATAATAATGTATACTCTTTGCATTAAAAAGTTGATGTGGGATTTTCATTGAAACCTTGATGAGATTTGGTGAAATTTTTTCGGACCTCTTCCCTCCCCCCTATTTTGACTCACGTAATAAATGGTTAACCCCTGAAGACAAAACATGCAAAAAGTAAGAAATCTGCTATGTATAATGAGATTATCATATCAAATCAAAGAATATCAAGGGTTAAACTTATAAGGCAATAAAATTTTAATTTGAGAACAATATTTAGTAGTAAAACCAGTAAAAAATAAGCTTCTTGACAAGCTTAATCATTGATTTCTATCTCTCTATACTTCCAAAACTAGCCATAGGATAGTCTAGTGCCATGATATCTGATAAGTAAGGCGAAAATACATGATAGTAAAATTCCAGTTGACTTTAGCGGCCATTTTTCAATATAAAACATGTAAAATGTAAACATTTCTTTTTATGGAAATTTTTGTAGAAGATATTTCCTAAAATTTGTTGGGTTCAAACAAAAAAAAAAAGCTCTTGCTTAACTTCATAACTCAGGGTAGGATTCGTAAGATTTTTCGCACAGTACATGACATCATTTTCAGTTTTTCCTATTCGGTCAGCGTCCAAGCTTACTTAAAAGTGAATTGACAACCGGTAATTGTATTTTTCCTAGCTTTTCAATTTGCCCTTACGTAGTTTTATGATTTTTGAAGGAAAATTGCTGATCATGAATATTTTATACCAAAACTTGCAAACAGTTTCCTATTGGGTTTCGAATGTATGTCCATACAATGGCAAAATAATTGATGATTATGGCAACCAAAACATGCAAATATTTTGATCGAACCAAAATAAAAAAATTGTTATAAAAATATGCAAAATTTTATTTATTTTTTCAATAAATAAACACCATCGCTTATATACCAAGTTTGCATAAAAAAAAAACAAAAAACTAAAGGAATACCCGAGACGTCGTTGGAATCAACTAATTCGATGATTAAACTGGTATCTATCTATCTGGCTAAGCAAAACGTTGTACAATACAATATATTCTACCGTATGCATGGTTGGAAACTATTTATAATAAATTTAGTAAGAAAGATTAGTGAATATTTTGCAGTAGGAAATTAAGATAAGCCATAAGCGTAGATAATTAATGTTTTTTTTTTTTTGTTTTTTGCTGTTGTGTTCATTAGCGTTTCTAGTGAATTTTTTAACGTATTTTTCTTCTTCTTTTTTTGATAATACTATTAATAAAAAATTAAATTAATATACATCCTTTTATTTTATTTATTTTGTTTATTAGTCAGTAAACTGCAGATTTATATTATTTCAAGGTGTTTCATATGTAATTTGGTATTATTTGCATTTGCACGTTATTCAGTTTATTTTGCTAACAAATTTATCATGGAAATAACAAACGTATGAATGCAAGGAAAATACCTTGCACTTTTAGTGTACATTCGTTTATTATGGGTATTTTGTAAATGAATAATAAGCTAAGTAAATTAAAGATAAGCAAAATGATTTACTTAGATGAAAAGCAACTCAGATTTTACTGAGTTTTAGTTGGAAGTGTTCCTAGTAATAATTTTAAACTTTGCAATAAATTACGTAAAATAAAATATAACTATAATTGCGATGATTTGGAAAATTACATGTGTAAATTAATAATAATAGTTAAGTGCACTAAATTGTTTAAATAAGGTTATATTTTAATTATCCTTATCTAGATGTCTTTCGAACTGTACCCAGTGCGGTAAATTGTGTTGATATACAAATTTTTAACTGAAGTTGCAATTCTTTGGCACTTTTGACATATTCAGCGGCTTTTTTTTATAAACAAGCGTTTTCCCCGGGAAGTAGTTGTGCACTCAAGTAAGTAGGTATCATGTATCAAGTAGGTAACTTGATTGCTTCGAAGGCAGTGAAATCGGCAACTTAGACATATTCAGCTGGCTCAATTTTATTTATGTCAGTTTTTTTTTTGTCGGGAAGCAGTTACTGGACAAAATCAGCTTATTCAGCACGCTGAATTGCACAAATTTAACTATTGCATAATTAAAAACTTTGCTGCTGTTTAGTTTTTTAAATTTTAAGACGCATTCAGCTGCCTTATTTTCTAAATAATAGGAAAATTGCTAAGAAAAAATTTAAATTCAAACTATTTTACCTAGCAAAAAATAAAATTATATAAAATTGCAAAGCGCAAATGAATGTAGCTGAATCATTGAACTAAAAGTTTACAAAAACTTGACCTAAGACACAGTAAGCTCATTATTTCTACGTTGGTACTTTAAAAAACTTAAAAACAAAATTAATTAACTGTGGTTTTTTATAAGAACCTATTCAGCCGGCTGAATTACGGTGATGTACAATTCTTTTTCCGAAAAATATTCTTTAGCATACATCAGGCTTATACAGCGCACTTAGTGCTACAAAAACACATAAACAGCGCGCTGAATTGCCTATTTGTGAAAAGATTTGTGAAGAAAATTTCTTTACCAATATAGTAAAAAAAGATACTTAAATTATAAAAAGAAAAGATATTTAAATTACAAAAAAAAAACATTTAAATAACTATTACAGTGAAAGCTCCCGTCGCGGACAGCTCCCGCAGGCGGACATCTCTCGTAGCCGGACGAATTTCTTGGTCCCAAGTTTTTCGTTATGTTTTTAGAACAAAATACATTCCGGTGGGCGGACGCTCCCTTGGCCGGACGCGGACACTACATTTATACACATTTCACACAATTCATCTCTGCTGGCGGACAAATAAGACATTCTATTCTGTCATTCAGGTTGTCGATTGTTATCCTTTAAAATCTATTTCTTTGTGTGTTGTTGAGAGTAAAGTTTTCTCAAGTGGGCACAGAAAAAACCAACTTATTATACTTAAACTTTTTTTGCATAACTTTGATTAATATTTATTGATCAATATTAACGCCTTATAATTTTTGTTTGTAAAATTTGGATTTTTTTAAAAAGTTATGAACAAGTGAATTTGTATGTGGGTGTTTTTTTTAAATTGCGATTTCTCAGTAAATATTGGGAAAAAGTTAATGAAATTTTCGTGATAGGACAAAAAATGTTTTACAATTTATATAAAACTAGCATTACCCTGTGCGCATCGCTGCACCTCAACCGTGGTGTATATTCGATGTGCAGTCTGCGTGAAAATTCTATTTAAAAAATACTTTTGTATTAGGACCACCCTTAGTATGCACCCAAATTAAAATTTTGCCAACGTAAGCAGTGGCTCTTAATATAAAAACCACGTGGTGTAAATTCCATGAGAATCGATTAAGCGGTCTTCGAGAAAATGATATTTAAAAAAATTTTTGTGTGAGGACCACCCTAAATAAAAGTTTTGTAGCCTAAGCTATGCCTATTAACATAAAAGCTACGTGGTTCGGTGTGAATCGACTAACCTGTCTTCGTGAAAATGATATTTGAAAATATTTTTGTATGAGGGTTACCCTAACTATGCATGCTGTGTCTTTGAGAAATCGCTATTTTTAAAATATTTGTGTATGAGCACCACCCTAAATATGCACTCTAAATAAAAGTTTTATAGCCTATGGCACTCGCCTGATCGATACTAACAAACTGTAAAAATTTCATCAAGATCGGCTGGATAGTTTTCGCGTCCATAAAGGACATACAGACAGGCAGACAGACAGACAGACAAAAAATGAATTTTATATAATAGATAGATAAATTTTATAAAAATTTTATTTAATATTTGTAAAAAATTAAGTTTTTAATAAACAAACAGAATTTGAACCAACTTCTCATATGTTAAGAAACAAAACTTTTCCACAGAATTGTTCTGCAAAGTCCACACAACTTTTCCTGAATTAAAATTTTAGTACATTTCATAAATAAAAAAGTTACGGATGTTTAAGTGTCGCCACCTTGGCAATTTTACTCCTACAAACCATCCGATAAGAAAAATTCGGATTGTTTTCTTTTTTATTCGAATTGTATTATTGAAATGTACTTTCTTCGACAGCTCCCGCAAGCGGACATCTCCCGTAGGCGGACGATTTTGTTGGAACCGTCGGTGTCCGCCTACGGGAGCTTACACTGTAGTTAAAAAATGTAGCTTAATATTTACAATATATGTTACTCATACGTCATGTTGACCAATATATAGTTTTGTTTGAAATTCAAGGATTAAGGCTGGTTTTTTGAATTTTTATTTCAAAATAGTAATCTTATACTCATATTTCGAATAAAAATAAATAATCCTAAGCAAAAAAAAATATGTACTCAAGTGTCATTTATTCTACATATCGTCGCTTTCGGGTAGAAAGGCCCTAACTCATTTTTTTTTTCGAAATTTACTTTTGTGTCGATCCTAAAAGATAACCCTCAAATACACGTCCACTTAAAATTTTGACGTGATATTTCGAAACATAGCGGATATACACCCAATTGAAAAAAGACCCAAATATGAGATTTTGAATCTTTTATGCAATTTTTTCGTCCTCCTGTCAAATTGCAAAAGCTTGAGTTAGGGCCTTTTTATCCGAGAGCAACGATATGATATGACTTTATTACCAAATTTTAGGATTTAATTTGTAATCAAAGTTGTTCATACATCAGTGTTTTTTGACTACAATTTCATTCCTACCACAGTATCACATAAATCAAACTATTAAAGTATAAGCTTAAGCATGGATAGCACAGCTTGGATATGACTTATGTTTTACATTTAATCAACAGCTCAGCTGTATTATGTAGACTTAAAAAATGGCTGAAAAATTCTGAATGGTTGTTGATTTGTTGATAAGAATTAAAATTGATTGTTAAGATGCTATAACAAAATGAGCCTATGCTAAAGAGCATAATGAATTTTTTTACAAGAATTTCAAACAAGTTCAATGAAAATTCTAGAAAAAGTTATAATATGACGGCTAAACAGACTATGTGGGCATTACTGAAACACAACTGTCCACATTTTAGTTTCTTTCCATTATGACCGTGATCTATAGTTAAATGTCAGCACTGCATGTGATAAGTGAAAAATTCTTCATTGCAAATTATACCAGCTGATCATCAAAGACTTCGATATTTTTATAGCCGCTGAGACTGAACGCGATATATTGAGTGTAGGAGTCGTACATTCTAAGCTTCTTCTAATACTAAAGTATCATATTTTCAATTGACTACACAACTTAACTTGAGCGTAGTTATGACACACTATTTCGCTAGTTGAATTTGTTAATTTCAATGCATATACTACATATGTATACACAAAAACAATAAATCAACATAGACAATAACAATTTGTATTTATTTTGTCACGTGTTGGCAACTTGTAGTTACAAGCTGTTTAAAAGCAAAAAAAGAAAAACACAAGTTGATAATTATTAAATGTTACTCATACGTCATTACAACTAATATTAATATTTTCTTAATACGCTGATATCACAGCTCTGATATGACTTGGGTACCATATGTCAAGGTAACTTTAGTTAACTATACCATGCTCTATAAAAATTCTTAGAATTCATTAATGGCCACAAATGATTAAAGGTATTTGTGCTAAAACAAATCAAAATTAACCTTGATATTAACAAATGCACAACTCATATTAAGAAAACAAAACACAATTAAGTGTGCTGTATATCTAAATTTTAATGCATATCTACAGAATAAACAATTATAAATCAACGAAGATGCAATTGAAAAAAAAAGGCGCTGAATAATTATGAAGCAAAAATTTACATGCGCCGGCCGATTGATGATTTATAGTTAAAATTACAAAAATAATGTTAAGTGTCTTTTAGTTGCTGTTTTGTTTTAACAATATTTGCGCAAAGTACAATGTACAAAATTATTATCGCTTGGGCACATTTAAAAAAAACCACAGACACAGCGTTTTCTACAATATTTATAATGTGCTGACATTAATTAATTTAAGCACACGAAAAGGCATATAGTATCAAACGAAAAGTACAGAGAATGTGTTAGCGAACAAGTGATAATAAATAATTGATGCTTAAAATGTTGTCTAGTCAATCGCAACAGCAGCAACATCAACGCATGTTGTTTGAATTTTCGAGTAGATGGCGCTGCTTTTTGCTATATGCTAAGTGTACAATGACGATATTGCCGACAACGATCACCACTTACTGCCAAATGTCAAAGTGTAGCCATAAATAAATATGTAATTACAGTGTGTGGTACGTCATTTTATTTTTAAAATTCTACAACAGAATAAAAGCAAAAAAACGAAGAAAAAAAACAACAAATAAAAACAACTCAAAGGTGCGGCAATTAGATGGTGCTGACAGAAGGTGGTTCAAAGCAATCAAAACTGGTTGACCAATATGCGGGCGTAACAAGAATTGTTTATTGAATTCTTTAAGTTGAAAATTTTAAATGAGATTTTAGAACATGAGAGTGGCAAACTTCTAGAAGCGGATACAAACGGAAAGAAAATCATTATCATAAAAAAGTGTCATAATTGCAGGTAATTAAATCAATCATCCAAATAATTGAGCCTGAATAACAAAATTTATAAAAATTATAAGATTTATAAAGAAATAATTCATAAAAAAAATCATTTAACTAAATCAACTCCAAATAAATTTTAAGCCATTTTAACCGGTACAGACTCTGGAAACTGACGTTTGGCCTTGGGTACTGATCAAAGATAAAAATACTGTGGAAGGATGTTTTAATTTTTAAGACTTTGGAAAATTAAATTTTATTTGTTTTTCGTTTTTTTTTTAATCTAATGTTTGAAAAGCAGTTTTTGATTCCAGGGATATTTCAAGAAAATATTCCATCTACCGTTGTTTTTATCGTTTGCATAAAACCAGGGTTGCCAAGTCACCGGTTTTGACATGGCCAAGCCCGGAATTCGGGATGAAGGCCGAGGGACCTGTAGGAATTGAAAAATTTCTGAAAAGCCTATGGTTTTTGTTTTTAATAAGAAAAAGTTCCTACAAGAAATTTTGCCAAGTCTCTGAATATTCTCATATTAATGAGCTAGTCTCAAGTTAATAGTAGGTTAGGTAGAATTAGATGTAAGTTTTATTATAAATTTGTATAGGGTTTTTAAAAATGTTTTCCCTCCAATAATATTTTGTGAACTCGTATACATATTATTTAAGCCATTGTATATTTAAGTTGAGAAAGATATAATCTTGAACTCTTTACGAAATAAGTTTACCAATATGTATGTATGTAAATAATATAATAAAAATAAAAAATTGAATTGAATTTCAACTAAAAATTATTTTATTTTGAGAAGGTCGGGAATTCTTCTTTTTGAACTTAGTAACCCTGCCCTAATAATATCTTATTTTTTTAAAAAAAATGATGTCTGAAAAGAAGAGTTTTTGACTCCTGTGTCATTTCAAAATACAGTACAATCTCGCTAATCCAGATCAATTAAAACCAACTGATGCGGAGATCCGGATTACCAAAGACATGTAAAAATTATAAAAGAAAAATATTTCTAAATGCGAATTCATTTATTATAACAAATAATAATTAAATAGATACTAAAACAAAAACAAAAAACAAAAACAGTCCATTCAAAATAAGCGTTAGAAATAAGTAAAAAGTAATGAATATATGTACATCAATTCAAAATTTATTTAAAAAAATCGATATGAAAATTTTTACTTTTTTCACCCTGTCCGGATTACTGTATGATCCGGATTAGGCCATATCCGGATTAACGAGATTCTACTGATTTACATTTATTTTGATCGTTTTCATAATGCTAAAATGATCTCTAAGGCGAATTTTCATAAGGGGTTGTCCATTAAAGACGTCCGCAGCAAAGAGAAAGGAGGGGTCGTAAAAACGGACATACAGCTGTTGTATTATTGGTAGTTTTTCTCATTTATTTTTCTATGTGTACCAGAAAATTTATACATAATAAAAATTTGGAAATATAAGCTTAAAAATTAGGACATAATTGAATTCAAATTCATTGCATAAAAGAATTTTATGAGAGATTTTCTGCTCAAACCTCAGATTTGACTGAGTCAACTAATTGGAAACAAAAAAAATATTTTGTAAAAAATAATAAGAAGAAAATAAATAGAAGAAAATAAAAGAAACTTTATAAAAGATTCCAGAAACGATATTGTGATATTTTCATTGCTTGTAAGCACACTTTTTGACCGAATTTGCTTAAAAGCATGTCATGGGTAGTGGCCAAAAGTTGTACACCGGCAATGCGTAAGTCAATTGTTGAACTTCGAAAGACGGCCATAAGATATTAGGCAATGGCAACACAGCTAAATTGCTTCAAAAAGATGACATTACGTGCACTTGACCATTTCGATAACAATAACACAAATAAAAAATGTTCCTGCGCATGGCAAAACTGGAACCTCGTAAGACTGCTGCAGACCTTCAATGCCAAATAATTGATCAAAGCGATGCACAATATCCAAACAAACTGTCGCTTGCCAATTGTTTGAGGCTGGACTCCATGGGCGAATTTCACGCAAGAACCTATTGGTGACAGTTAAGCAGAGGAATCCACATACAATTCGCTAAGACGCGTACCGGTTTTCCGCTTATTAAATGGAAGTATGTGATATGGAGTAACAAAACGAAGATCAACCGCCTTGGCTTAGATGGTGGAAGATATGTAAAACGTCCAAGAGGGGCATAGTTCCAAATGGACGACCGCTAATAAGAGAAAGCTGCAGTTTAAGAACAATTTTTAAAGAAATTTTTTGGTATTCGGGCCTTAAGTCCAGTTTCCATTTTTTGCGATTATTCAAAATTTTATGGTAGATTTTCCAATTTACTTCTTCACTAACTTTCGAACATATGGAAATACATTTTCTTCACTACGAATCATTTTTATTTGGGTGACTTCATTATTGTAAACTAATGAAATCTACAATACAGGCAACTTTTCTGGGCCAGATTGATCAGCTAAAGAAATAGTATGAAAAAAAACAAGCGTTTTTAAGCATTTTGATTAATTACCAAAAAAAAAAAATCACCAAACTCACAACAAACGAAAAATCACTGAACATAAATGGGTGCAATTCAGATTGCTTTTGAAATACTCTAATTCTAAGCTTCCGCTTGACATTAAATAATGCGCAGCAAAAGAATTATACAAGTTTTGTTTCCGAATGAAACAATTTTATTATATGAGTGTTAGAGAGTAAATCAAGTGATGAAATGGTTAGAATTCATAGTCGTATGCTAGATAATAATGAGTACTTCATATACATTGTATGTGCATATGGGTGCCCAACAAGTTACTATATAGTCACCCCTGCCTTAAGTTCTCATATATGTATAATTATGAATATGAATATTATAAATATAGTAATGTGCTTTAAATACCTGTTTGAAAGAGCAATTCAACACTCGTATAGTGTGGACTATATCAATAAAAAATCCATTGATTTGCAAAATAAAGTAGCTGAATTGCGCTCTAGGCGGCTGAATTGCAATTAAACTTTAAATACCACAAAATTTTCGTAACAACGCAACAATCCATAGCGCGATCTTTGCGAAAACCATATGAGCTACACATCGCAAAAAGATATTTTAAATTCCTGTTGAATATATTTAAATATCATAACAAATGTGCATATGTATCGCGATGATGATTGCACGCGTGCAAACAAAAAATCGCAATAATAATTTCAATAATGAATTCAAATCTATAAAGGAAATCACAAACTGACTGACGACACAACACGATACCGCTTTGCTGCTGCTACTGCTGCTGAATTATAAACCGCAAGTAGAGAAAAACCGCCGCTGATTTCAGCGCAACACTTAACGAACGAAATGCGAAAACACGACTAGACACACAAGCAAAATTCATTCAATTTCCAAGTAAAAATACAAGAAATACAACGAAACGCAAAACAAAAAGAGCGAATAAAAAAAAAGTATTACAAAAAAAATAAAAGAAAGAAAGAAAAAAAAAAAAGAAAAGAAAAAAAAATCTAAAAATATTATAAAACAGGTCCTCATCCCCCTGACGCCCTGCCACGCCCTCAACGCTTTAATCGAGCGCGAATAATTAAGTACAACAAAAATGAAAATTAAAACGACGACAATAGCAACAACAACAACAACGAAGCAGAAAATACACAGAAAATACCGCAAAATTCGCACTTACTCATATTCAAAGAAATAGCAACAGCAACAGAAGAAAAAGTAAGCAAACGATCATTAACGATTGTATTGTTACACAGAGTATGATGATAGCGTTCCGTTTGTATGTAGTACGTCTGCCCCGTGCATTCGTTCGTTCGTCTGTCTGTCCATAATATGAAAATACCAGAGGAAAAAGAAAAAAAAAAATAAAACTTGAACTAAACTAAACAATGTTGGCTGGCGACTACGACAATCAAAACAGTGATCGTGCGACGACCGAACGTCGAGTGTTTTGTGCTGCTGCTGCTGACTAAGGAAGATCTGGGGAGCTCCAAGTGCTAAACACACGCGCGTACGTAAAAAAATAATAATAATAACAGATACAACAACAACAACAGCAGCAACAAAAATAAAAACAACAGCCACAACAACAATATCGCTGAAAGCCATAATCATATAAAATTGTTGTTGTTGTTGCTGCTGCTGCTGCTATTGATGATCGTGACTCGGCAGCAAAGTAGCAATAGCTACGACAACGAACGATCACCAGCAGCAATGATCCAAAGAATTTGCTATATTTTTGTTGTTGTTGTTGTTGTTGTTGCCATGATCGTCAGCGTCATCATCATCAGTGCTTAGCTACAACAGCGCTTCGTAGCCGCTTTTTTTTTTTTTGTTTTTGTTTCGTTGCCGATCGCAGCGACAGCAACAACAGCGCGTCATATCGCAGTCAATTCAACAGAAACGAGGAAACCCTCTCCATTTATATTGAAATACAACAGCAACAACAACAACAACACCAACAGCACAGGGGCAATAAAAAAGTAATAAAAACAGAAACATGAATCAAGAGGAAAATAAAACTGGAAATGATAAAAAAAAACATACATACATACATATGTATGTGTGTATGTATGTATGTGCATATATATATATAAACAAACTTAAGCTGTTTATAGGAGAATAATAATGAGGAATAAAGATTAAACACAAAAATGAGCGCACTACAAAGAGCGCACATGTAGTGGGGGGGCGATTTCATAGGTGACTGTCGATATAAATAGCAAAAAAAAATATAAGGAGTTTTTATTTAATTTTCAACGACTGATTAAACTGTGTGCACTGAAAATCGACTGATAACAATTCTGGGTAACTTGGGCTCGCTCAACAGATTTTTGTGTTTGGAGATAACGGTCAATTAACCGGAAATTGACACGGCTACAAACGTTCTTCGGGGACTTTTTTTATTTCAAGTGTAAGAGGTTTGGCGTCTGAGGCAGGGATTTTCTTCATGAAAAGAGAAACATTTCTTTCATTTACACTAAACCTCCAGCATCATTCCTTAATATCTTTAAGGAGCATTTCAGTAAAAGTTTCTGAAAAAATCTACATATTAAATTTAAGTTTTATGAATTTTTTAGAAAAATTTGACTCAAGTGCTCCATTAGGTAATTAGGAAGTGGTGTTGGAGGGGCACTGTTAGTCGATAAAAGTTTTTGTCTTTTAATAAGGAACAACTTTGCCTCATACGTCCAACCTCTCAGACTTAAAATAAAAAAAGTCGTAGAAGAATCTTCGCAACCGTGTAGATTACCGGTTAATTAGCCGTTATTTCGAAACGCTTACAAGTAGTTTAAAATCTGATGATAGAATCGAGCTCAGTAACTTTAAATTACTCTAGGTTCATATCAGCTGATTTTTCTCGGAAAAATGGGCCAGTTCACATGATCTGTAAAGATCGCTATCCGTGCACGTGGTACAACATGTTGTCAAACATCATTTGTAGAAAAATGAAAATGTGCTCACATCATTAAATTTTATACCCTACATATTGCACTTGTAACGTATAGAAGGGAGCGTGGCAAGTATAGAAAAGTGTATATATTCTTGATCAGCGTCACCACCTGAGTAAGTCAAACCAGTCAGCACATGACGAGGTGGAAGAGATACCCTTACTGAAACAATCACCCCTATCATGAATAAACATTCCTTCGGATTTTTTCTCCAATCCCCTGCTTTGCGATCGTGGAAGATTTTTGGGAAAATGAGGCAATCGGAAATACTTTTTTGAGGAACATTTTTTGACGTTTCACGCAAATTTTGTTCTCTAACTTTTTGGCGAGGAATTTAATAGCAATATTTTGTAATTTTATTTGATAAAAAGATTTTTTTAACATATTTACAAGATCTAGCAACACAAACAAAGAGCAATTACTGATATTGGTTCAGTACATGGAATCCAATTCGGATACAGTAATAGAGTTCATGAAAAGGAGTAGATGGCAAACTATCAAGCTATGCTATACTATATTTTAGGTGATTTTTTTTTTTTGTAATATAGATAAATTCACTTCATTTTTATTTATAAAATTGTTCAGCTGACAGGTAAGCTAATGTCAAATATGCAAAATAACTGATAAGCGAATGTCAAATATGAAAAATGGAACTGTGATTTTGGACTGAATGGAAGTAATTGGAAATATTTTGGCAGCACTGACTGGATATGAAGTTTTCCAATCCGCAATTGTTTATGATCGCAAAATACTCCTCTCGAAAAACAAAAAAATCCGAGAGAATCGTTTTCCTCCGGATAATCATGATAGGGGTGAATAAGTCCTGAGGGAGCTATTTAAGCCACTTCTTATAAATTCGGCATAGGTATACTGGATGACGCACCCAATTGCTAGACAACAGCTTAAACCAGCGTGGATAACTGAATGTGGCAACTTATGTACATATATAATTAGAGAGTACCTTAACTTTTACATAGAATCACTTTAGTTGAGGGCGTGTGCAAGCGCACTAAGCTTATAAAGTTGAAGCCACAAAGGAGGTCGATCATTCAAGAAAGCACACAACAATTAGCGTTGCGTTCACAAACACATACATACATATGTATGAGTAATGAATAAATGTTATTTAAAAACAACAACAACAACAAATAACTGCTGAAACAGCAATAAAAGATAAACGTACACATTTTTTTTTCATATTCATATAAATATTGTGTATGTTAGTATGTACCCAACATTTAGCTGACTACAAAGCTTATCTGTATGTTTGTATAAATGTTAAATCCTATGACGACAGCAAATTCTGTAGAAATGACTGGCAAACGACCAATCGACCGACCGACCGACCGGCTGCTTGTTAAGTTTAGATAATGTGCCAGCAATAGCAACAACAATAACAGCGATCAAGTACAAACAACAAAATGAATAAAGTAAAGTGGAATGTACAACTTTGCTAAAATGATATGAAACAAAAAAAAAATGTATTAATAATTTGATCAAATAGAATATTTTTTTTTTTAAAGAATCAGCACAAGTTATATGAGAATTTTGAAAAAAAAAAAAAAAAAATTATCACTACAAAGCAAAAGTGAAAAAAAAAAAATATCCACTGGCAGACTTAGCCTAAGGTGTTAAAAGCACTGGTCGACAAAAAAAGTAACAGCATACCTGTTTAGGGTACTTTGGGCCTATTGAATAAGAAATTGACCTGTATTTTGCTCTGTTTGCTTCTGTTTTTGAGATATTTAAAGTAAAACATGTCAAAAATTCAAACTTTGACCATATATGATAAATATTTCAGACAAAAAGTATAACGTTTCTCGGGGGTCAAATAGTATTTATCTTGTCTTTGACCTTAAAATCAATATCCAAGATCAATTCGGGGTCAAGTGTGATTTAAACACCTTCTATGTGAAAAAATAGATATTTTTTATGAAAAATTTTTAACTAGAGCTTTAATTTATTAATTATGTCGTTAATTATTTATAATGCCGTCTGAAAAAATTGCAGGTGATCACATTAACCTTGAAAATTAGTTTCAAGGTTAAGGTCAACGGCAAAGTCACTGTTCCCATAGAAACCTTATAACTTTACCTACAGCATTTTCACTATTTTATGTACTTTGATCTTGATATATTGATCTGGGTATATTTAAATGGATGACCCGGTACATTAAATAACTCATAACTATGTGTGTAGAAAATCGAATTTCACAAAAATATTAAGTTTCTTGATATTAATGCTAATCAAGTTAATGCGCTTCTCTACTTAAATAATCCCTACATGATGATATCGCTAACTCTATTCGCTTTAAGATAAAAAGGGTATTCCTCTAAAAGCGAGCACACGAAACTTTTCTTCTTAATACCGATTTCCTGGAATGAAACGTACTAAAATTTCTCAAATTCAAATTTTGATTCCTCGAGAGTGAAACTGTAAAATATGAATAAGTTTTACAAAAATGGGTGCTCTTTTCTTGGGACATTTTCTCACAACAGCGTAAAAGGTATTCATTTCAAAATAGTAGAAAATAACGTGACTATATGATCTGTATTTTTGATTTTCCATCCCGGACGGTCCACGTTTTCATTTTGTGAAATAAATATCATATTGCTAGGGTTTTCGGATTGAAAATTGAAGACTTTTTTTTAGAAAATATTTTTTATATACCTACTGTAATAAGTCATTGTTGAAATATAATCTGAATGTGAAAGTGAGGACCCAAAGAAAAAAAAAAAAAAAATAAAGGTCATCAAGTTTTTTCGAAAAAAATTCGGAATTTTTTGCTATTCCGCGTTTTATCGAAAAATATCTAGCCACGTTTGTATAAAATAGTTATTCAAAAATAATAGTAACTTTTTTGATAAAAAAAAAATTTGAAATTTAAATCTGTGCTGAATTACCCACTTTTGATATTGTACTTATAGTCCAGGAAATAAAGCCTAAAAAAAAGGCCAAAGTTCGGAAAAATTAGGAGAAAGCTAGATTTTCGTATTTGTGGTTCTAAACAAAATCCCAAAAGTCCCCATCGATACGTGTGCCGCTAAAAATGTTACACGGGGTCAAAGGTTACCAAAAACGGGTTTACATGAAAAAATAATGCTTGACACATATAAAATTGCCTCCAACAAACATTTTATTTCCGACTAAATTCGATTCAAAAAGTTGCAACGGGAGACCTTTGATCTGGAGTAACATTATTATCGGCTTCGTATGTATCGATGGGGACTTTTGGGAATTTTTTCTAGAACCACAAAATGAAGTTTAATACGAAAATTCAGGTATCCTCCAATTTTTCCGAAGTTCAATGCTTTATTCTTTGGACCATTAACTTTTCACCCAGCATCCATCTAAAACTGTCCATACAGTTTGTGATCATACGTAATTTTTGACAGTATGATATAAGCTACACCCTACAAAAATTCTAGCCTTTTTCTTATAATTTGGGAGCTCAATTTTTTCAACAAAAGCAAAAATTATTTTTCTTAATTTCGAGTTTAAGTTTCATTAATAGTTGATTTTTTAGTTTCTTAAGCGATTACTTCTGTACAATTTTGCAAAGCTTCTAATTCAGCACAAAATGACTGGCAAAACAGCAAAACATAAAACGTGACTATACATACATATAGGCGCTAGTATATTGTAAAGTTTTCTTGATTTAACAACAATAAAATATAATTTTATACGCAATTTTTCAGCAAAAAAAACACCGATAAGCCCGGAACGCGAGAACGTTTATTTATTTTAATGAATCCATATAGAGTGTACAAAGTGAATATAATTTATGGCATATTATGGCAACATACAGTCGATTATAGATAAATATTTGCGAAGAAAGAAAACAAAACGAAAAAGAAAAAAACCAATAACTATATCAGTAAATAATTTATAAATATATACCGATTATGGCATTAAGTTAAGCCATTTTACGGTAAAATTATTATGATGATTTTTATTTTCGTCGCCTTTATGATAAGCGAAAGCTTTAGCGATTATCGCATGCTAAGCGTTCGCACATTATCAATGCGTCGCGCTATAGGGTTCGAGGTTCGAGTTCAAAGCAATGAGCGAATGTTATGATGAAAACAAAGTTTTGCTTATCATATAGCACAGGGTGTGACGAAGAGAAATGAAAGCGTAAGCTTATGATATTTTGCCATTATTCAGTTAAATATATTAATATTTCATTGAAGATTTATATTATTTGCGTTACTGTGCATTAGCTAAAAAAAAAACAAACAGTGTACGCAAATATTTACTAAAATAAATAAGAAAGAAAAAAACTATTTGGAAAGATCATTCAATGTTAAAAATAGCAGCGTAACATTAAAATACCAGAGCACAAAAAACAAATTAAAAATAAATTTAAGAAAAAAATAATAAACAAGCGCAGAATAATAGCAATAAATAGATAATAAATGTTTACATGCATTTTCATTCGGAAAATTTTTTCTCAACAATAACAATAAATTTTTTTTTAATAAAATGACTAATTTAATGTATAAATGGTACGGTAAAATTATTAAATTTCTATCAAAATGAGCAACAAATGAAATATTGCATGACCAACTATGCGCTACAGTACGCAGTAGCTAAAAACATCTTTTATACAAAACATTTGCCAAAAATTGGCATTTATACTATGCGCACATTGGGTTGTGTTAAAATGAGAATTTCGATTTTGTTTGAGTTAATTATTTTTATTTTTAGATATCAACTACGTAAGACGACATTAAAAAAAGTTTTTTTTGTTTTGTTTTTATTGTAAATAAACAGCGCCAATTTGTCCAACTATACTGTTTTGTCACCCCACTGTATGAACCATTTGTTGTTTGATATACGCTACAAACACATGCCAAAAATCAATGTGAAGGGGATTTTTTTAACAAATTTTATACATACTTGAGTTGCTGACAATTAGAGAAATGATTATAATAATATGTGGGTCATTCTCTGTCAAACAGTTACCATTTACATGTGTGGCTTAGAATATTTTTTTTTTTTTGAAATGAAAAAATTTACGAATAAAAACATGAGGTTTCCAGTTACTGAATGGTGTTTTTGATATTTCAAGAAAATGTCTTTAATATGGTGGCATATGGTAATTTTGAGCCGCTATATCGAAAATGTCAACTTGAATATCCGAAGACACATAAATTGTAACTTCACAATTTTATTGCGAATTTTTTATTCTACAAAATATGTAAAGCCGCACAAACTTTCGTTGGTGTTCGTTTGGGAAAGAATGTCCCATGTATTAAAAAATTACTGTTTAGAATATTTGCATATCGTATGTAGTATTGCGCAATTACATTTGAATATATTTTTAAAATATTTGCTCAGCATTTGAGTTTTTAAATGCAAATTGGTTAAGGTTTCAATTAGTTTATCTCATTTACTATTCATTTAAATGATTGAATATTTGACGAATTGATTGATTGCTCTATGATAAATGTAATGAGCTAAAACTTATTTGTTTGAATAGCTAAACGGCTTCACCTTAAATGGCTAAATCACAAAACAATAGCAAATAAATAAACGTTTTATTTGAAGGCGTGAATCATAATGCTGTTTAAGATTTTGCGCAATTTAGAAATTTCGTTCATTTAGCAATGTAAAACTTATATTTAATAAAGAATCACGCAAATCAAATCAAATCAAATCAAATCAAATCAAATCAAATCAAATCAAATCAAATCAAATCAAATCAAATCAAATCAAATCAAATCAAATCAAATCAAATCAAATCAAATCAAATCAAATCAAATCAAATCAAATCAAATCAAATCAAATCAAATCAAATCAAATCAAATCAAATCAAATCAAATCAAATCAAATCAAATCAAATCAAATCAAATCAAATCTAATCAAATCAAATCAAATCAAATCAAATCAAATCAAATCAAATCAAATCAAATCAAATTAAATCAAAGCTGCCTTCATAGATATTTTCCATGAATTTCAATGAATTTGAAATGACACTTTTAAATATAAAAATAATTTTTTTATTGCTATAGATATAACATTATTAAATATGTGTAACTGCAAGCAAATGACTTTTCAGATAAGCTTATGTGCTCTTACATACATACATAGGTACATTTAGTAATTAAGTAACACTAAATTTTCCGTTGACTCACTTCTACCCATAATTCAACGTCACCACCAAAACCCTATTGCCCCTCTGCGCATTGCCAAAAAGATAAAAATACTCTCGCATAACCAATTAAACGAGTTAAAAGTTAAATAAATTTCAATAGGAAATCATTTCAGCGGAAATTTAGGAGAATAAATTGATAAAATATAAATAAACAAATTAACAAAATAACAAAAAAAAAAAACACAAATGAAATAAAATTAAAAATTTTATTGCACACGCCGAGTCGATAGAAGGTGATCACAATCATAACGAAAAAAAAAAATGTAGGTGTTACTAAGAAATGCGATTAGAAGGAAGATACCGATTTGATAAATAGCAACAAAAGAGATAAAAAAAAAACAACAACAAAAACTTGTCTTATAAACGGAGGCAATCGAAAAATTTTGAAGGACGGAGTTTCGCAGCGGTGACGATGGCGGCAGCAACAACAGCAACAACAAAAAAAGCAACGATGTTGATGATGGCAACATTGATTGCTGCTATGGCTAACGATTACGACGATGCACACACAGCAAACCAACAATAATAACAACAACAACTGCGAGAAAACTGCGCAGTCAAAAAATGGAACAGACAGGGTGATGATAAGTAAGGAGGCAGATATGGCGGTCAAACTGGTCCAATTGCAAGTAGGTTTTGCAATGTTGCCAGATTGTAAACTCAGCAAAAATTTGGTGTTTTCTTTTTTAATAAAAACTTGGTTATATTTTTTTTAGGAAATATTACTAGTGGTTCACTATCAGTGATATATGACTGACGTTTTTTTTATAAGCTAGAATGTATAAATTAAAAATTACAGCATCACATTACCACTTAAAAATGAAAAAAAAGGAAAAAAAATTAATGTAAGACATAATAAACAATGTCAGCTAAATTTGACTGACATATAAGAAATTTATAATATGAGTACAGTAAGCTGAAATCGCGTCAATAGCATGTATAAATTGATTCAGACAAGAAAATTCAAAATAAACAACCGTCACGCCCACTGCCCACAAAAATAAATGCTATATAAGCGCATAGAAATCGCAATATCCGTGCAAAAACTTTTTCAACTGAAATGGATGGAGTAGTTGAACTGCCACGCCCACCGTTGCCACTATATAGCAAATTTATTTGTCATTTCAGAATTTAATCTGACAACACTGAAAAACAGCAAGATCGCAAAGCAAAGTTTGGCGCAATTGTTGCCGTATTTTTCAAATTTTTTTATTTGACTAAGTGTTAATAAGCATAAAATACAACAACCGTAATAACATAGCAATTAAAACATAAGTGTATTTATGTATTGTAGTTGTTGTTGTTCTTTGCTGACAATGAATGACATGTCGGTTCGATGGACTTGTTGTTATTGCTGCGAGGGTATTCCTCGCCGCAATCTTATACTCGTATGTATGAAATTTAGAAGTTCATTTTGTTGTTTTTGCTTTTTCGTCAATATTGTTGTTGTTTTTGCTTTGAAGGTTCACCCTAAAGAGTGTTACAAGCAAAAAAAAAAAAAAAAGATTTACTCAAGTGTTTCCTAAGAACCGTAAAGATCAACGCCGCACAGTGGGGAATGTCATTCAATTTTTGTTCAAAAATAAATTTTTAAGTCAACTTTTAAGATGATTTCGTTTACTATATATGTTTCTAGATGTTCTACATATTCGAAAATTTTTCATTTTTGGTATGGTATGGTATGGTATGGTATGGTATGGTATGGTATGGTATGGTATGGTATGGTATGGTATGGTATGGTATGGTATGGTATGGTATGGTATGGTATGGTATGGTATGGTATGGTATGGTATGGTATGGTATGGTATGGTATGGTATGGTATGGTATGGTATGGTATGGTATGGTATGGTATGGTATGGTATGGTATGGTATGGTATGGTATGGTATGGTATGGTATGGTATGGTATGGTATGGTATGGAAATAAATAAAATAACCCAAAAAAGACAGATCGCTCAAAATTGAAGTTATTTTTCTAATCTAAAGTATGATCGAGATTTTTACAAAATTTTATATGAAAATATCTGAGCGACTTTGACACTAAAAAATAGAAGTCGCCGCAAAGCAAAATTAAATTTCAAAATATTTAAAAAATTTCCTTTCCAAAAAAAGAAACAAAAATTTCCCTTTTAAAAAACGTTTTTTGATCTATTCTCATTTCGTTTTATGACGCATTTTTGCTCAGGAATAACCAACGAAACAATATAGAAAATTATGTTAAGAACATTGAATAGTCAAGGTGTAATTATCAGGCAAACCAACAGTTCAATAGATCAAAAAATTATAAATTTCCCAGAAAATTTGCGAACGCTGAAAAAAACTCGTCGACAGAAATTTATTTTCAATGGATACAAAATGTTTTTGAAAAAAAAAAAAAAATAAATAGAACTTAAAATTAAAAAAAAAACGTCAATGAATGAAACATACGCCAAAATTAGGGAAATAATCCTAAGAATAATCCTTCTCCCTTAGGCATTTTTATAGATTTTCCGGGCCACTCTCTTATGACAAAGAATTGCATATTTTTTAGATCCGAATTTTTTTTTTATAACACTCTATCTGATACTTACAGATATTGGTATTTGAAAGTTGAGCTCGGTAATCCCTTTATGTGTGTGTGTTATGTTGTGATTTTTATAAGCGGCAGGTATCCTGGCGCCGTCTCTTAATATGTTTTTTTTTTTATTTTCAATTCTCTTCTGTACACTACACTGCAGGTAGAATGTGTTGCCTTTCTAACAGATACCAAAAGTACTTGATTTCCTATTGTGTATCTTGGAATAACTTTTCAAGTTATTGTGCATCCGTGCATCATTTGCCTTTTAGATTGGGTATTCCTTGAATTTCATTGGAATTTGTTAAGTTTTTCTGCGAATTCACAACACGATCACTTTTTTTTTTGTTTGAGGAAAGATCAGCAATAAACTTAATGTTGCACTTAATCTTCTTGCATTACGTATTCAATGTGATAACACTTTCATTTTGTTCAAAGAAAAAAAAAAAACCAACACCATACACTTGCGGCTTGCTATTTTTGTAACTCATTTTAATGTCGCGATCATTTCAACAGCCGTTGAAGCGCCACCTCGAAGCACGAAAAGTAACATAATAATTGGCAAAAATGACACAGAAAACAAAAAACACGATCACTGAAATTCCTCTACATCATTTTGCTTACGTATTACGTACGCACATACAAACATACATTTGTGTGCGATGTGTTCGCGAACGTAGCGCAAAGATTTTTTTTATCGTTGATCGCGCCAAAGATCGACAACAATTTAGACCAACGTAGCGTCGTCGTCGTCGTCGTCGCACGGCCTAGACAAGTAATAAACGTAAAACGGAAATCTATTTTGAGTGTGCGGTAAGAGCAAATATTTAGATATTAAATAATTTTTGCGGTTACACTTCTCATATATTGCGTCGATTTTATAAATTCAAATGCTGACCACCGAACTATCCATCATTAAACGGATATTGAACGTAATTGAACAACAAAAACTTAAGTGACGATATGATTATTGAATAATTTATTATTATTATTAGCCCGTTTCTTCGATGGCTTTGGACTCGATTTTTATTAAATTTTGTTTTAATATACACGATCGCGTACAATACGTAGCGTAGCGCCCGTTCTTCAAGAGCTACCGTAACAAAGTGTACCAAAATCGTAGCTGCGATCGCGTTTGTAGCTAGCTGCCTGCCTGACTGACTGAGTTAGTTGCTGCTTGCTCATTCAATGATCAAGCAACGATCGACTTGTTGTCGTCGCCGTCGACGCTGCTGTCTTTTTGTTGTTGTTGTCTTCGGCAAATTCAAAACCTGACAGTTGGACAAAAAGACAGTGAGACTGGCGACAGCGAGTCAGCCAATGCTGTCGTTGTCGTCGTCGTCACTTGCTTGGTGGCTCTGGGTTAGGTCTGTTCTTAGGTACCAAGTGTATTGGTACCTAATTTCAACTTAACAAAAACAAAGAACAGAGAAATGATTGCGCTACGTTAACATGGTGGAACCCCGCGTGTCTGCGTAACTGGCTGGCTGGCTGACTGGCTCATGTTCTTGACAATTTGCTCGTTCTTTCTCTTTAGCATACGCTTTACGTTTTTTTTTTTTTTTTTTTTTTTTGAGTTTGGCATTCTGACAGCATCGACCGACCGACCGCATTGTTTTTTTCTTTTTCTTTTTTTTTCTGCTGATCTTCTCTGTTGATTTTCTATACACACAGATGACTTTTTTGTTGTCTCTTGCTTGCAACATGTGTTTATCTACCAGACGTCGTTGGTTGTTTAGTGAGTTCAGGAATTCCTTGGCGGAAGAGCGCGCTATCCACATGTGTACGAGTACATACCACTTTTCATCTTTTGTTGTATGAATTGCTCTTAGTGTTGTACGATCGCTTCTGCGAAGATTCGACACATTAGAAGTTTGCAGATCAGTTTATTGCTCAGTTGTTGAAAACATGTTTTGCGATTTTTCGTTTCACATTTTTTTGTTGTTTATTTTTATTTTAGGTGCTAAGTTTTTATATTGTTTGCTTTATAAGATACTAGATGGATGGTGTTGATAGATCGCGTTGAATTGGATTAAAAGGCAAAGTCAAATTTTTTTTTTCTTTCAAAATATGTGATTTTTTATTTTGTTGATTTGGTGGATAAAGATTATATTGGTCTTTGAATAGTATACCAACTTTTATAGAATGTGTCATAGGTGTTCATTGCTGAGTAATTTTATTCGTTCTCTCATAATTATTCTCGAAAACTATAAAATTTCAGTTGCACCTTCAATGGACTACTTACATACATATGTATGTATATGATTTACGATAAAACTACATATTAAGCAGAATATGTAATGTAAAATCGTAAGTTACACTCTGTACATTCATCGGAGAAACTTTTTTGATAAATACATACCAATATATTTGGAAAAACAAGTTCTGTCCTCCTATGGGTCCCTTTAGAATCCATGTATTACATGAAATTTTGAGAAAAGTTTGTATTATTTAACAAAATCTTTAAAATTTAGTGCATATCATCTGTGATATCTCACAATCATTCAGTGATATATGGGTATTTTCATAGGGAGATCAAACGTGACCAAAAAATTAATAGCTATTAAAAAAACGTTATTAACTCTTAGCGGCACCATGTGGTCGTGAATGACCGCACGGAAATTTTCAAATCCCTTTTCGAACTAATATGTAAATACTCAAGTTTAGCCGCATGTGGCATAAACATTTTTTGAAAAATATCCCTTATAATCCTTGAATTTCATAAAGTAGAGTATTCTCAACACTCGTTCACAGTTATGAAGCCTGGAATTAAAAATTCACTTTTGTATAAATTTTTTTCTTCAACGTGAGGTCGCGAACGACTCAAATGTGCCGGATTGTTACAAAATTGAAGTGGTGCTGCTTGAATTTACTTCAGTTTATGTCACGTGCGCTATCGAAAAAAATCATTTGTTCTCATTTCATGATTGATAACAGCAGCAAGTGTATCAACAGAGTACAAAAATATGTAATTTAAAATTTTTACAACTGTTTGAAGTTGGTCACGTACGCAATCGTAAGTGTAAAACTCTTGTAATCCTACTTTAACTGCCATAACATAACATAATCGCTTAGTTTTTTTTTGTCAAATTTTTGAAGAAGGGCATTGTACAATATAATTTTCTTTGCAATAGTAGGCAATACCACACCCATAATTTCATAAAAAGATTTTAATAAAATTCGGTTTGGAGATAGATCTAACCATAAAAAATGGTAATTAGAGACTCTAAGTTCCTTAAGTGGGCATGGCACTGCCACTAATAAGAAAAACACGCAGGCACGACTGAGCCGTTACACCTATTTTGATTAAATTTGGTATAGGGATAAGCTGATTCCTAAAAAAAGAAGTTTGTTTTCATTGGGGCGGTGTTACGCCCCTTACAGAAAAAAACGTTCAAACGATATTTAATAAAAAGTGATATTATCCCATAACATTTAAAAATTAGTCGCATTAAAAATTTTTGACAGGTTTCGCTGATTTCTGCTTTTCTACAGATGGCCACGGGAAACACTTAAATTTTTGGTCACGTTCGAATCGCTTTTTTTATTGCCATCACCTTGGAACCCGTATTACGTCTGCCATCAACTTTACCACTAAATACGGTGCTACCAAAGGGCTATTCCTTAAAGTAACAGAAGAAAAATAAAGCGTTTTACTTTGACTTTTAGTCCACTTAAAAAGTGTACGACGATGACGTTGGACACCATGGAAATACTCATACGCTAATTACAAAACTGTTTCTGTTTACGATCGTTAAAGTTCTGAAAGGTTTTTTTTTTTCTTTAGTTCCGGACTTGCAAAAAAATGGTATCGCGAAAAAAGGATCGCAATAATTTCATAGGACAATTACACAGAATTTCACTTATTAATCGTACTATATAAAAATATAAGTTGAACAATGTTGAATAGGTCGATACTTGTTGAAATAATCGAATAATGCTGAGTACGTCGAAAAGTCGAACAATGTTGAAGAAGTCGTTAAATGTTGAAGAAGAAGTATAAATGTGAATAAAGTAGACAAAATGTTCACAAGTCGAATGGCATCCGAAAATTCTAAAATTTAACACTCCATTCAGCCTACCAATACTTTTCAGCTAATTCACAACAGTACAGATTTCTTACATACCCGCCACTTAAGATATTC
Organism: Tricholauxania praeusta; assembly: GCA_949775025.1. Lineage (NCBI taxonomy): Eukaryota > Metazoa > Arthropoda > Insecta > Diptera > Lauxaniidae > Tricholauxania > Tricholauxania praeusta. Next base: position 22,431,257 of record OX459031.1, on the reverse strand, counting down.
ACGCATCAAAAAAGGCCTTCAAATCAAGTTAGCGGCCATGTCGACAACGACGCTGACGATTACGATTGTCGTTCGATTGCATATTTCAGGTGATAGAATGCGTAGTGACGACGACGGCAGTTGAATGGAAGATAAAAAAAAACAAAACTTAAATGTGAGTGGAGCTTAAAATAGACAGAAAGTTCAAAAACAGCAATAATGAATGCAGGAAACAACACATAATCGCACAACTATCGGGCAATCATTATAAGCCGCAAAACAGCTGCTCCAACTAACAAATAAATAAAAAATAAAAAAACGGTACAGAAAAAGCAGATAAAAAGAAACAGAGAAAAGGCCAAGCAGCAATACCGACCAGTAAAATGCTGAAAGAAGAGAATATCTAGACAAACACCAGCAACAGTTGTACCGACAATAAAATCATCAACCCAAAGTAACCAGCCAGCGCACTAAAAAGACCAAGCCGTAGCACATTCACAACATAACTCGATGGCGACGCAAGTCTGCGATCGCGACTTTTTAAACTGATTTAATAGACAGTGTGTTGTTGCTGCACAAGTACGTGTGGATGTTGTTGTTGTTGTTGCTATTGTCGTTGATATCAAATGTACACACACACACATACACACAAGTATACATACGTACTCATATAGCAAGTGAGCAAACCAAATCATCAAGAGCCAACCAACCAACAACAATGAAATGAAATGTGAAGCAAGTCGCCACATTGGCGATTCCCGAACGTCGTTGTTGTCGTCGTCGTCGTCGTCAACATGTCGTCCAAGTCGCGTTGCTGCTGGCTGTTTATTTACACATCATGCTCGATCAGCAAACTTGCTCGATCGCTTGCCAACTGACTGACTGTCTGCCTGACAGTTAGCTGGCTCACACGTTTGTATGCACAGTTGTATCGAAGTATGATCGACATAGGACGTTCTGACCGTCCGTTCGACAAACGATCACACAAAGAAGACGTATGGTAGAACGACGAAGCACACTCACTTCCATACAACTGCTTATATTGATTTTGTATAAGATTCCCCTCCTAAATATAAACAAGCGATCATTCGGTGTAATTATTATAGTTAGCGGTGCTATTAACTTAAAGTTGCTATATCGACGTTCAACAGGCAAATCAACGATCGAAATGAAAGGAGGCAAAACGAGTAATTGGGTGATTTGAAAAGTAGAATCAATCAGTGGTTTTTGAATTGTTATAGGTTTTTAGGGTCCTCCAGTTCTTTGCTGCTCTGGAAAGAAAAAGCGAGAAGAGCTTTCTCTTAACTATACCTAGCGGAATGCGCACGCGCCTGGAAGCTTCATTTTTGTCAAGAGAGGAACCGTGCCTTGCTAATTCATCCGCCCTTTCATTACCCTCATTGTTACTGAAGCCTGGAACCCATATGAGAATTACGTCGAGCTGACGCCCCAACCCAGCTAGTTCCTTCCTGAATTGCTCTACTAGTTTAGATTTTATCGTCTCCGAGTTCAGAGCCTTGATGGCTGCCTGGCTGTCGGAGAAGATTGCTAACCCATATTAGAATTACTCACTAACCTGCATGCTTCTAGAATAGCAAAGCCTTCTGCCTGGAAAACGCTAGCTGAGTTAGGTAAACGAAAATATTGAAAAATTTCTCTGTCTTTTGTGTAGACTCCAACATTTACCCCGCAGTCCATCTTTGACCCATCGGTGTATATGCTGGTTTCAAAATTTAGATTTATAGTGCCCTCAACCCATTAAATCCACTCCGGAAACTTCACCTGAAAGTTTTTCTCGAAGTTGAGTGTGGGGCAGATGTAATCGGTTGAAAGGTTAGCCAGTTCGTTTGGCAGTGAGCTGAGGATGGAGCAATGCTCGCATTGCTTCGCTACCCAACAGCCGACTTTTCTGAGTCGGATCGCACTACAGGACACGCTTGCTTTATATATAAGGAGGCAACATGTGTGAGAGGACTTTTAGGGCTTCCGTCGGGCAAGACCTCATAGCCCCCGTCACGCCCACGCAAGAGCTAGGTATGAAGAGAGATTCTAAATTCATTGACATGGGAACACTTGGTTGGCAGGACCAAATATTAATCTATATTCATTTATGTTTGAAAAAAGACCAGTATCTTGATCTATATCTTTCCCAATAACTCTAATTCGATTTCATATTAATGTGCGGTAATTGGATTTTCAACGATAGAAGATTTATATTTTATGCAATCCAATGCTCTTATAGGACGATCAACGATCTTCCTCTTTTTCTTTTATCTGAACTTCAGCTGGTCTTCTTCATTGAATTTTATACTACGATCTATATCTTTCTCAAATTCGTCATCTGTTTTTATTTAACATTTACGTGGGATAAGATTATCAGCGATTTCAACATTTATTTTTTCCACTGATCATTAAAATCTTGACTTTACTTCTGACTAGACAATAGACTTCGTAGGGAAGACAAGACATCGAGACTATGTCTGGCAGAATTCGTTTGAGAAGCTAAAAAGTTTCTTATTGCAAGCACGTTATTGGTTAGTCCATTGGAAATGATTTCAGTTTGGACTTGGGCCTCAAAGTCATTCTTGAATATTAAATTTCTTTAGGCGTACTTATTTTTTAAAATATTTTTCGCTACACCTTACCGACTTATGATCATTTCAATCTATTGATCGCTCGAGCGACCAAAGTAACTGCTTCTTATTACAGTACCGTGAAGTGGCTGCTCGATCGATGTGTTTCTTTTTTGTTTTTTTTTGAAGAGATTGCGTCAAATAAAGCTGCAGAGAACGAAAAGAAGGAATAAAAGAAAAAAAAGCTAGCGTTTCTTGATCGATTGATCGGTTCGGTTGTTGTAAATATGCGCCGTTGCTTGCTTGCTCACTTTATAGTTTTCAAGTTAGCAATCAAGGGGGGAAGCAAATCAACATTATGGCATATGGCTGCCTAAAGCGTGAAACATTTAGTCAGTCAGTCAGTCAGTCATTCAGTCTATCAGTCAGTGAGTTATTCATTCAGTTCAGTTAAAGACGATTGATTTTTATTTAGTTTGATTGTTGGCACGATCAATTTGATTTTTAACGAATTCTTCTTTCGTTTTGTTGTACTCAAAAAATGACGTCTGCAGTTTGAAATTCTTCAATTATCAGCAATTTTCTTTGTGGTTTCAATAACTGGCAACTGGCGTACGGACAGAATGTCATATGTACATATGTGACTGTCAGTCAGTTACTGATATGAACTGACAAGTACAGGTAACCCTCGTACAATTTGATAATTATATTCTTAGAAATCAATGCACTGTCTGAAATCAAATTTTCGGAGTTCGGCGAAAACAATTGTTGGAGTACACCTTTAAATTTCGTAGCAGAGCCGTACAAATGAACTACTACACGTTTGGTTCAAAGATTTTGTTTGTTGTCGTTAAAAACGTAGACTGCCAGATGTTTAGCAGCTGAGCAAAGATTGTTTTCGCTGCAGTCGATGCTAACAAAAGCGGTACTGCAGTTGATGAAAGTCAAATGTAACGAAGCCTCCCATCCTTTTATCTATACCACGACTATGAGACAGGCATTTTTTTTGATATATATACGATCTTTTCTCGCTATATTTTTCCTGCTGTTTACGGATAAATTGTTCTAATTCTTCGCTGACTTCAATGAGAAGGATTTTCATAAAGGCATGGAATGGGATTGACATTATTCTGATGCTACTGCGGTTCTGGTATAGTAGTTAGTAACTTTTTTTAAATTTTCTAATTCAATACCCAGGAATGACTTCTTCCGAATTCAGAATAAGGACATTGCACAGAAGTCTAGCAGTGAATTCTGCTTTTGATATATCGGCAACTAAACGATCTTCGCTCACTGTTATGTTGTTTTCAAGAGATGGCGAGTGCAATCGGGTGGAGTTAGAAGTTTCATAGTCTCCGAAAAATAGTATTTTCATAGGATTAGCTAGACGTCTGCAGTAGTCAATAAATTCCTGTTTTGCTTGTGATTGGTGCGTACGAAGATCTCTGATCTCTGCGACTTTCTGGGCTTTTCGGCGAGTTTATTTCTTTATCTTAGAAGGGCGTTATATTTATCCGGGCTTCTGGACTCATATTTGTGCTACGTTTCTTGTGAATTTTGTAGCGATTATTTTCTCTACGATATACCAAGTAGCGTTCAGGATTTTTCTGGAGTTAAGTCAAACTGACAGTTGATTACAATCTTTAACACTTCAATTACTTACTTACTTACTTGGGTGGCCATAACAACCCGTTACCGGGTTACGGCCGACCTCAAAAGCTCTCTCCAGGCGCCTCTGCTTTGCGCACGCCTTCTCCAATCATTCACACAAAGCGTGGATAGGGTTTCCTCGGCTTGGTCTTTCCATCGGAGGCATGGTCTTCCTCTTCGTCGTCGCCCAGCGGCTTCCGCATCAAACACCTTTTTCGCCGGAGCTTCTTCGTCCATACGCACAACATGTCCCAGCCAGCGCAGACGTTGAATAGTGATGCGCTTGACTATGTCAATGTCAGCGTAGAGCTCGTACAGTTCGTGGTTCATTCGAATACGGTAGTCGTCGCCGACGTGAACAGGACCGAAGATTTTGCGAAGAATTTTTCTCTCAAACACCCCAAGCGTGGCTGCATCAGTCTGCGACACAACCCATGCTTCTGCGCCGTAAAGTAGCACGGGTAAGATGAGCGTCTTGTAGAGTGTCAGTTTTGTCGGGCGAGAGAGGTCTCTACTACTCAATTGCTTACTGAGACCATAGTAACACCTATTAGCAAGAGTTAGTCTTCGCTTTATCTCCAGGCTGACATCGTTTTGAATGTTCACGGCGGTGCCAAGATAGGTGAATTCCTTGACAACTTCGAAAGTATAGTTGTTCGCAGTAACAAAGGATCCAATACGCCGCGTCTCCCTGTTTGTGGACAGCATTACACTTCAATTACTAAAAGAAAACTAATCAAAGTTTTGGTTTATTCTTTCAAAGAATATTTTTAATCGGTTGGTAATGCTCAAGTTAATTGGCTTACTACGTTTTGGTTTTTTCAAGTACAGCGTTATGTCGCCTGGTAAGAATATTGCAATACTTGACCCATATTGGGGTTAGCTTGAATTGAGGAAGTACCACGTTGTGGGACCACATTATGGGAGTGTTACCTGTAAACGATCAACAGTCGTCGAAAAGGAAACAACTAGTTGTCGATATTGTTGTAGTTGTGTCAATTGTCGTTTGTTTCGGAGTTTTTGTTTAAATTGAATATCTGAGCATTAAGTGTCGTTGATTTAGTCATGTTTCTTTTATTCTCGTATGTATGTATGTGTGTTTGTTTATTTATATGTTAATGGTACGACCGTCGATCGATAGATTGATCGTTTCAACTTGTTTATACTGTATATTCCTCATGATAATAGCTGTTGTTTCGATTCATAATTTAAGTTGTTTTTCACGATCATTTGTTGCTATCAGAATCGGTAGTATGTAGTGGTTTCATATTTGGGCTGTAGTCATATTTTTGACTTTGAATTGGGTGATCATGTATGCATCTTTTTATAGTATTCGGCACGTACAAATGAATTGATGAGGTGATACATACACACATATGATCTTCATTCTGATGACGTTGTTTCATTATTATGCTAATTTCACTTTTCTGCTAAGCAGACATTTCTTTTCATTTTATTCCAGATAAAGTATAATTTTAAAATGTTTGCTTTTTTTGTCGAAAAATCGGAGCAGTCGCTTGTGCCTTACTTTTTTATCGCGGATCTGATAATTAAATCGGTTTTTGTTTGGCTTGGAACTGTTTTGTTAAATGACGCAAAATTCTGGGTTTTTAACAACAATTCATTAATTAACATGTGTCAATTAAAGTGTATATCAATTTAAGGGTATATCAATTTAAGCGTATATCAGTTAATCATTATATCAATGCACTAATAAAAGAAATCTCACTTATCAATATGTGATGTAGTCTAAAAAAAGGTCGTAAATCGACTCGAAAAAAAGTCAATTATCCTTAAAACCAATGCCCAAAGTGATGAAGGTACAGAATAGCTATTGGGCGCAGCGACTTATCAGAAACCTTGGTCTAGCTTGCTTACTTATCGACATTCCATTTTATTCATTTATACAGAATAATGAGGACTTACAGGCTTATAACCTTTGGGGCACATTTATTTCAAAGAGTTCAAGTTATAAGAAAATATTTTTTTCGTTACCAAAATGCAATATTTGCTTTTGAAAAATGTAATTTTTTATAAAAGTATTAAAAATTAATTAGCTTCTGCAGTTTTTTTGCAATATTTATTAATGACCAATTAATTATCATTCTTTTAAGATACTAAATTCAAAAGAAAACCTTTGTATATCAAATTGGATAAGAGACAGTAGTCATTTTCGTACAACAGAGGAATCAAAACAAAAAAAACTTCAAAAAGTATTTGGAAAATTCACATCTCAGTAGAAGAAGGTACCTTTTTACAAATCCCATTACATACCTCAATATAACATTTTTCCTTTGTGCTTGTATGAATATTTTCAGTCCTTTTTAGCATCTTTAAAATTAACTTTGCTTTGTACAATTAAATCCATTTAATGTCAAGTGGCTTTAAAATAGCAAGCAATTCTTATATTCTTATCTACTAAAACTATTTTTCTGGGTAAAACCCATAAAAATATCAATTACTAAAATGCACCTCAGACAGACAGTCACATGTACAATTTAAGTAAAATGAGTTACTAAATATTTTATGAATTTAAAATCCATCTGAATATCTTTAACAAAGCTTAATCCGGACATACATAGGTAGTAGTGAATTATGGGATAAGTATCAATAATTGCACGTTAAACAAAGTTTGAATAGAACTACCTGCTATCAACTACTTATGCAAATCAATTGAGAAATCATCGGGAATTTCCCTAATGCACTTGTACATAAATTATGTGTGGTGGTGCTATGTATGCATGTTTGCTATTGTGTACATAGTTATTTTATCTTCAAATACGCCATCTATTAACTTGGTTTGGAATTCCCTTAATCCATATTCAATAATATGTACATTAGGGTGGTTTATAAAAATACTTTTTTGTTAAAACATTGCCGCGCAAATTATTTTGGAATTCTACTTAGTTATGCCTTTAGCATGCGCATCGACTTTGAACCTTTGTGTTTTCCTTTTTTTTATTGAACTATATTTTTCTAATGTGGATTTCAACTGCCGTACTAAGCGGAATAGACGTATCTCAAAAAAATTCATTTCGAGATAATTGATGTTTTGTTTATGTCAATTTGTTGAAATACCTCTAAAATTGCGAGGAAATTTTCTTAGTAGATTTTTTATATGATTGAACTAAGATGCCGACATTTGGAGTATTTCATTAGACGCATAATTTCTTAAGCTATCCGATGCCATAAGAATCTCGGATATTTTTTTTTTAGATACGTCTTTTTCGCTTAGTACGGCATTATAGCGAGCATGCAATCAAAGGCTGAAAGAAGCACCCAATATCGGAGACTTAGCCGTTGAAAGTTTGGATATATCATTTCTAAAGATCGTCGTAATCGTTGGGAAAATTCGATTTCATATGAATGGATACAAAAGATAATTCAATAAACTACAATAACAACGCATAAAAATTTCAAATAAGAGCAATAGCAATAATAATATTACAGTTTAGCTACTACAGCTATTAGCCTTCTTAGCTATTTAGCTTGAAGTTTTAAGTCAAGTAAAGAGCTTATTAACCAATAAATTGTGAAAGAGAATTTTACTAAAATTTAGGAAGTTTTTTAAGAAATTATAATTTTAATCAGCTGCATTGCTTACATATGAAAAAGCTCAATTTATTTTAAATATTTCTTTATTAATCCTTTCTTTCCAAAAAATAAAAATTGGTCAAAGCTTCACAAAAAATTTTCAAATCTCAAAAAAAATATGTGACTTGGCTTTAAAGATTCATAAGCAAATGTTACAAACTAACTTTCATCTGATACCTTTATATTGCTTAAGCCCACCTAAAAGTATACAAATTCTTAACGTTGTTGTTGCTCTTATACACAATCTCAGCATTGAAAGAAAGAAAGTTTTATAACAACAGATCCTTCAATTCAGTAACATGGTTTTAAAGATATGACATTTTTTCTAAAACCTACACCGATTTGTTTCTTTTTCAGTAAAAAAGGTTTAATAAAGCAAACATGTGATTAAACATTTGAAGAGTGTTAATATTTCCAGTAGCACCATAATAATCAACCACAACTTTGCTCCTGTCTTAAAGTAAAGTTCCGAAATAATTCATTTGTTAAAATTATAAAAAATGTCTTGAGCGATTCTTTGAATTTGTTATCTTTGTACTAAAAAATTCTCAAATCTTTATGCCTTTATTCGTATCACTCGATTTTCTGAAAATAAAGTTTAACCGAAAATTAAGGGACTGTTAGCATATTTTTGGATTAGAAACCCTAGCGTTCAACTTTAATCATGTTAATTATAATATGCGGTTTGTATAGTTTCCAAGAGTACAACGGTTAACTGAACTCTGGCAGGTCATCAACGAGTGTATTACATTTACAATACATCCTATGGCGTTGATGGTAAGTTGATTAAATTACTTACATACTTACATTTACACGATATGTACATGTCAGGAAATTTTCAATGCAGCCATAGAAACACATACACTATATGTATGTATGTATGTATGTAAGTACAAAAGCAACAATAACCAATAATACAAGTTAACATTTGAACTATGACATCCTGAAATCTTTTGAAAGTTTCAGAAATTTTCATTTTAAATTTTTAAAAAGTTAAAATATAGAAAAAACTAAGTAGTGAAGGTAATAACGTTGGCCTCGCCAAAAATTAAATATCCTCCTACACCATAAATTTTCATTTAAAAGGTATTTCTTCCACCACACTATTTGCTGGCTACTTTATCCAAACGTACCCACATCGAACTCAAAACATTACTTAAATGTAAAGGAGGTGACACGCCCTCTTTTAGGAACTCTCCAACTTTTGTCTCATGCTGGACCAAGCAATTTCTTGCATTTTTGTGGTACTTGATTTCATTACTTTAAAGAATATAGCATTTTATAGTACAATTTTTGTTTTTATGGAGGCTGCCACGCCCACATGTAGAAATTCGCTAAGTTCTTGTACAAAGCTTTTCCGCATCATTCTTACTGTTAGTGTGAAATTTGGTATGATTACCTTAAATAATTCTTACAGTATAGCATTAAGAAGTTTTTGCTTGTATGGGAGGTGCCACGCCTTCTTGTAAAAATTCAGCAACTTTTTGTATAGAGCTTGTCCAAGTTATTCCTGGCACATGTGAGTAACTTGTTTAAACTAAATCAAACTCTAGCAATATAGAGTCTTGAGTGTTTTATTTGTATAGGGGGTAGGCCTCTCCGTGAACCGATTTTATATAGTTTCAAACCCAAGAAGTTGTTTGAAGATGTAGCGTGTGTACCGAATTTTATTCAATTATCTCGCTAAGTTTTCCCGTCAAATCAACAAAGTTGGTGATGCTGATAAAGAATATGGGCATTTCCACGACAACGGAAGTTTTTGTCACGTGCGACACCTTCGGATTATGCAACTATCTTGAAAACGAAAAATTGTCAAAATTCAATCTTAGCACCAATTATAAAGCTAATTAGAAGCTATAAGTTAAACCTAAACGGAATTTTATTTTGACTTTTTTTTTACTTTAAATGTGTTCGACGGTCGAACGGGACCTATGGAAATTCCCATGTATGTAGTATGCTTTTCTATACCTGCCAAGCCCCCTTCTATTCGTTAAAAACGTAAAGACGAAAGTGAGTGTAGGATATAAGGGATATGAGGCGTTCCGAACTGTTGTTAGAATTGTTACTTAGGTATCGTGATAATGTTGCGGTCTTGCTGATGCCTTAAGCCATGTAGCAAAAGTGCATACGACATTGATGATTCCTGGATCTGCAGTATTGAAAGGGGATTTCTCGTAAAAGCAAAGGAAAGCAGGATGAACAGCTTTGCCGTGCAGCAACGTACACTCGAAACTATTTGCTGCCAACTTTGGTACCCAGAATATTGAGAAAATAACATCAGATCAATAATAGTTATTTTAGATCACTAACACATTTTTTTGGGTTACTATTAAGTAATTGTTCTTTGGAACCATTACTGGTGGCCCAGAATCATCTCCAATGTCGAGGTGCTCATCAGATGCCGAAAAAGTTCGATTTTCATTCAAATCAAATGCCGAAAATGAAGATGGATTAGATATAAGTTAAGAACCCGTCCGAAATCATTGCGTGAATCGGTAATATCGGGGATATATTGAAGTTAATTGATGTTGATCACTTATAATTCTGGACAATGGAACAGTTTTACAAAGCCCCATACTCCATAAACAAATAGAGTACAAAAGATACGTATTCGATAGTCCTATACAAAAAAATTTAAGGCCATACAGTGAAGGTCACGTTCCGGCATTTGTTTATGAATCGTAGGAATTACCCAAGTATTGAGAATCAGACAGCTGGCAATTAATTTGAATCATTTTGTTTTATTTTTTATACAAATTCTTTTATTTATTTATTTATTTGAGCATTGCGGTATTACCTACTTATTTTAAAATACATTCTAAGCGACAGAGATTAAGTTTAATTTTCTATTTAAAAATTTTTTGTTCAGATGTTTTTTTCAGTCTTTTTTTTTTTTTTGTTTCAATAAAACGTTGAACACCTTGAAAAATGTTTCAACCTCACGTCACTCAACATCATCACCGATGTTAAAATTGTTATTTTCATTTAATTGTTGTTGTGGAAATCTCATATGAAATAAAACAAAACAAAAACAAAAACAACAACAAAAAACTTGGCGTCTTGTGGTCGGCGTGGGTGAATTGGCATTTGGTGTAGGTATTGAAAATATTTGTTCTGATTCTTCGGAATTGTTTTGTTTTTTATTTTCATTTTCTTTTAATGATTTCCAACTTTGACTTTTCGTCACTTACATCGGTGATGTGTTAAATTTCTAATATTAGCAGTTTTGCTTTTTATAAAATTTTTTATAATTAATTAACAGAAATTTAGCATAAGTTCTTTGACAATTAGTTGGATTGGGATCTTTGCGCATTTTTGAATTTCACGCGACTCATTGGAATTACGCCTAGGATAAAAAACCCGAAAAATTTCGCGCTTATGCCAAGAATTTTGGTTTTTTTTTAATATTTTTTTTCCAATTAACAAACAAAAAAAAAAAATAGGCCAGAAAAATATTTGGTGTTTTTTACTAATGCGAAAAGCAAACATCGATTGTAAGTCGCATTTAAAGACTCACATGTTGTTATCATTATTATTATTTAAAAAAAATTAATGTAAAAATAAAATATTTTTTTTGTGATTATTGACCAATTTAAAGAGCTTTTCTATCCAAGAAATTTTTCATAAAAATCGTTCTGACGAATAATGTTTGACGTCAAAAAAAATTTTATATGTAAAACATATTTTTTTGAATATTTTTAGCAATTTTAATAACTTTTTACTTAGAGTGACTTTTACTGAAAATTGATAGTTTCGGAGAAATAGTGAAATTTTGATCGAAACTATTTTGATCACGTTCTAGCAACAATGAGGGGAGAGAGGTGGGTGGCAATATTCTGGTAATCATTTTTATCAAAAGAGAATATTGAATGTTACCTCCATGATTAATAAAATCATTTAATTTGACCTCATTTTTTATCCTCTGCAAGTTAAGGGTTCTACACCCCAACCACAGGAGTCTGCCAGAAGCGACTTTAATTTTTCAGCAGATATATAGGATTTAGTGTATGTGGTTTTTTATGATTTTTGAAATGAAAACTCCAAATACGATACTGGCTTCCCTTTAGTTTTTTTTCCACTTACTGTGAAACGGTACGGTTTTTTTTGGGGGGGGGGGGGGGAAGTGCATTGGATTGCTGTAAAAAAGTCCTTGCATAGACATTTGATTAATTTACTTAGAATAGTGATGTCCAGCTCAACGGCACAAAACGATACTTGGGAGCCAAACAGTGTAAAGCGAGGGGTATTTTCAAATAAAACCTGAGGCTGCTATCATAGTACACTTACACAACACATGCAAAGAATTGAGAACGTGAACTTAATATGAGAGAAGAAAACCTTATCTGTGTAGCAAATTTATGTATCAAACAATGAGTTTATTTTCAAATTAATAATAAACATCTCTCAAAAATAAATAAGTCAACCGCACAAATGCTATGAATCGGAACGATTACTTCTCCGCAAGCAGCCACTGCACCCCGTAATTTTTTTTCAAGTTATCACTTTGTGAGTTACGCTCTTCAGTATTTCGATGTTTGCTCTTGCTCTTAGTACCCGTTCGGAAAAGTTGTTTTATTGATAAAATCTAAAACAAGAATATATGCACTTGTACTTTTTTCCGGTTTGGCATTCGTTTTCGTTTCATAATCGAACACATACATATAAGACTCACTAAAGACTTCATACTCTTTTCCTCTGCATATAAACATTCCCCACGTCAAACCCCGCGGTGCTCCCCAGAAATCATGCGTGCTCTTTTCCCATATGTGCTGAAATGGGCATCAACAACTTAGAATAATATTTTCATATAAAATAAACTTATAAGTAGTTTAATATACTTTGGAGTGGAATGGAAATTTTTGCTCGAAAATGCTCCCCAAGCACTATGAAACATAAAATGTGCCCCTAAAGATTTCTCACAAAAATAAAGTGTAATTATTTACCTATAAATTGAATGTTTTTCTTATTCAAAATGTGTCCGAAAACATTTCGGACACGAAAAATTATTATTCCTTTGTATTTTCTATTGAGCAATCTCATTTTCGATCATTTTGTACATAATTATTATAGAAAACTAGGCTATTAAGAAATTCCATTTAAGTTTTAAGCTGAATTTCGAAAGATTTTTCAGGCCTAACCTCCAAATATAGTATGAAAATTAAGCCAAAACTTAAATACTTTTTTTTTTTCATTTCATGACTAATTTTTTAGTTTTGAGAATTTTTCCAAAAATTTTCGCCACAATTTTTTTTGGCCATTATAAAAAAACAACAATTTGGCGTAGTATCTAGTGGTATTATTTCTTATGGCTTCAATGCTTAAAGGAGCTTTAAGTTTTACACACTTGAATAATTCTTCCTTGGCAGTGAAATTGACTGTAACTGATAAAAAAAAATTTTCCAGCAATTACTTTAAAAATTTCTTTAAGTCACAAAATCACTTTAAGTCTATGTAGAATCCACAAGAATTCGCTTGAATTCAAATCAAAAATACTGCTCTTCAATTGAAATATTTTCAGTTTTGGCGCAAACATAAAGTCATTGATTTTTCCCCGAATGTATGTATGTACTTCAATAAATATGTGCACATATAATACAGATTGGCATCATCTTAATTGATAACTTCTTCGAATTTACATTGAAACCGATATGCAAATAATTGTTTTAATTGATTGAATGTCGAGAGACACACAAGTTATGTGTAAGTTGAATTTAAGACTTTTTAAACAGGAAGTTTGGAAATACATTATTTTGAAGAAGCTTACATCATATGATTTTTGCAAGAAAATTAAGCAACATTTTTTATTAGTATTTAAAGAAAAACGTTAGTATTGACACTATTTTTTTTGAGACATAAATGTTGCTACCGGAATTAAATTTTTAAAACAATTTTTCCCTGCTTCATGGGAAATTTCGTTTGGTCTTTCATTCTATCTGATAAGTTTTTTAAAATTTGTAACCACTTCGTAGCTATTTTTTATGAACTAACACCTATGTTTTGCACATGTTTCTATCGAAGTGGAGAATTTCGAAAAAAGTTAAACTGACTTAAGTCAGTAATCGGTTAAAAATATTATAAACACAATATTTGGCCAAATTCTTGCATTTAAATCAGGCCCGTGCGCAAGGGGGGGTTTTGGGGGTTCAAACCCCCCCCATTGGAAATTTTCGCACACATGTTTTTAATTGCATTTGAATGAAAAATCAAAAAGACACAACAATTTTTTTTTCAATGAGAGAACTAAAATGCCAATAAATCGTCGGAGCCCGAGTTTTTAATTTTTGATAAGATTTGCGCTCTCTAGCTATTTTTGAACCAAAAAACAGGACTTAGGACTATTGCGCGTAGCTAAAGCTAAGTAGCACGAGCGTTTTTACAATACACGTTTAAGCATAGCTCCGGCATCAATAAAATCAGCTTCAATGAAAATTAATGCACAAATCTATTCGCACCATATATTTCAATTTTGCATGATAGTTCACGTGACATGTGGATAAATGAAGTTCAACTTTGGCGTCAACGCATTGCCGGGCAAGACATCAAAAATGCTTCGTGTTATGGCAACTTTGCCTGTGACAACAGCAGCAAATGAACGCTCCTTTTCAGTGCTACGCCCTCTAAAGACATACCTCAAATCAACTAAGTCCGAAGATCGGCTGAACAGCTAAGCCTCGCTAAATATACATCGCGATATCAAAATCAATGTGGATAGAGTTTTCGACGAGTTTTTCCAAGTACCTCGCAGAATTTGCTACTTACGTAATGATAACTAAATATTGAATCATAACATCAACACATTTACATATGTGTGCATATCCATCAGATTGGGCCTTTTAGCTGGCCTCGTTTTTTTTTTTTTTTTTTTTTTTTTGGAGTACATCTTCCAGCCATAGTTTTTCTTGAAGCTAAGGCTATCTTGAACTCATAATAAAGGTTGTTCAATTAAAATTCAGATAGCTATTTTTTTTATTTAACTGTGTATGTAACTTTCCATGTTTTTTTTTAACTTAAATGCAATTTTAACTATGTCTCCCTTTGAATTTTAATTTGTCCTCCTTGAATATTAATTAAAGATAGTCTTAACTTCAAGAAAAACCATGTTTGAAGAGTCTGCTCCAAAAAAAAAAAATAAAAAAAAAATCGAAGCCATGGTCGAGGTAAGATGACAATTTCGATTTTTTTTTTATTTTTTTTTTTTGGAGCAGACTCTTCAAACATGGTTTTTCTTGAAGTTAAGTCTATCTTTAATTAATATTCAAGGAGGAACAATTAAAATTCAAAGGGAGACATAGTTAAAATTGCATTTTAGTTAAAAACAACATGAAATGTTACATATAAAGTTAAATAAAAAAAATAGCTATCTGAATTTCAATTGAACAACCTTTAATATGAGTTCAAGACAGCATTAGCTTCAAAAAAAACTATAGCTGAAAGATGTACTCAACAGTCTTTAGACTACAGCGTACAAACACAATAAATTGACAATTTTTAAAAAACACGAAAAGTTTCATATATTTCTTACTTTAAATGCAAATTAAAAAAATAGCTATCTGAATTTCAATTGAACAACCTTTATTATGAGTTAAAGATAGCCTTAGCTTCAAGAAAAACTATGGCTGGAAGATGTACTCCAAAAAAAAAAAAAAAAAAAAAAAAAACGAGGCCAGCTAAAAGGCCCAATCTGATGGATATGCACATGTATGTCTTTAATTATAATTAAATGTCTTTTAGACCGGGTCGAAATTCAAAAGTTAGATGGACCCTTAAAAAAAATATTTGCATCATTTTTTTTTTTTCGTTCCGTGAAAAACCAATGGAGCATTTCTGATTCTGCTGAAGGTCCTTTTTGGCTTTCTTGCAAAAAATTTGACGATAAAAAATTTTAAATTGTTTTTCTATTATAGTCCCAAAATTCGATTTTATCACATTTTTTATATGAAAAAATCGAATTTTGGGGCTTTTTCACATTTTTTATATGGAAAAATCAAATTTTGAGACCCAATATTATCTACAACAGAAAAAAAATTTAAAATTTTTTAACGTCAAGTTTTTTGCAGTAACGCAATTTTTATTTTTCAAGCAAATTCCATTCTGTGAAGAACTAAAAGTTATAAGCAAAAATACTTACGTTTTTTAGCCAAAAAGGACATTCAGGAGAATCAAAAGTGATCCATTGGTTTTTTTCAGAACGAAAACAAAATGACGCAGATATCGTTTTTAAAGGTCCTTCTAACTTTTGAGTCGGTGTCTGGCTGACTTCATTTTGCTTCATACAAATAGACCCAGTCTAATGTCTATATTAAAAGTAATTCTTTTTTGACGTTTTTTATGAACATAATCTAACATGAAATGTCCGAGTTAAAAACCCCCCCCATGGATGATTTCTGCGCACGGGCCTGATTTAAATATATAATAGACTAGAGGTCTGCGTAAGCGCATTTGAAACGGCCATCAAGTCACTTGCCACATTTACACTCTACATAATTGTTATGTACTTAAATCATACGATCAAATCATAACAAAACGAAAAACAGCAAGAGAGGTACATATTTTCGTTGTATCGTTCTGTTTCGTGCTACTGCTACTGATGAGTTGCAGAATGTAAGGCTTGACCTACATATACTTGTCAGTAAGGCTTATAGTCTGACGTCATAGCAAGTGCACTTACGCAGACCTCTATTAGGTACAACATAGGTAACACCGTATATATTAGGAATTCCACATCCAACCATTTCCGCACGGTTTTTGTACCAAAGTTATGACTATTTGAGTGTTCTGGTGAAAAAAATGCGTATTGAGAAGATTGGAACGATGGGTTTTGAAGAGCGAGCCTGTTTGCTTTCTAACGATGTTATCAAAAATATTCGAAAAAAGACTTGCCTCTGATTCAAACGCACGAAGTTGACAAAAAAAAAAAAAAAATGCAGCTTTTCACCACATATAACTCAAAAATAGTGGCAACCTACAAAATGGAGGTCACTTAACTTTTGAATCTTAAACACAAATAGCCAATTAGAATTTCTTACCTTTGAGTTTTTCACGCGCATTATCCAAAGCTGATTTGCGTGCATTAGCTGCTGATCCTAAAATAGAAAAAAAATATTTTTTTTAAAAATATATTATGTATGTATGTGTGTATTATAAAAAATTCTTAACCAGAAAAAAAATTCTGTTAGTTTAAATAGTTAATAAAAATATATAAACAGCACCTAATTTAAAAAAAAAAAAAAAATATTGATGTAGAAAAAACCTCGGGGAAAATCGCCTACACATTGACACTGACATTAGTTGACAACGTGAATAGCAACCAAAAATAGCTGCTAAAACGATTTCCAAACATTTGAGCATCCACAAAAAAAAAAAAAAAAAAAATCTTTAAGAAAAAATTTCATGCTGAAATATTTAATAAAAAAAAAATAAATAAATACTAAAAGAATTACCAAAACTCATAAATTAACACACAACCATATACTACATACTAAATAATAAAAAAAAAATTGTTGGCAAACTCTGCTAAAATGCGGCGAAATTCCGCAAAGAGCCAAATATTTTTAATTTGCCTCAAAAATCTATTTTTAAATTGAAAGCAAAGCGTTTTCGATGTCGAAGTATAGAAGAAAAAAAAATTTTTTTAAAAAAATCTCACAACAAAATACGTAAGTAGCAAAAATCTAATTAAAAATTCTTATAGCGTGTGTGAATTTTCCTTGGATTTTCCGCTGAATCGGTTTAATTAAAAAAATAAAACGAAACAAAAAAGTTCGGAAAATCACAAAAATATTTGGCGTCTTATAAATATTTTTATTTTCGGAAAATGGCATATTTTGTACAAAAAAAAAAAAAAAATAAATAAATAAAACTGAAAATATTTTTTGACGTTTTGAAATTTTTTACGTCACAATGTTGAAAATTAGAATTTTGTTTTTGTTTCAAAAAGAAATGAAAAAAAAAATGCACGGAATATTTTGACCCACGGATAATTTATTTTTAAAATAAAAGCGAATATTTTTTATTTTACGTTGTTTTTAATTGCCAACAGAATGGTGACTAGCGCACTAAATTTCGCACTTAATTGTTTTTAATGGTAATGGAATAAAAATTCATTAACACTAAACGTTTAAGTGTTAGTGGAAATTATATATCACTGGCACTAAAAGTTTAAACGTTTTATGAACATTACACTGCCACTCAAACTTTTAGTGGAAGTCATAGTAGGGATATTTTCCACTACCACTCAAATGGTTAGTGGTGCTGTCTTCAATTTCCATTATATCCAGAAAGTCCCAAATCCTTGAAAGCTTCGAGCTTCGGGCAGCATAGAATATAATTTTTTTGTCTAATAGTGGGCGGTGTGACGCCTCTAACAAGAAAATATTTATTTAATTTTTTTAAAGGGGTGTAGCATCACCCTTAATTGGAACACGCTAACACGGCTGAGCTGCTACACCGATTTTGATGAAGTTTGGTATAATCATAGATTGAATCTTGTGTAAAGGTGTTTGTATTGAGCCCCCAATTGAAAAATATGTTTACATAGATAAACTAAGCTAATCATCCAATCAATAGATAAAGCTCGAAAATGGCTATATCCGACATATCCCTATCGATTGGAACAAAAAAATATTTGTTTTCATGCACCCTAAAACTTATTTTTGTTCCAATCGATTATGAAAGGTCGAAAATGGTTTTTGCATATCATTTAGAGTCGAAAACAGTCCTTTTCAGGGTCCGGAGCCACTCTAAATGATGTCTAAAATCAATTTTCTACCTGTCCCCATTAACTACAGACAAAAAAAAAGTTTCCCAAAAATGGGTCAAAAACGGTCCTTTCCAGGGACCGGAGCCACCCTAAATGTTCTCTAAATTCAATTTTCGACCTTTCCCCATTAATTACAGAAAAAAAAAATAAAATTTCCGAATATGGGTCAAAAACGGTCCTTCCAGGGTTCGGAGCCACCTTAAATGAAGTCCAAAATCCAGTTTCGACCTTTACCCATTACAAAAAAAAAAAAATTTTTCCGAAAATGGGTCAAAAACAGTCCATTCCAGGGGCCGAAGCCACCCTAAATGATGTCCAAAATCCATTTTCGACCTATCCCGAGAACGGATAATAAATGGTCCTTTCCGGGGTCTCGAGCCACCCTAAGTGATGTCTTAAATCATATATTTATATTCAAATTGTCAGTCTGGTAGACGGCCATAGGCCAAACCATTGAGACTTAAGTATGTACATATAATCACCATTTATAATCTTTTTAATTTGAAATAAAGTCAATTAACTAACTAACTGATGTCTTAAATCCATTTTCGACCACTTTCTATCGATTTTAGCAAAACAAAAAGTCCGAAAATGGGTCAAAAAACGGTCCTTTCCAGGATACGGAACTACTCTACACTATGTCAAAAAACAATTTTCGACCTTTCCCCATTTTTTAAAAAACTTCCCAAAATGTTCCACGCGAGTATCACAAACTTATTTGATACAATCTGTGCCTTTGATTCATGAGTAGCTCACGAAACACTCATATAATCATACGAAATGAAACAAAATGATTCACTGGAAATGATTCTGAAACACACTCAGATTCACAGACTTTGCCGTGAGACGGAATGGTTGCTATATTCACTAAATTTTTTGTGAGTGGTGAACCTGTGTGAATCTTCTGAAAGATTCAACAGATTCATGAATGGAAAAATTGATGGGTGTCCTACTGACGTCCTCTGCTAGAAAGGAAAAAGAAAATGTATTCTTAGCAACAATAGGGCGTGCCGAAGCATAAAATAACCACTCAACGTTTTTTATTGAGTTCAACACTGAGAAATAATTTAAGCCTCAGCAGCAACCATCTTCTTACTAAGAATGTATTTGGGCCTAATTTCGTCGAATACACCCAATTTAAAAGAAAATATTTGCTTATGATGATGTCCTTAATTTATTTTCGCCAAATTTAATTTAGATTTTTTTCCCATTCATTTAATTAAGTGGAAAAGCAAATTATAGTTAATTTTATAGGACTTTTGAAAAATCCTAAAAAGCGCTTCAACGAAGAAACAATGAATATTTTATGTTGTTTTTTTTTTACGAAAAATAGGTTTACAGAGTTAAGTAACTAGTGCACATCTATTTTTCCAAGTAAAATACTTCGTTTCTTTCGATTGAGAATGATGCAACATGTTGCTAACACGTGTCAATGTGTTTCCTTCCGGGAAATGTATATAAAAACTAGTGATGGCAATATTTTTGGCCTTGCGAAAATCAAATTACCCTACATTGCATCAACAGTAAAAGTGCGCATGTAAGTTTTAAGTCTTTTTTAAAGAGGTGATTTTTCGGCGATTTTCTGTGAGATGTTCTGATGTGCTCTGTATAAATATTATAATTTACTTAATAATTAATCATTTTGTAAGTTTCCCCAATTAATAGTTGTAAGACTTAGCTTGTATAAAAAGTGTCATGGCCACATCTTCAAAATAGTTTACTTTTTTCTAATGATTTGTACACTAACTCACAATATTATTCGCGCGGCTATTTTTTGCTTGTTTTCATCAAAAATATCCAAATTTTGTTGTACTTAGTTTTATTTATTGATAGTTCAGAAAATAATAAGAGAGCAAAACAAACTTCATTTCATTTCGTGATATCTCCCATAATTGTTTATTTTGAATTCCTAACCTTACCCTATTTTAAACATAGGATGACAACAAAAAACCGAACAATGGTTGGTCTTTTGCTACTTTATATGTACTTTTCTATACTGGTCACACCCCCCCTTTATGCGTTACAAATGGTATATCACAATGAATATACCCTGTGTGTAGGGTATAATAATAAGAATATTAAAAAATAACTTCTCGGCAGTTCAATGTAAATCTTAGAATTCATATTTCAGTTTGCAATCTGATGTTTTCATCTCATAATTTTTTACGTGATTTTTTTTTTGCAAAAAAAAATTTAAAAAACAACAACAAACTTGACCTTCAATTGTTGTTTTGGTTGCCGTTTCTAAATTATCACAAAAATGGTTTGTTTTTTTTTCATTTTATTTTTATTTCGCTTAAATATAGAAATTCTACAAAGAAATTCAAAAGAATTTTGTTGGGAATATGACGCCATCGTTAAAGTAGCGGCGGATAGTGTAAACGGCCATATTTACTTTGTTTATATTGCAATTTATTCTTGGTTTATTTATTTTTGTTTTACTTTGATTTTTGTTGAATTTTCGGATGCATAATAAAGTGAAGAAGTTCTATGTTTCTTACATTCAGTATCTCAATAGAAATACCTTCTATTTTGATATGAATATTTGTTAATTTTTTATAAATGTTTCAACAAGAGCGAATGATTTTAATTTTGCGCCATAAATAGTTTTCATAGGAAGTTTTCAAAAAAATTTTATTAATTAATATTTCTACATTTCGGTAAATAATGGGTTAATATAAGAAAAATTTGGTACAACTGATACAACTGATACATCATTTTAAAGAGCTGTCATCTGATGCTAAAAATATTATATGTTAATAACACATTTTTTTGGAAAAATTAACTTTTTTTAGAAAAAAGGGTCAAAATTTTACAAAAATCGTTATATCTCGAAAACTATACAACGGATTTCTAACATTCATGCGTTGATTTTATGCCTTTATCAATTACCTTTCATATGATTCCAATATTTTGGAAATCTATAAATTTATTCTTAACATATACCGCTTTTTATAAAAGCTATATCAGCAACTTCCGATAACTATATCTCCGAAACTAGATCCGATCGACACTTTTTTTTTGCAAATTTATTTTTTATTCTTATAGTGCTACTTTCCCTTAAAAAACTTTCTACAAATAGAATATTTAAAATGCTATATTGAGAGAGCTTTTGATGTAGCGTACAAAACATCTCACAATTACTAGGACCAGGTCTCGAACAAAAGTTGGAGAATTTCAAAAAGAGGGCGTACAACCTCCCATGCCAGTAAAAACTTCGAAACACTATATTGAAAGAATTAAATTTAAGACAATTGAACCAAATTTCACATAAAAAAAAATTCTTCGATCTAGCAACAGACAAAAAAGTTGACAAGTTTCGATTAGAGAGCGTGGCATCTCCTACAGAAGAACAAACTTCAAAATGCTATACCGACCGAGTTATTTAAGGTGTACAACAAAATTTCATAAAAATACTAGAAATGATTCCGCTTAGCACCAGAAAAACCGGACATATTTTGAATAGAGGGCGTGGCGCCTAACACATGTGTAGAAACTGATGAAGTTATTTAAGGTAGTGCAACCAAATTCTAAACTAATACTGAAAATAGTTTAAACAGATTCTGGAAAAAAATTTTGATAAGTGTCGACAAGACGGCGTGGCACTACCCATACAAGCAAACAACTGAAGACTTTATCCTAAGTAGCTATGAAACAAAATAACATATAAATGTAAGAAAAATAGCTCAGCCAACTTCAGACAAAAAGTGGGCGTGGCACATACTGACAAACGTTATCCATACTTAATTGCAACATTTGTACTTTGCAATGAAATAAAAATATTGTTATTTTTGGAATATGTACTCTTATTGGGATACACAGATATTGGTCCATATATTACCATCGAACAAGTGCCTTAAGCTGGAAATCGGGACTATTAAAAAATGTTTTATTTATTTCATATGTTTCATATTATTACAATCATGGCGTTTTCAAAGAATCAAAATAGTGAGCCAAAGAAGATTACCTTAAAAAAAATCGTATGTTGTCAATAACTTAATAAGTGATATAATTTTATTAAATTTTTCAATGAACGCCTTCATTATGCTCTAAACCTTGACATTAAAATAATTTTAAGATTTTAATCACTGGGTGCATAAATTTCAATAATTTGAATCAATTCCAGAAGTCTAAATATATAAATACCTACATACATTTAATTCTCATATAATGAAGGCAAAAAAACAAACCCATTAAAATATTTTATTTATTTAAAAGATGAAAACGAAATTTCTACAGGAAATTCCATTCTATCTATCGCATCTACAAGAGAAGTGAGTCACAAAGTAAGATAATTTACTCAAGTGTATCTTTAGAATACTGGTTTATTTATTAGCTAAACATTCAACAATAAGAATGAATATTCGTGTTCTTGAGATACTGACACAAAAAAAATGTATAAATTTGCACAAAGATGGGTAGCATACGTGAATTATTTGAGAAACCGATATGATGTTTTCATTTGAAATCTAATAGAATAACAGAGGTGTGTGTGAGTTTTTATGGCACTGAATAAAAACGGGTTAAAAGGTTTAATACATAGTAAGAAATTATTTTTAATATTCTCTATTTTGGCAGCTGTTATTCATAAACGTTACGATTTTTTACGTGCCATATTACTAAATCTAAAATTTTTTTTGACGTAGTAACAGATTAGACATGTAGGTTGGTAGCCAAGCAGTCATAAAGGCCCTTGGCGTCACCGCTTGGTCTTAGATCGTGGGAAATCGCTAAGCGAATGTAGAATACAATTTATATTACTTACAAATTAATGGCAGGCTAAGAAAACTTTTAAAAGAATTTTCGATTGTTTGAATGTGCACAAAAACGGATGCGGATCCGTTTCGAACCCGTTACGGATCTGTCAGTGCGGATTCCGTTTTTTTATGCTTCGACGGATCCGTCTCGAACTCGGAAATAGAACGGATTCATTTTTTGTAAATAAAACGGTTCCGTTCCGGAACGAGTCCATACGTCCAAAAAACGAATCCGGAACAGCGATATTTACAAAAAACGAATTTGGAACGGATCCGTATATGAAGTCCATTCCGAGTTCAGACGATCCTTCCGCTTTTTCGAGAGAAATTTCATACAAAACGAGTTCAAAAAAGATCCGAAACGGAATCCGGAATAGATCCATTTTATTTACAAAAAACGAATCCGAATGGATCTGTATATTGAGTCCGTTTCAAGTTCGAGACGGATCTGACAAAGCGAACGATGCTTCCGTTTTTTCGAGAGGAATTTCATACGAAAACAAGTTCGAAACGGAATCCATTTCGGATAAAATATATGAAGAAGCGGGTCCGTTTCGAATTCAAAACGGATCCGTTTGGCACACTGGGTACTAGCACTGGCGGCGTGATGTGTGAACTTAAAATTGTTTTGTAAAATTGGCATAAAATGTCGAATTATTGAAAAATTAGATTAAAGTTGAAACAGTCGACAAATGTGCCAGAAGCCGAAAAATGTTGCAAACATGTTGAAATAGTCGAAAAATGTGGAATCAGTCGAAAAATGTTGCAAAAGTCTTCAAATGTTGATAGACTCAAAAACAGGTGCTGATGATAAATGTTGAAAAATATTGAAAAACTCAAAGCAAATCGAACAACGTCGTTAAATTTACTAATGTTGAACTATTCGAGACATTTTGAGCAAGTAAATAATTTTTGAAGAAGTCAAAACAAATCGAAAAATGTTGAAGAGGTTGAAGAAAATTAATAAAGCCGAAAAATGTTGCAAAAGTTGAAAAATTTTAATAAAGTTAAAAACTGTTGAAAACGTTAAAAAATGTTTAATAGAGCGGAAAAAGTTGAAATCGTCGATAAATGCTGAAAACATCGATAAATGTTGCGAAAGCCGAGAAATGTTGGAAAAGCCGAAAAAATGTTTGAAAATTCGAATATTAAAAACGTCGAAAAATGTTTTAAAGGTTGCCAAATATTGCAAAAGTCATAAAATTGGAAAATTTTGATAAATTTGAAAAGATTTTTAAGAAAAGTTGAAAATTGTTGTTGAAGTCGTAAAATGTTGAAATCGTTGAAAACTGTCGACATTTTCGAAAATTGTTGCTTGAGTCGAAAAATGTTGAAAACGATAAGAAGTGTTTTAGAAGTTTTCACATAATTCAAAAGTCGGAAACGTTGAAAAATTGGTTAATGAAAAAGTCGAAAAATGTAAGAAATTCGGGAAATTGTGAATAAATTGAGAAATTTTAAGCAAGTTGAATATGTATGTCGAAAATTAAAAAAAAAAAAATACAAATCGAAGAATGTTGGAGAAGTCGAGAAATGTTGATAAGGTTAAAAAGTGCTGATAAAGTCGAACAATGCTGCCAAAGTTAAATAATGTTGATCAATTCGAAAAGTATTGTTGATAAATGTTGAAGATGTCAAAAAATGTTGCAGTAGTTAAAGAATGTTGATAAATTCGAAAAGCGTTGATAATAAATGTTGCAGAATTCGAAAATTGTTGACAACATCGAAAAATATTGAAAATTATTTATTACAATTATGAGTAACTTTAACTCAATGTCATAAGTAGAGCATGGAAGGTCTCATAAACAGGAATATTTGAAAGTGGGTATACCAATCGTTCAGCATCATTAACTTAATTTGGTTTTACTAATAATAAACACGTATGTATATCATTTGAAAAACTGAAATGGTATTATCTTTTTTTTCTCAGTAATATATGTTATTGATTTTATTAGTGAGGCTATATGGGTCAAAATATATATGAACATTGATTTTGTTAGTTAGTTCATGTTCTATATACCCTTGCAAAACCGTAAGTTATGCATTAAAAAACTATGTATGACTAATTTTAAAATGTATCCTCATTTTTTTTAGACACTAAAGTCGTAAATCTTAAACAAAATGGGTTATAATAAAATTTTAGCAACATGGCTGGGCTCCAAAAACTCATTCTGTGATGCATACAAAAATAAATAAATAAAAAAACCGATTAACCATAAAGTTCTTGTAAGAATATAGCTTCTAAGAAAATAAAGTCTTAGGAATGATTTTAAAAATTATTTCAAATCAAAAACAAAGACCTAAAACAGAGCGGATACAGGCTATCCTGCGTTGAAATGTAGCAAAACCACCAATTTTGACACTGAACAACATTTTTCGCTATCTACCGAAAAAAACTTTCCTCTCTCGAAAAAAAAAAATTTCGCTCTAGCAACATAAGGTTCTCTTTCGTATCATTTCCTTAAAAGTTAAATAAATTAATTGAAATTATTGGATGTTGTGTTAACTTGGCTAAGTCATAAGTAAATGAATAATTATTTTGAAAAAGAAGTTTTACTTGTACTACAGTATAATATTAAATAAACACTCATGAATAGTCTGCTAAGAAATTTTAATCAATGGTCTCCATTGAAAACTCACTTCAAGTCAATAACTGACAAACATGTTTGCCAGCAACATTTATCTGCGTGTTTCCCCCCTTTACCATTAACGTACGAGTACGACGAGCAACAGCAGACATTGTTTCCTCGACGACGTTGCATTGCCAATAATCCGGTTAAAGTTGCAACCATTTTAGTTAAAAGAGTTACACTTCATAAAAAAGAAAAAAAAAAAAAAAAAAATAAGAGAATCAATATACAATGCGCCGCGCCTGCGCATTTTTTCGCTAACAACATTTTCAATTGCATTGGCAAAAATATGAAAAAAAAAAAACCACAACGATCATTTGCTGCAAGCAAGCGAACGAGCGACTTCCCCCAATAAAAAGAGCTTTTGCTGGCTGGCTGCTGACGTTGTGTTATGTCTTGTGTGCATATTGTTGCGCGCATGCGCAATAATGTAAAAGGGAACCCAACATTTGGACATTGAACTGGTTTTTGGCGCAAAAACTAGTTTTCCAAATGTGCTGTACAAAGTCTAAGCACCTTGGCAACTGTTGTTGGTTGAGTCTCCCCCAGACTGAAGCTATACAACGATTGCTGACTACAAATTGCTAAGACTCTAAAGCGTTTAAACGAACGTTGGTTGGTTCGTACGTCTACCTGTCGCCTCATCAATGATGAGCATATTTCCGCTTTTAATATAAAACGAGTATTTTGTTTCTCTGTTTTCCTGTATCGACAGAAATTTGAGGTATAAAATGAAATTGGCGCAATGTTGCGATTTTATCCAAAATGCGGTTAAAAAAATGTGGCATCGATTGGGAAGTATCAAATTCAAAACATTTGGAAGTAGTGTTTAGGATGATAGTAAGCTAAACCTTTTTGATATTATATAGCGAGTTTTTAAGAAGTTTTTAAGTTTTTAAGTTTTTGAAATATTTTCTTCTTTTTACAATTCAGACAAGTGCATTCCAAGAATATCGTACGATGCTTCTTGTTGTAAATTTATTCTTAGTGAGGTTTCTTATCAGTTTCTCACAATCAGTTGCTTGGAGTTTCGAGGCCACTCTTTGTAATATTTATGAAAAAATAAAAATCGCACCAGGTACAGAAGCAACCTTTTCGGATTACACTTCCTGACACTGAATCGAACATTTGCAAAAAAAAAAAAACATCTTCGTACTAATTTTTCCAACATTATAGGCTGTTAATGTTTTCTTCGAACACTGCAGATACAGAGGCTACTATACAGCTCTTTCGGTCTAGTTAAAGTGAATCAGCGCCCTGATTTATATTATAGTATATGTATGCGAAAGCTCAGACTAATGATATTTCTTCGACCATATTCTTTGCATGTTCTTCAACACCGGAGTAGCATAAGGGGAAGTTATAAAGTCTTGCTAGTGCAAGATATGAAGCCCAAATAAAGAGGTACGCAGAACTCTCTTTAATAAGCATTTTCAAAGCTCACCATAGGCTGATTATAATTACATGAACTGGTATGTCTCGTGTATGTCTATATAATATGCATTATAAAATGCTTATAAAAATATGAGATGCCATGTAGTTCAATTGACTTTTAAGTCTACAGCAAAATACTAGCATACGAGGCATGCCATCTCATATCTCTTATGTGTCTTTATACTGTACATAGCAAAAAGCTTATGAAAACATTTGGTGGCATTTCTCGAATGTATCTTTATACTGTATAAAATAAAGTGTTTATAAAGACATTAGATGGTATGTCTCGTTTGTGTCTTTATACTGTAGACATAAAAGTTACTTGAAAGACATGTTGCCCCGTGTTTTTATAAACATTTAAATATGTATATTATAAAGAGGCACACGAGACTTGCCATCTCATGTTTATGTGCTTTATGTTCTATGTGTCTTTATACAGGATACGAGGGCCATTAGTGCCCCATTTTGTCCCTTTAAGCTGCCTTACCAAGACAAATGTAAGATAGATATGATTTGCATTTAACCTATAATATTATATCAAAAAGATAGCACATATAGCCTAATGGGTAGCGTTCAGGACTATGAAACGTTGGGACACGGGTTCGAGACCGGCGTTCAAATCGTAACGAAAAATTTAATAAGATAATAAAATAAAATTAAATATATTAAAGGTCTGGGCTAAAATTTTTTTACTTTTAAATATTTAACTGTTTAGTATTGAGCACTTTGAGCACCACTGTGCAGCATCATACTGGCAATGATTGCTCATCTGTAAAAAAAAGAGCAACAGCTAAAGCAGCAGCAGCATCTTGACCATTCCATTACATATAGTGGTTGTTGTTGGTTAGTTAGCTGCCGGCTTTTAACGCATAAATTCATTTTCACAAAATGTTGAGCAAAAAACTCGATTTCAGATGACGATGGCAGCAAGTGGCAAGCCGCTTTATTTGACGCAGCAGGTGGTGCCACGATGCACTCTGATCGTTGTGCGCATCCGTTGTTGCATCGCGATCTTGGATTACAATGGCCAAAAGAAAAAATATATAATTCAATGGTTTCTTCTGCAGACGTTTGTAGACAATGGTGTTGTTTTGCGTTCAGCACAAAGGTATCGTAACTCGTAATAATGGATATGTGAATTTTATTTCGATATTTGAGAGATTTTCCAATAATAACGTAGGCTTAAAAGTTTAATACTTAGTGTTCCAAATTCTCCAAAATCAAAAATCTGATATAACTTTTATGGCAGATTTTTTCAGGGTAGCTTATCTAATGTTTTTTGAGCAATTTTCATTTTAAAAAATCTCTCGAAAACTACGTTTTTAGCCATTTTTCGTATGAAGTTATATCGTAACTTCAACTAGGTCATAATGGGACATCAATCACTTTTCAATTCTGATATTCCCCATCGTATTCAGAAGCTCTGGAGTTGTTGCCATAATAACTTGTCGCTATATCATCGGTGCACATGAGGGTTCGTTCTTGGCCTAGTGACGGAAAATAAAATAAGCTTTTGAGGAACTTAGATTTTGGAATAAAGAAAAAAACCGCTTCAAGTTTACGGAGTAGAAAAGAAATTACGAATAAATTTCAAGAACGTCTATAAAGTTTTAAGAACAATTTCCTGAAAAAAACTTCTCAGCAAATCTAATTTTTTTTTGAATTTTTGGACAAATTTTCCTTAAAAACAAAATGGAAAAATATTGAAAAATCGAAGAAAATTTTTTATATATAGGTAAGCTTAAGAAAGATTTTTTTTTGACGATTTTTCCCACAGCAATGATGTCAATATCTACAATATAGGCCTTCATTCTCCGATTCACGATATTTCTGTTTGAAGATTCAAATAATCTAAGTATCGAAACCCTACACAGGATACCTTATGTTACCTGATTAAAAAAATATTTACAGGTTGTGTTCGCTTCTCCCGTGGTTTCCGATTTAAAAGCATGAATGATGCGTTTCATTGCAGCATTTGATTCTTTCAATTTATTTATGTTTTTATTTGCAATTTTTTTGTTTGTTTTTTTTTTTCTTAATTTGTTGCTCCCTAAATGGGAAACTCTACTTTTTGTAGTTCCCGCTTTAGTTTTTATGGAAGGTACATTTTTCTGTCGCTGTTTTTTCCCGATTTAAATGCTGAACATGTTATTTGCAATGAATGGTGTTGTTGTTATTAACCCATTGCATATGAGTAAGCGGAGCGTTCAGGTGGGAGCAACCAGTTAGCCAGTATTATGTTGCAGCTGTTATTGGACAATGTTTTTGTCTTCTTGTTGATTTCGCAGGAAGCAGTTATTTTTAACTGACAACTTAACCTGCTTTATAATGAAGATAATGGAGGAGATTACTGAAAGTACACACAAACTATATCCATAAGGTTTATAGACTGAGAAAACTGTACTAAATATAAATGAGAGTATTAGCAAAGAAAAACTTGACTTAAAGCTTTAAGCTAAATAGCTAAGAAGGCTAATAGCTGTAGTAGCTAAACTCTATTAGGTTATAATTTCTCCAAAACATCTGTTTTTGTATATCTGAGTTAAGCATTTCAAAGTCGTGATGTGGTAGGAAAATTCCCTGGACAGATTTGAATTTTGTATTGAAGTCTATAAAAAGTGAGAGCATTGAATCGAATTGTTGAATGGTTTAAGATTAACTGGCTATAGACATTAATGGCGTTTTTGACTTGAATACCTCAAATTTCTGATATGCTGGAAATATTCGAATTTCAGTTTTATCAGTTGCTACATATATTACACAGTTATCACCAATGTTTGGACAGTGTTATGTCATAAACAGAAGCTATCTAATCATATTTTCAAACACAAACAAAAAAACAATGAGTAAAACGCCCATTCCGCCTGACACGCCAGCTTTCAATAATTTACTTTATTTTACTCAAAATAGATTAAGTATTAAAATTGCAATTGAAATGCATCGTTGCATAATTTACAATCACTCATAGCTGCCAATCGGTCAAAGTCTAATGACAACAACGTAAAGTACAACAGCACCAGCAAAGCTGAGCAGTAATACATGCGAAAGGAAATAAACAAAACAAGAACAAATTAAAGCATTACAAAAACAAAGTACAAAATTTATAAATAAATAAATATTTAAAGGCATACACATATGCAAATATAAGCTATTTACTGTAGTTGCCAAACTGATTAACTCAACTTTTTTCAGATTTATTTTCATGATATTCTTGTGTCTAGTAATACGAGAGTTGTGTAATTTGTACTTGGCCACAACAAAATAGAAACAAATATTTTTGTATAAAATTCTACAATAATATAAACTTTTTGTCTTACAAAAAATGTTTTTTTTTTATAATTTTTGAAAAGTTATATCTGCATATATGAACCCTACCAAAAAAAAAAGTCAATGCATAAAACTTTCGGAGACCTTTTACCTGCTAGAGAAGTGTATATGTTACCGGCCAAACTAGTTTTTAGGCCAAACTAGTTAGCTTAAGCCTAAAGATGTGCAATGACATTTTAATGCAAAAGCACTGTGGTTAGTGAAGACTACGACAGTAGCAAAGTAAGAAAACAAAATTTGTCAATTTCATTATAAACTTGGCATATTGTAAGTGGGGGTAATTGGGCGGTCTTCGGGTCAGTTTATAATATGTGCAACACTGACTTCGCTATTCACAGTGCTTTTGCATCAAAATTAAATTGCATACTTTTAGGCCTTCAAATTAACTAGTTTGGCCTAGGATAAACTAGTTTGTCCTAAAAACTAGTTTGGCCGGTGACATATATAAGTATAGATGAGTTACAAAAACAAAGGCACAACAGAAAAAAAAATTGTTGTCTTTGCTTTGTTTCACTTTTTGCTTTAGTTCTCAACAAATCTATACAAATAGAAAACATATCAGGCTTAGAAATTCTTACTTATTGGCTCAAAGGTCACTGATGATTCTATTTGCCAATGAATGAAACTAGTTTTACTGGCTAAAACAGTTTCGAATGCTTTTTTTTGTAATATTTTGGAGTTATCACACACTCAGTTGAATAATCTCAAGTTTTATTACTTTTTTATCTTCCATTTTTTTTTTAAATTTGAAGAAAACTAAAAAATATATCAAAATTAAAATGGGATCTGTACATCTTCTATCTATTTTTCCTGAATTTTTGAAAATTATTCAATAGAAATAATTGTAATGTCACAATTTGAAAAATAAATTGCAGCCAGTTTTTAGGCTGAAGGTTTGACAGCTGTGGCAATTACCGAGAAATAGATGACAGATGGTGTATCTTGCTTAATGAAAAATCACATTTTGTACGGTTAAAGGTCACAAACTATAAAAACTCAAGTGTAGAGTGGCTTTTCCAATTTAATAACAGGTGATTTTTTTGCTATTTGTTTTTTCAGTGTAAAGTTTTTTGACATCTCACGCGTGATTTGTAACATGTGTCAACGCCAAAAATGCTCAGTAAGATTTGCCATTTTTCTATGAAAAGACTAGCAAGCGAACAACGCTTGCTAATCATTGTATTTTATAAATAAAATTCGTGCTCTGTTAGAAATGTGAAGATCCAATTTCTTATCGAAAAATTTTATTTAGCAGCGAAGCTCATTTTTGGCTCAATGAGTTCGTCAACATACAGAATTGCCGAATTCGGTCTAAAGAGCAGCCAGAGGCAGTTCAAGAGCCGCCAATGCATTCTGAAAAATGCAGTGTTTGGTACGGTTTGTGGGTCGGCGGCATCATTGGATTTGAACCCACTAGACTATTTTATGTGGGACTACGTGAAATCTCTCGTGTACAGGGACAAGCCAACCACAATTGCAGCCCTGGAAGACAACATTACATCTGCCATTGGTGAGGTACCGGCCGAAATGCTGGAAAAAGTATGCCACAGTTGGAGCTTACGGATGGACCATCTCAGTCGTAGCCGCGGGCAATATTTACATGAAATAATCTTTAAAAAGTAAATGGCAGGAATTGATATATTTATCGCCCCAAATATTATTCATTATTGCAAATTTTCTGTTCTTTGATTGATATTCCAAGACAATTATTGACCGACTTGTAAATTTACATGAAGATCGGTGCCGTTAATGCAGGAGAGGAGGATGTGGCGGCCGCTCCAGGCGCAACGATTTGTCAACTGTTTTTTTTTTTTTTTTGGTATATGAAAACGGTGAATTTCACTGTGTAGGGGTAGGGGCCTGAGGCTTCGTAATATGAAAAATATCTTATTTTGCTAGGGGAGTTTTTGGAATGCGAAAAGTTCTAATTTTTTTTTTTTGAAGGTGAATTTTGTAGGTAGAGGGCGGAAAATCGCCTGGCGCCGGATATTCATGGTACGTCACTGTATCAGTGCTACTATAAGTTTAATTAAATAATGTTCAATTGAATTTAATAAACAGTCGATAAAAACAAATAAAAACCTAAAAATGATATTTATCTTAAATCTTTCACTAGTCAAATACTACCCACAAAAACTTATTGAAATCGAAAACTTCTAGGTATGTTCAAATTTATCATATAAATTTGAGAAAAAAGTTTGATAAAACAAAGATGTGAGTATCATAGCTGTGCATTCTTGAAACTTTGCCTTAAAATATAGTTGCGCATCGTAAAATATCCAAATGCACAAAATCGTTTTTCTCGACTTTTCTTTACATGGAGTTAATCAGTTTGGTTTATGAACGGCCCATATTGCATGTAAACGATATTCAATGAAACTTAGCAGCAGTAAAAACAACAACTAATTTTTATTTATTTTTTTTTGTGAGATAATTTATATATTTTTAATATTATTATTACTTTGGACAGCACTGAAATCATCGTTGTTAGAAGTTCTTAAAACAGTGGCGCACTATTCGCTTTTGCCGCTGTCGTGCAAGCTACGTATAACATACTACGCCCCAGATTCGGGGGCCAGTATTGAAGTTGATGAGAAAAAAAAAAAAAATATTCTCACTCATTACAGGATCTGTTTTTCATTGCCGCGGTGTACTCGTATATAATTGATGAGTAAAAACAAATGCAATTAATTTTTATTTATGATATTTTTGCGCCCGCAGTGTCTCGTACGCAGTGCGATTT
This sequence comes from Tricholauxania praeusta, assembly GCA_949775025.1. Lineage (NCBI taxonomy): Eukaryota > Metazoa > Arthropoda > Insecta > Diptera > Lauxaniidae > Tricholauxania > Tricholauxania praeusta. Next base: position 22,397,811 of record OX459031.1, on the reverse strand, counting down.
TGCATATATAGACGGCGTATCCGTGTCTTAAGATTTATAGAAGTACATAAAGTACTATCGCACAAATAAAATAAGAAAAAAGTTTTCCATTTTGAATTTGCCCAAAACTTTGACTCTTTGGCTTTGACAAAAACTGTGTCAGCATTAACTTCATTATGTAGAAAAAAAGTGATTTTACGTTTATCTAGCATGGCAAATTTCCAGTAATCATCATGTCGATTAAATTTTTTGTAAATTATTCTTGGATGACAAGCCAATCGTAAAATAATATATCTGACTATAATGTTGTTGAAATTATTACTTTAACACTAATTAATAGGTTATCAATTGATTTTGTTTTTTTTTTTTGCTGATATAGCAATTTACAACTTTGACGAATTGTTTGTAAACCTATGGTAAACAATAAAATATTGCGATTCAAAAATGTTAAACTATATGATATTTTGTTTTCATTTTTAAATTGTTTTCATTTGTTTTTGGTTATTAAAGTAACAGAACTAACCCCATGCGCGGTAAGGGGTCTTGTTAAAAACACTGGTCAACAAAATGCTGGTTACTTTTTGTTTCTTCCAAACAAGGCACCAAAATTTAAAATTAGATATCATTTATAAAATATATGGGGTTGTATAAATCAAAATTGTCGATTTTGGTCATCGTCGGCACGTATATTCTTTTCGCATAGATTTAACTACATAGTTGATCTTTTAAACTCTAACCTTTTCTCTTCTAAGCCCACATTAATTGATATCGATATCTTTTTGTTTTCTCCATAATGTCGAGAATTGAAATTTATTACACAGATCTATATAAATTCTTGTACGGCAGCATAACTGGAAAACTTCAATTTACGATATTCCTGACAAAAAAAAAAAGGAAATGTTGAAAACTTTTTATTTCATTTTTTAAATTAATTCATTAAGCTCCAATATTTTTTATTTTTATGAAACACTCTAAAGAGAGTTTTAGTTTGACATATTGTTGATAACACGGAGAAACTAAAACTCTACTCTATCCACTACCTATCTACTACTATCCCAACTAAAACTCTTGAAAAAATTTCTATAGCTATTTGGATTCGATTTTCCGATTTTTGACAAAAAATTTCTTTCATTTGGCGCTACGATGCTCTGAGTATTTCTCTGCGTACTTTGAAACGCTGTTGTTCGGGACGAAGAATAGGTATTTTTGGACATATAGCCATTAAAATTTAAACTTTTACCAGTTTTTTTGCCACGCAAGCCTTTCGCCTGGGGCGACGGTCCACTGCGCTTTTATGCCTCTATCAACAGATCTCATCGTGTTTATGGCTTATCTATTTGCCAACGTCTCTTCAGTTGAGATAGGAGTATAGTTAGCAGTCAATTAAAACCCATCATTCGAGATCTCGCGAAGCCACCGTATCCTCAATATCCGTCTCAAGTAGGAACTTACAAAGAGAAATTTTTAAATAAATTTCTTGATAGTAAAAAGTTCTCAAAAATAGCATATATAGTAAATTTTGCATTTCAGTGTTAATTTTTATTGTTAAAAGTATATTTATATATATTACAATCAACAGCATCCACAGCTCATTCATTTGTCGTAAAGATGCCTACACGGTAAGTGCTATAGACACTTTTATATCACTCATTGTATCTACCATACATGATGTACTTAGTTGCATCTTTTATCGTCTATTGCGTAATTTTGTCCCTTTGTTTTTGTTGTTGTTGCTCCTTGTTGTGTTATATTTCTTGCCAAACTTATTCCTTCCCTAAGCCCCACCAATTAAATGTTACTTTTGACTTTATTAATTTTTTATGTCGACCATCAAACACACGTTCATTATTTGTTTACGTCATTGAATCCGCCAACATACCGCGTCATTTGTACGAGTATTTGTATCTTTTTAGCCAGGTGCCTGATTAATGAAGTCAAACAAGCTTTGAAGTTCGGTTCATTCTATAGGTAAGAAATGGTAAAATGTATTTTTTTTGCTTGCTATTTACGTTTTGTGTTTTTTTAGCTTTCTGTTTACTGTTTTTTCTTGGGTATTTATTTATTTATTTTGTTTTTATTTAACTTTTGGGCTTTTGAAGTTTTGTTTGATTTTTTATTTTTTTATTTTGTTAAGTCTCGGATTGTAACAGGTTTTCAATTTCTTTGCATATTTTTTCATAGTTAGAGTGTTATTTTTGGTTGCACATGTGCGCTCGCTAAAAATGGTTTCTTGTTATGCTTTTGGGGTTAAGTGAAAAATATGCGCGGAAACTGGATTTTGGTCCAGTAGAAAAATACTACGTGATTAATGACTGACTGATTTTTGTTTTATGGAAATTTTTTATTTATTGGGTAAATATTTTCGAGGTAACTAATAATATATAGCCAACACAAATATTGATTTTTTTATATAATAATGCCTGTTTCTCCAGGGTTTTTCTGAAAAAAAAAAACGCAATATGAAAATGAGTCCTAAATTCCAATTTATCACATTATTCCGAGCTGCTTATTCCTTTAGTTTGAGTGAAATTTTTGCTGTCTAAGTACGATTTTTTATTTAACCTTTAGCGGCAACACTTAAATTTTATAACAATCTGGCACAATGGGGTACTCACGACCCCACGTTCAAAAAAATGTTATTAAAAAGCGCATTTTTAATTACTAATTTCATATCTGTGAAAGACCGTTGAAATTACTCTATTTTATATAAAAAAAAATAGTGCTATATGAGGTTAAACCCGTCCACGACCCCATGGTGCCGCTAAGGGTAAAAGTAATACACTTATGTTTTGTTTTCGGTAGCGAAGCCTAAGTTTGTTTGAAATTCACTTTAGCGATTTTTTTTTTCTATATCCTTAAACATTTTTTTCCAGTTAAGAAAAACATTGCCCCAAGAATCCGGTAAATTATTATTTTTTGATTAATCGCCCAAGAAATAAATTTAAAAAACTAACCAATTTCGATATTAATTTGTGTACTCGAGTTCTCATGGCTTGACCCAAAAAAAAAACATTAAAAAATTTCATAAGTTCAAATTAAAAAGGGTATATTTTTCAAATGTATTTTTTAGGCAATTTTTCATTAAAAAAAAAAATCAATAAAATTATAGCACTTTTCTACAATGTTTGCCTATACTCTGGAAAATTTTCCAAAATATACAAATAAAAATCGGATAAATGTGGCTGAGTTCCTAAATGACAACAAACAAAGTCATGTTATGGTTAGCACATTGTTTCGAAACAAAGCAACCCCGCAATGAAGTTGCATTGTTCAAACACATTGTCGTAATATTGAAGATTAGGAACAAATTTAATGATAAAATATCATTAAATCAAAAAAACGAAAAATTTACCAGTCCACCATTGTAAAATTGGCGAATCAGCTGTGCATCACAAAAGCATCATTAAAACTGGTGATGCGCAGTTTTCGTGCATCATAAGCAATCGATTCATGTTTAGAGACACATGATATTGCAACATTATAAAGGGTTGCGTTTAGGATCGCGTAACTTTGTATGACTGCAATTTTAAGAAAAATTCAATATATCTCGCTTGCTATTCGGCACATAGAAGTTTAATATTTAAGTTTTTCAACAAATTGCCATATGAATAAAGGTGCTAAGCAAAAATTGTCATGCAAAATATTTCAATAACTCCTTATTTTTTTTTTACGGATGCCAACGCTAAATATTTGAAAAGCTATGGCTAAAGAAATTAAATATTGGCTTATGCACAGAAATTTGCAGAAAAACTGAAACATTCAACTTCAAGCGAGTAATGTTTCCTTCAAATATGTTATCAGTCTATCATCTACTACTTACGTACTATATAAAACCGAATGAATGTAAAGGGTGTTTTTTTTAGAGGTATAGAGCTTCGAATTGAAATAAAACACAAGAAAATCGTTTTAATGTCCATCAATTTGGCTTTATTGGAAGGATAATTTTATGCCATTAATGTTTAAATATGATTTCGGGCATGTGGCCACCGCGGCTGGCTCGAATAAAGCCAATTCTACAGGTCCAATTTTGAACCACTTTTTCGAGCATATGGGGCCGTGCTTCCAAGTCCTGGTCTGTTGGCTTTGTTGGTTTGTTGGCGTAGACGAGCGACTTCACATATCCCCAAAGAAAATAATCCAATGGTGTCAAATCACACGATCTTGGTGGCCAATTGACAGGTCCATTCCGCGAAATTATGCGCTCATCGAATGTTTCCTTCAATAAATTGATTGTGACGTGCGCTGTGTGGCAGGTAGCGCCGTCTTGTTGGAACCACAACTCATCCACATTCATGCCATCCAATTCGGGAACAAAATAGTCGGTTATCATGGCTCTATACCGGTCTCCATTAACGGTAACTGACTCTCCAGCATTATTTCGGAAGAAGTATGGCCCAATGACTCCACCAGCCCATAGAGCACACCAAACAGTCAGTTTTTGTGGATGTAATGGCGTCTCAAGGGTCTCATGTGGATTCTCTTCACTCCAAATGCGGCAATTTTGCTTGTTGACGTAGCCATTCAACCAAAAATGAGCCTCATCACTGAACAAAATTTTGCGATGAAAATCAGCATCGAGATCAATCTCATTTTCGGCCCATACACCAAAATCACGACGCATTGCATGGTCTCGCGGCTTTAATTCTTGCACAAGCTGGATCTTGTAAGGTCGCAAGCCAAGATCTTTGCGCAAAATCTTCCATAAAATTGATGGACAAAGCTCCAATTGCTATGCACGGTGGCGAATCGATTCATTCGGGTCCTCTTCAACATTTTGCTTTACAGCAACAATTGTTTCTTCGGTGCGCACTGTTCGACGTCTCTGCGGATGCGTATTATCACATAGAGTAAACGTAGTGCGAAAACGACCCATGGTTAACCGAATTAATTGCTCTGATGGACGATTATGTCGACCATAAAATGGACGGAGCTTGCGGTAAACTTCGCGAACTGAACCATTATTTTCGAAATAAATTTGCACGATTTGCAAGAGTTGTTCTTTTGTCAACCTGTTCATGATGAAATGGCAAACCAAACTGAACATAAATGACATTAGAGTTGCCAGATTTGACCATAAAATGCCAGTTTTATCTCTATTCGAAAAATAAACCTCTAAAAAAAACACCCTGTATATCCGTTTGTCCTTTATAAGTTTCCAGAATCTTTATTTGATCTTAGATCCTTTGGATCTTCGTACATTCGTGGGTCTTCAGCGGAGTGCTGAAGGGCTATATGGAGTTGTACGGAGTTCAAATTCAGTAACTCGAAAAATATGGGACTAAAGACGGTGTGGAATAACAATAAAACACCTAAAACCTATTTCTTGAGACCAATGACAGCTACATAAATTTAACACATGGAGGTATATTATTTGCATCAGAAACCCTGCAAATTGTATGCGGGATTCGATAACGGGGTGTGCATCTCTCATACAACAAAAACATAAAACTCTTTGTCTAGGCACCTATAGCTGCTATAGTTCTGAAATTCAACGCTATGAATTTAAATAGTTTCTACAAAACATATTGAAAAATGCTGGCGGGATTGGAATACGTGAGCGGAGCCGTGGGGAAACAGCTAGTTCTATATAAGCCAAAAAATTTTAAATTTTCTTATGCAGAATTTTACATCAAACTGAGTAGTAGAAAAATTAAAAAAAAAAAAAAACCAACAAACTGCAAATGTTTTGAGCATTTGGATTCCAATTTTAAAGATATTCCTCTCAATTATGAAATGGGATCCTTTTGGTTCTTAATCTTTACGAGCAATTTAAAGCGGTATGAATTTTCTCCTATTATATATGATTTTTGTCTTATTTTTTAATGCCAATTTTAATAAGTGACGTTCTGAATTTTTTTGTTTTAAAGATGAGTCCTTGCGATTTAATCCTAATTCATTTGTTTTCATACTTTTTATATGAAAAATGCCCCAATTATTTGGGCTATTATTCAAGCTATTTGTGAACCATTTTGGTAAGCAAATTTTCTAAGGCTTGGATTACATCCCCATTCAGCCACAGTTTTTGCCGCGATATCGAGTATGTGAGAAATTATTCGAAAATAAAAAAGGGAGAGCACATTGGCATAATTATCCAAAATATTTGTAAAAAAATCTTTTTAAAAAAATGGAAATAAACGGATATAAAAACTCACATGTAGATAAAACTTAATTTATAAGATAAAACTAAGTTTTGGGCATTATTCCTTATGACCTAACTATTGAAGTCCAACTTTAAGTCAATTTTCTATATACACACGTGCAATATGCCTGTGTGTCGACAAACAAAAGATTTTTTTTTTTTACTGAAATTTTTATGTGTTCTTAAAATGAACAGTGCACATGTCATTTTCGAACATTACTAAGGAGTTTAAAAATTAATATAACACATATTGCAATTTGCACGAGACGAGGCGTCTCTGTGTCGCAATATACCGCACCCGTATTTGCTGCAAAATAGCACAAAAATGCAGCTGCAAAAAAATTGTGTTCAGCTCGTGTGTGTGTGTACTGACATTAAATTTTAACCAGTTTTTTTTTATTTTATTTCAGTTCCCCAACAACACCTACCATGGAATCCCCAACACTTGGTGGTTAGCAGTTGGCAGTTGGTTCTGCGCATTTTCTTCTTTTCTGCTCAGACAACATGTGGAACATTTTTTGTTTGCATTTTAAAATGCGTAATTTTGTCGCAAGTGTGGTATGAAAACCCACACAATTTTGTGAAGTAGGACTCATTGCTGCGACTGGTTGTGCTGTTAATTTAAAGTCAGCGACATTTTTCATGTGCTTGTTTTGAACTAACCAGCAACATGTTGGCAATATGAAAAAATGTAACACCTTTATGATGACATAAAAACCAAATGCTTGCAGTCGCTTGCAGCTGGGAGAGAGAGAGACACCCACTTGACTCCTTAAAATATGCAAAGCATTTTGTCAGGCAAGAAAATTTTCGTGGGAAGTATTTCAACCTAAAGAAAAGTGGGTTATTCGTTACAAAACGGTGTATTGGCATGCTATTTATTTTTATTTTTTTTGAATTTCGTATATTGTTAAAATGGAAAACACTAAATTCGATGTTCTAGTAACTTAAACAATTCCAATTGAACCAGCTTATGTTTGAGCGATTTGTCCTTATATTTTTATGCCATTTTATAATTAATAACTTGGGTGCAAGTCTTAATATATGTTTTCGCGATTTTAAGTTATATACTTGGGAAGTTTCCGTACATAGCTTAGATTTTAGCCTTTAGGTGTAAGCTAATTTCTCTAGTAAATTAATCGAAAAAATATAGAACGCAAAATAAAAACGAAACCAAATTTCGCAAAAAAAAAAAAAAGTTTAAATTTGGGTCCTGTTTCATATGAAAGTTAATCCACAATTTTAATTCATAACACCAAAATCAATAAGTATATATATTTTCGCACAAAGAAATTTGACAATGAAAATAAAGAGAAAATTAGTAGAAAAAAACAAAAAATCACCCAAAATCAATGCAAAATAGTTCAAGGGTCAAGAAGGAAAAAATGTACCAGAAAAGTCATCAGGTAACATGAAATCAGATTTTGAGAGCGACACAAATTTGATATTTGTGGGGAAATTTTTCATTTTTGAGTTTTGAGCGATATTTTTTTAAAACCTTTTGGTAAAATCACACACAAAAAAATGTGAGAAAATTAACTAAAACGGCATCAGTAATTGCTGAAAATGTTTGGGCATTTTTCCCATAAAATGTTTTGTTTTGTACGATTTTGCCTTATACTAACTTAAGTCATAGGGCAAAACGTGTGCTGATTTCAAATTTAGTAACTCAAAACCCAGTGAACTATGAAAAAAAAAAAAAACGAAAAAAAAGATGCCTATGTTTGAATTTTAAATATATTAAAAAAAAAAAATTATTTATAACTTGAAATCCATTTTGAAAAAAAAAAAAATAATAATTTAGGATAGGACAGAGTATCAAATCAAAGCATGTTAAAATAAAGTCCAAGAACTTAACTGCCTGACAGTATTGACAACACTGGACAAATGAATGGGCGAGTGGTAGAGATATTTGATGTTATCATCAGTATTAGTAGTCTAGAATTTCGGGAGATTTAAAGATTGCACGAGAGTTTTTGAATGTTTTGTAAGAGCCAGCATTATAAAAACAAGTTCGATTGCACAGAAAGTCAGTTCATGTTCCATGTGTGGTGATGAACGTTATAAGTATTTACATTTTATAAGCTTTCAAGTAAGTATACTTAATTATATCTGTGAAAAAATGAAAAAACAGCTTATGTCAACTTAGGACATATATATTTGAAACTAATTTTTCATTAGTTTAGACAAAAAATTTTCTGTAGTTTTGTAAGCAATTTAAAGTACTTATTCAGGTCTCTTTAAAACAAGGGGAAGCAAATTTCATTGAGAACTGTTATATATGGTTTTAATGCACACATTTTTACAAATTCTTAAAATATATTAATGTAACCATTCGTTGTGTATCTTTTCATTAATATTAAGCTATATTTTCTTTCAAAATTTTGTTAAAAACTTTTTTGTAAATATAGGCTGATTGTGGCTTGAGAGGTATTGTCTATAGCAGAGGTCTACTACTGCCAAAGGTTTTAAAAAATAACTGCAAACTTGTGAAAAATATATTAAGAGTGCGTCACAATATTCAATTCCTGATAAGCATATTTTTTTTCAACTATATTTAATACATATGAAAAAAGGAAATAAAAATAACTACACTGGAGGCCAAAAATATAAGACCACAAGAGATACATATGTTTGTGAACTAGAGGTCTGCATAAGTATAATCATTAACTTACGAAACTGTTACCGAAGTCAATTTTATTGATTTGAATGCGTATACATAGCGTTTGCTTGTGTTACTGTTACCATCATTATAAATTTCTCTTCTTACTCGTAATCAACTGTACGTATGTAGATGAATGCGTCATGTGTATGAATAATATGCATGTATGCTGCGAGTACAACGAGTGCCGCGATTACTACGCATTTGATATTTTGTACTACGCAGTAATGCACTTATGTTTATTTATATATTTTGTTATTTATTTTATATGGACGGAACTAACATTTTTTATTTATCGTTGTGATTAAAAAATTATACTAAAAAAACTTTGGACTTTGTAAATGTAAATATAGGGCAGTAGTTATAGTTATAGTTTTTCTAGCATCATTCTAAAGATAAGACTACCAAAAAGTATTTTAAACAGATCCACAATGATGTTAAAAAATTAATATAATCCCGGACATTCGTTTTATTTTAGTTTTCAGATAAATAAATAAAAAAGTTGCGCATGTTAATCTTCTGGCAACGCCTTGGTGCACAAATGAATTCTCTCTTCCTCACTTTCATCGAATAAATAAAACAATAAAGTACGTTATTTAGTTCGATTCATTACCTTCAGTTTTGTTGTGCGTATACATACACGAAGCTTATTCAACTTTTTTTACTTTACGCTATGGTACGCAAAGGAAATGTGTACTTGTAATTGGAGTAACAGAAAAGTGAACGAGTACTGAAACGAGTAAATTTTTGGTATCCGTGCAGACCTCTATTGTGAACAGAGCCTAAACTTTATGATTATTATTTTTTTAACCTAAATATTACTAAAAGTTGTAAGGTTTGCGCAATCCATGCGGAGGGGTTATGTCCGCAAAATTGCGGACATAATCTCCATAGTATTCAGATTAGTCTACAGTAACTTTACATAAAAGTTAGGTTAAGTGGGCAAGCTTCGGCTGCTGCTCAGGATTTACATCCTCCAATATGTCCAACACCGGCTATGTCCGTCCTTAAAAGATGAAGCCCAAAACGAAATGGGGATTATAAGTGATAAAAAAAAACGGAGATAAGGCCCATAAGATAAGACTTCAGAGGAGTCCCTTGAGCACCGAAGTTTGAGCACTCTGGCGAGTTTTTTTTCGATGCAGCGCTGGAGAAGAAATGCTGCCAGATTGTGTAGTGCCCACGGTGAAAAATGGTAGTGGCTTCGTTATGGTCTAGGGTTATTTTCTTAAAAATGAAGTCATAAATTCAAAAAAACAAGAAAATATACAACTCATCTTAGCACAATATGCTCTACCGTTTGGTTTTAACCTTATTAAAGAAATATTTATAATATAGCAGGACAACAATCCCAAATAAACTTTACAACAATGTAGGGTGTTCTTAGAATTTCTACGAGCTAACGGACGCAATCACCCGATTGAGCTTCTATGGGTAGAGCTATATAGACGAAAACGAGACAAAGGTTGTTCTGCAAAAGAAATTATGTGGAGCACACTGTTGAATTGCTATAACCCCAAGATAACAAAATGTTAGAATGTACGTAAAAGAGAATTTTATAGAATTTTAGCGATGTTAGCCTGGAGATAAAGCGAAGACTTACTCTTGCTAATATGTGTTACTATGGCCTCAGTAGGCAATTGAGTAGTAGAGACCTCTCTCGCCCGACAAAACTGACGTTGACGCTTATCCTACCCGTGCTACGGCGCAGAAGCAGGGGTTGTGACGCAGACTGATGCAGCCACGCTTACGGTGTTTGAGAGAAAAATTCTTTGCAAAGTCTTGGGTCATGTTCGCGTCGGCGACGACTACCGTATTCGAATGAACCACGAACTGTACGAGCTCTACGCCGATATTGGCATAGTCAAGCGCACCACTATCCAACGTCTGCGCTGACTGGGACATGTTGTACGTATGGACGAAGAAGCTCCGTCGAAAAAGGTGTTTGTTGCGGAAGCCGCTGGGCGACGACGGCGAAGAAGACCATGCTTCCTATAGAAAAACCAGGCAGAGGAAACCCCATCCACGCTTGATGTGACTGATTGGAGAAATTGCGTGCGAAGCAGAAGCGCCTGCAGAGAGCTTTTGAGGTCGTAACCCGGTAACGGGTTGTTATGGCCACCCAAATAAGTAAGAATGTAGAGGTGGATTTATAAAAGAAACGATTGTTTAGGCACTAAATAGAGTACTAAATAATTAACTTATTATAAAATATAATCAGAAAAGTTTTACTCTTATACTCTTGGATGTATATCATACAATTTCTACTTCCACATTAAATGGTAAAAGTTTAATATTTCTGAAGATATTTGTTAATGGTCTTAAACTTTTCGCCCGCAGTGTACATGCAAATCCCTGTATGTATGAATTTACGCAATTGGATTTCTAAGAACTAATTAAAATTTTCTAGAAATTTGCAGATTAAAAAAGACAATTTAATTATTAAGATTGGCAAAAATGTTCACATACAGAAACATGACGTACAAATTAAATAATCAAGAGACATTCTAGCTACGACGACGAGATGTACACATCAGAATCTGACAGTGAAGTGAAGTGTTTTTTCTTTTTAGTAACCAATTAAGTTCTATGAAATTTTGCTAATAAATTTGACCCATAAATTCTGCATTCTAATGTTTGTACTTTATTGTAACAATTTTTTATGTTATTCTCAGCCTATTCACATATTTCCATTTATTTTTGTATTTATTACAGAGTATCTTTGAAGTATTGCCATATTTTATACATTTTTTTTTTCACTTTTCATACGTTGTTAATTAATTCCACTTCCAGTTGAGCAACAAATTACGTTGCGTAAATTTTACACGGTTGTTTATTCATTTCGTATTACTATACCGCATTCATTGAACTATAATTTTACATGTTTGACTACAACATATCTTGATTTATTGTATGTATATTGTTGGGTATTGGTTGGATTGTTATTGATTTTATTAAATTGTACATAATAAATGGCTCATTGATACGTTGAAAGTTTATTTATTAAAATATTTAAAATTTGTTTTACTAAAAGAATTTAAAGTTCTATTCATTATCTATGTTACTGAAGACATCTGGAATCTAAACTTGATAATTTCTAAACTTTGTTTATTTTTCTGATGGTTTGTTTTGCAAATACTTTTTTTAAATCAGCCTTATCATACATGAACTCTAGTTGAAAGCATTTTAACAAATACTTAACCACATGTCGATTATTATCAGCATTTTCAACATAACCGAAATTTGTGGTTCGACAATTCATAGCGCTAATCAGCGACAATAAATAATTGTATTTAATATGTTTAATTTTGATAATAGTGAAATCGAAATTATTACAAAAACCAAACAAAAAAAAAAAAAAATATTAATCTTAGAATCAATAAAATATTGTAAGTATTTGGTGTAGAATTGTGATATTTTTGATTGGAGTCAAACCAGAAAGACGAAAAATATTGAACAACTTCAAAAGTATCCTTCATTAAAGGCTATCAAACTTATGGCAACACATAAAAAAAATTAAAGGAGATGGCAGTGTAAAGCCCAATTTTCATGTGATCTTATCTTATCTTATCTTATTCCATATCAGGGATATCAAATCAAATTTTTGTAAGAAAGAAAAAGCATGCGAACAGAACCTAATGCGCTTGGAGAATGCAAGAGTGAATAGCATACATTTGCTATCTTAATAGCATGTGATGTTCTCCCTGATATTTGATTAGATAAGATAAAATAAGAAGACATGGAAATTGGGCTTAATGGTCTGGGATTTCTTTTCTGGTCAAGGGATTGGGCCAATTCATAGGATTTAAGGAATTATGGATCGCTTCATGTACATTGGCATGCTAAAAGATGTAGTGCTGCCATATGCCGATGTAGAGAAGCCACTTAATGGAGGTAGCAACAGGGCAATGATCCACAATATACCTCTAAAGCTTGTAAGACCTGGTTTCAGAGCAATAGGATAGAAATTTTTTGGTTGGCCTACCCTGATCTCTTTGAGACCTTGTGGGATATCGTTAAAATGAATACCAGCAGAGAAAATTGCAAAACCACGGAAGATCTATTCAATCCTTAAAAATATTCTGGAAATGGATATCGCAGGATATCATTAATAATATAATGTCCTCTATGTCTTAAAGAGATGCGTATGTCGTCCAGAATAAAGGGTTTATTTGCCAAAAAAATGGAGGTGCTTTTGTTTTGTCCGTTATGTTTTCGGGCTTAAAATGTTGCTTTGATTAACTGTTTATTTATGAGGCGCGGATTTTAAAAAATAATAAAGCTATAAATAAATAAAATAAATACGCAGAATGGTTCAATAACGTCGTTTACATAAAAAATATATGTTATGAAAAAAAAAAATGTACTAAGAGGGTGCTTAAGTTTTGGCCATAGATGGGCACAAGTGCTTCTGCAAGTTCTAACGAGAGCGCAATTGAGAGTAACGAGAGAGCATTTGTGAATACGTATACAAATCTGAGCGCACAACAACGATTCAGTTCTACTTCAGTAGGAGTAGAGGTCCATATGGTTGTTGTACCACTACATGGAAATAAAATTTGCGTGCATGTTGGTGCTCATCATTGGTTTTGGCTAATACTGTATATCCTTTCGAAAGCCATAACTGCATTTAAACTTAAAAAACCCTTACCTTATTTAAGATCTTAATATTATATTCCAATAGGGAAAATGCTGAGGAAAGCGCTGTTTTAATGGTTTTTGTAAAATTATAATAAATTCTGTAGAATATATTTCAAGTTTTTGAAAAAATTGCTGATATTTTGATACATTCGGAATGAGCATAGTCTTCTCTATAACTTATGTCAAAATCACCGTCGGCAAAATTAGTGGTAGAGGCCACCTTTCGAAAAAATTAGCAATTCTGGAATTCCAAATATAATAAATAAAATGACAAAAATAAAAAACCCCAATCAGTGATAAATTGTAACTCAACAGTTTATGATAAAAGTAGAGACAACGAATAAAAAATGATGATTAAACTTAAATTGATTACGTTTTTTTAAATGAAGAGCCAAATAAATCAACACATTAAAAAAAAAAAACTTAAATACGAAAGTAGCAGAAAAAAAATGTATAAAAATAACTAAAATTAGAAAAAAGGAGCGAGAACAAGCAGAAAAACAATTTAAAATAAAAAAAATAAACAAATAAATCATATAATAAAAATAGCAACAACAATACGAGCTTTCAATCAACGGCAGCAGCAGCAAAACTGAACTGAGCAACTGATGACAAAGAGTCAGAGAACAAAAAAAAAAAAAAAAAAAAAACAAAAATGATGACAATTCTACACATAGACAAAATGTCCAATTGACAAATGGACAGACTGACAGAAAGACGTATAAGCAGACGGAAGACAACTAAGAAGTAGCAACAACTCAACCACAAACATCAATTGAATTGTTGCCACAGCAGCAACAGCGACAACAGAAAATAAAAATAAAACGTATTGTTCTCGTTCTCGTTGTTGTCGTTGTTGTTGTTATAAAGCTTTTTGTAGAAAATTACGTGAAGGAGATTCCACATTATAATGCGCTTGCAATTAGGCCTTGTTAGAGTGAGGGCAAAAAAGAGAGGTTAAGAAATGTTTCTTTTTTTTTGGAATGAGATGAAGCGAGAAAAGAAGAAGAAAACAGCTTGTTTGCATTACACACCTGAAACATCCACAAGTAGTGTTGCCGACGTATACAAAATATTGCTAAGGAGGAAACATTTTCAAAAATTTTCGCTTTTAATAAAAATCATATTTTGACTTGTTAAAAATTCGAAGATAAAATAAAAATTGTGATAAATATGATTCAATTTATCGACAAAATAATAAAAATGCAATCAAAAGTTGGACGACGCAACTTATTTCGGAGATATAACCATCAGAAATCGCGGGTAGAGATTTTAAGTAAATCTGTTTAAGTTTGAAACCCCTAAATTGATTTTCGAAACATGAATGTGAGATGAAAGATAATTTAATAAGCTCAAATATTTGTATATAAGACTTTTATATATAACATATACATATGTATGTATGTACAAACATATTATTCGGGACATACCGACTTTTCTGAAATATTGAACGATTTTTGTTTTTTTCTAAAACCATTATTTTTATCAAAAAGTGCTTTATCGACCTATTGTTTTACTAACATACATATTAAGAAAGCTCAGTTATTGTCCTTTAAAGTTACGTAAAATTTGTGTAAAATGATATCCATATTTTGGTAACCATTCTAGGGGTTCCCAATTTATACCGATTTTTAACTTCCGCTGGCTATATCTTCGAAACTAGGTATTTTCCCCAATTCAATCCGTAGTCATTCAATCTTCATCTACAAAAAGAAAAAAATATTGATTCTTATTATCAGTTTCATTTATTATATCCACGACCGTTGGCATAAATTTCATTAAGTTTTGATCCTGAAGGCAAAATTTTTGATTCTGCAGGACACACTGTAATTTTGTTAGATCTGTCTAGTAAAATTTTAATTTTTCCTAAAAAAAATATACATATGTGAATTTTCAATATTTGTATCGATCAAATTTGAAATCGAGAAATACCCGAGAAAAAAAATTTCGACATGAAGCACATTGCAAATGACACTACGCAAGCTTTATAAAAAATGCAATGTTTGTGAAATTATTTTTTTTTTGGTAATCTTAATATATATAAATCTCGTGTCACAATGTTTGTCCTCAATGGACTCCTAAACCACTTAACCGATTATAATAAAATTCGCACACCATGTGCAGTTCGATCCAACTTGAGAGATAGGATAGTTTAAGGTGCATATTTAGGGTGGCTCTCATACACATTTTTTTTATAATAGCATTTTCACAAATACCACTTCATCGATTCACATGGAATTTACGCCACGTAGCTTTTATATTAAGAGACACTGTTTGGTTCATAAAACTTTTATTTAGGGTGTATGCTTAGGGTGGCCCTCATGGAAAAATATTTTTAAAAAAAGCATTTTCACGAAGACCGGTTAATCGATTCACACCGAATTTACACCAAGTAGCTTTTATACAAAGAGGCATATTTAAGCTTAAAAATTTTTTATTTAGGGTGGCCCTCATTTAAAAATATTTTTAAAATAGCATTTTCCCAAAGGCTACTTCATCGATTCACATGAAATTTACACCACGTGTCTCTTATATTAAGAGACATGATTTGATTTATAAATTTTTTATTTAGGGTGGCTCCAAACATAACTTTTTTTAAAAAAATCATTTTCGCGAAGACCGGTTAATCGATACACAGCGAATTCACACCACGTAGCTTTTATATTAAGAGGCATAGTTAAGCCTACAAAGCTTTTATTTAGGGTGGCCCTCAACAGCAATATTTTTAAAATAGGATTTTCACAAAGATCACTGCATGGATTCACATGGAACTTACACCATGTATCTTTCATATTAAGAGGTAAAGCTAAGACCGTGCAGAACCATGCCTTCCATATAAAAAGATACCATAATTTGTGATGCAGATGAATGAAGCTAGATACATATATAAAATGCACGGGGCAAAAGAAGTTTCAATGAGAAAATGGGTGGTGCCACACCTTCCGTATGCGAATAAAACATTTTATATATATCAGCAATTATTTGATGCAGATGATTGAGACTTGGTAATATATAAAACACAAAAACTATAGTAAATTAAACTCATCGCTCCACCTAGCAGTAAGGCCAGAAAAATGTCTGCCAAGTCTACTATACTATACTATATGTAAAAAAGTAGGGACAGAAGTTGATTTCACTTTAACGATGGGCTGATTCGCTTTTACATTCCATAGCATACAGCTTCGCGTCACCTACCGGAAAGGGCAGAACAAACGTCTGCCGGGACAGCTAGTTTTTCTATAAATTTTTAGCGAATTTTTTTTTATTTTTAGAAAATTTTAGTTCAAATTTTGTAAAAACCATTTTTTAGGGGTTGTTATCTTTAATTTTTGAGTGCTTTTTCTCTATATCTACCTACTAAAATTCTAAATTCAAGCAATGCAAAAATGACTATTATGGAATTCACACTTAGCTGTCAATTGGGCTGGTAAAATGCAATATTGAAATTTTACAATACATTTTACGAGCTGCTAACTTGTGTTGTTATTGTTTCCCATATAAAAGCAAACTACCAGTAGCCGATAAATTTGAATATGCCCTACGTTGTTTTAAGTAAAAAACAAAGACGTCAAAAAAAGGCACACTCACTGTTGTACAGTTTGACATATCGTAATTTTGTCACATTGCAATTTTACTATGAAGTGTGAATAGCATAAATGATTCAATTGACGAATTCAATCTCTCTTTACGAATATCAACTACAGTTGTGATGGTAACACTGCCTCTTACAGAAAAGACGAGAGCGCAGACACACACCCACTAATGTTGGATCACTTTTTAACTCTAGTCAACAAAAAAAAAAGTTTTACTTTATTATTCATTTTGTTACATTGTACGCTATCTCTGCTGTTTCTGTTCCATTTTATTTATTTATTTTTTTCACTTTGCTGGTAATGCTCAATTTTGTTTTTGTTATTTTAATTGAATAAAAATGTTGAATTTCAAAGCCCCATTCAACTTGAAAGCAATTGCTCTAATAGTTGAAATGTTCTCGAACCTTGGCGTTCAACTTTGCATTCAATTTGTTATTTGTTGGAGCAGTTGCTTGGCGAAGCTACTGCTCTCACGTGGTGGGAAAAATTAATGAAAGAGAGAAGAAATTAAAAACAGTCATGTATTTGTGAGAGAATTCAATTTGGATACATTCACGGTTGCCACTTAAGTACAATTGTACCTGAATTAGAAAATAATATATTTAATATTTTTTGCATTTGGTACGTAGTAGTACTGTAATTTGGTACATTTTTGAATCATTTTGCATAAGAACAACGAAAGGCTCATAGCTTCTACTTAGCCAAATTGAAAAAATTAAATGTAATGAAAAAATTCGTACGGAGAAATTAAAACGTTAGAATTCTATGCTTAGGGGTGCTGTTGGTGAACTTCAAATTTGCAAATAAAAGGATTTTTTGTTTTGTTTTACTGATCACTACGCGGATAGGCTGTAGGCCAAAATTATTCATTTATCAATCCTTTCTGAATTACCTATTTTTATGTAATTTTATACGGAGGTCGCCCTTTCTAAGTTTTTCCTTACTTTTCGATACTTTGAAATTTTATCGAACTTTCTAATGCTTTCGATATTTTCCGGCTTTTTGGAAGATTTTGCACTTCTATTGACTTTTTCAATGTATTTCGATGCAAATAGATAGCTTTATACTAATTCGAAACTTTATATATTTTTCGATACTGTTCGACACCATCGTACTTTTTAATAAAAAAAAAAAAATGTTTTCATCCAATTTTTGCAAAAATTTGTACACTTTTTTTTTAAACTTGACACTCAAGGTGTAAAATTTTAGTTGCAAAAATTCACCATATGGCACCTTGGATACATTACAATTATATTTCGTAGCTGCTTCAAAGAGAGGGAATTCCCAGCACTTTATGAATTACTACTAAATTACGTTGATTACGCGAGCATTATGTTTTTGGTTTTGTCATTTCACTTATTAAAATTTTATGTGTTACCTTACGAATGATGTTCTTATTGCAGATATACAAACATACATACACATACATACTAAGATAGTTTTTGAATGTAACAGACTTGCAATATGGAAAATGTGGGCGTGACAAGTAAAAGTTTGTATTTAGTTTGTGGTTTTAATTAAATTTGTTCTTTTTTGAGCTTGTTTACATTAAACTGATCTTTTCAAAAAACTTTTTTTTTTTTTTTTTTTATTTAATACGAAACTTTATACATCATATTATTAATGCTATGAGTTTCTATGAAATTTGTTCTTTGTTAATTGAAAAACTTATACGCATTCTGGAGATGGCGCTATTGTCTTTCAAATGATATACTTTTTGATATTTTTCAGTGGTTCTCTTAATTGGAGATCATCCATAAAATTTCATCAAAATTCATCCAAAATTGATCGAAAAAGATTGAGATACCATATTGATTTTTCGAAATTTTTTTAACTACAAATGATTTTATTGAAATTTCATTAAATTTTATAGCGATTTAAGATAGTCTGAAGTCAAACTTTGAATATTCATAGCCTTTGAATTATGATTCCGAAGAAGAAAAAAATTACATTCAAAATCGACGACAGAAAATGTTCCATTTTTGTATGGAATTGTTCCAGTCAATCTTTGAGTTCAAAAACGGTATGCAGCTTATTTCGAATGAGGGTGGTCTGAAATAATTAAACGGTTACTTACAGGTTTTACAAATTATATTTAACATTCTCTAGCCTTAAAGTGGTACATTTTCTAGCAGAAGAGAGAAAAAAAAAAAATAACAAAATTAAAATATTTTCAGATCAATGGGACCCTTCAGTGTTGTCTACGATTTTGTATGCAATTTTGAGAAAAGATTTCAGCATCAAATTTATCAAATGTATAACATTAAATAAGGGTGGTAGAAATTCGATCAACCTCGACTACTTTTAAAATATATGCTTCATTTAAATATAAGAAAACTCAGCTAGGGATCATAGTTAAAAGTGGAATTTTGACTTCTTTCCAAATTTCTTTTGAGCCTTAGCGCACACCATGATCGACTGCGTATAATTTTAGGTGCTAGGTCAATTAAGCAATCATGTACAAGATATTGATTGAAGGTTTTTATTTTTTCATAATCTAGCTGTGTTCTGAGTACAAGAGGAGAAAAAAAAAATCAATTTTTGTTTACAAAAAAATTACAAATGATATTTTCTTAAGAATTTCTATGAAACTTGAATATATATTGGTTTTACAACTGATAGTGGCTATCTACAATGTACGTTCTTTTAATTGTTTCCCCTAACATTTGCGATAAAAGTTCAAGTTCAAGACATTTATTGTGATACTGATACTATGAGTTTTTGATAATCAATTAAAAATTCTAGCACTAGGTATATTTGATCATTTAAGTATTTTGCTGACGACAGCACAACAGCAAAAATTAGATACGACATTATTTTTGGAAGTTTTATTATAGAAAACTATATATCGTACACGCATGTGTGTAGTATATGTTAATAAGACATTTATGTTCTGCCAATTACTTCAGGGCAAACTTTTAACGAGTAAAAAATGTCACCATAATGAAGTCCAAAAGTTACCTTTTGGGGTATCTTCGAAATATCAATTCAATTTTTTTTTTCGGAGAAATTAAAAGTGTGGAAGGTGGCTGTGTCCAGAGGTCAATTTCGTTAATTTTTTTAGAGTACTTTAGAGTATATGTAGAAGCTACTGCGAAATTTCCTCAAATTTGTGGTACATATTAAGAAGTAAGATTCTACTATTCTTGTAAAAGTATATTCTGGTGTTGAAAAAACATGCTTCTCAGTAGAATTTCATCGAAAAATATGCAGAGTCTTGAGCAAATAAGTTCTGAAGAGACCACAATAAGTAAACATAGTTCATTTAGAGTTGTTAGTGCTAGTTTTTTTTTGTAAGAGTTTATCTTAGTTTAAAATCAGTCTTTATTTTTTTTTTGTATTTAAGCTCCATTTAAGAATGCACATGATACAGGGAGATTTTTTTTTTCAAATCTGTCTTTAAAATTTAGGTTGGATTTAATTCAAACGACATTTAAGTAAACTTAATTAATATAAAGTTTAAGCCTTAAACTGAAAAGCTGGACCTTACAAGGCTTTGACAGTTAAGTTACTAAGCAAATATCTAACATAATCTTTTTTTAACATTTTCAGAGAAAAAGATGGCAACAATTTTAGCAGAAATAAAAATCTACCCAAAAGAAATAACAAAAAGATTAAGATTTTAATATAAACAACGTTTATTAGAAAATCCAAAAGATATTAAAATAAAAGTTGCACACAAATAAAAAAAAAAAAAACAATATATGAACACAGTTCAAAGAGCCACTATGACGAATATAAAAAAAGAAAAAAATGAAGAAAACAAGTGATATACCAAAATAGCCAGAAGGGGAGATTCCAAAGTCAAACAAGTGAAAGACATTCCCACAAAATGGCAACAACAAAAACGACAAATAAAAAAACAAACATTACAACAAGTGTTCAGAGACGAATGATGGAGGGCCAACAGAAGATGTAAACAAAAATTAATAAAACTGGCAGGGGTGTTATGTTTGGCCTTGTCAAAAATTAAATACCCTACGCTGTTAAGTGCGACGAAAAGTTTTTGTGAAAAGAACATGGCACACCGTAGCATATGATTTAATTCCTTGTTAGTGAAGTGTTTTGTTGAACCAAGACTTTCCATGTCTTAGTCGAAGCAAAGTAGTGAGCCGGAAACTCACTCGCTCTAGCCAAAATCTAAACCAGTGTTAGGGGGCCATCCATTTATTACGTGAGTCAAAATACGGGGGGAGGGAGTCTGGTAAAATCTCACAAAATCTTACCAAGGGAGAGGTGGGGTCGTCAATGAAAATCTCATGTCAACTTTTTAATGAAGAGAGTCTACATTATTATAAATGCTTAGATTTAAAAATTATAAGGCAATACTCACGGAAGGGAGGGGGGAGTCCAAATTATCAAGAAACACCTCACGTTATTAATGGACGGCTTCTTAGGCATTCTGCCGCCTGCGGGCAACTGCGCCAGAATTTAAGCAGAGACTGTACTTATACTCGTTGTGTACACAACGTAATGCGATTCGGCCGGCGCATTACCATAGTATACAACTTTTAATGTGTCGCGCCCTCTTATTAAAATGCATTCACTTTTTGCCTGGTAACAGTCCAAAGTATTCCTTATTTTTGTGTTCAAATAATACACCTACCACGCCCTCTCCTATGCGTTACAAATGAAATGACAAAATGCATGTACGCCAAGTGTAGGGTACAAAAAGAAGGCGCAACAGACTTGAAAAAACACTCATACAATTCGACAATTCCAATGAAGCCATGTTATAGTTGTGGCATGAAGTTGAAGAAGACAACACATTGTTGATATTAGTGAGGTAGAGCGGTGCTGAGCTGTGGCATTCCCAAATTTATGATGAAACATTACTCAGCAAAGAAAACCAAAGGAAAAAGTGAAATAACAAACTTATAAAGAAAAATAAATGTGTTTAACCCATTGGAAGCTGTAATTGCTATGTAAGAAAATTTAATGTTTCCAGCATAAAAAGTAATGCTTTAAGGCAACACTGGTACACAACTGGTTAAAAGCGGTCCTTAGCAGATAAAAGAACGCATGGATAGATGAACAACATGATAGACAAATAAACATTGAAAAAAAAAAAACTCAAAAAAAAGTACTACTCGCATGTAGGTGCGAGAACTAGAGATCAACAGACGTCCGTGTAAGACGAACAATATATGCCACATATATAAGACAATAGAGACGAATGAGCCGTGATATAAACGTTGTTTTTTTGTTTAATTTTTGAAGGAAATACAATGGCAACAAATGCGTACTACTTGTACATCGTCGTCAAGTTGGCGCCTTGTGTATATTGACAGCAAAAACATTCAGCGGGCAAAACAGAAATGAAATAAGGACTCTCTCTCACAAAATGTTGGTGGATAAGTGGTGAGATGTTAGGTGTTTGGAAAAAAAAGACCATATGCTTTGTCAGATAGCAACAGTTTAAGTGTGGAAATTGGATGAAAATACGTTTTCTGTTGAAATTGCGAATAATAAATAAATGGGTCTGGATGTGCAAAAAAAAAATAAATTAAGAGCCAAAGAAAGTGAAAACAGAAAGTAATATTGGTATGAGATTTAGTGAACTACAATATACATACTTTGCATGTACATATTTATGTATTTCCATTAGGCGGAAAATTTACTTTTGTCGATTAGAGTATTGTCATAACTTTTTGGGAAGTTTTTCAGTGAATTTTTAATTAGAAGACTAAATTAACATTTAGTAAGATGACATGATAACTAAAGTTTAGGAAGTTATTAAATATGAATTGGATACAACTCGTATTCGTACTAACCTCAGAGGTTGTACTTTAGATTAAAATAAAAATAACACGATTTGTCATAAAAATATTGTTATTTTTCTGGTTGGATGACTATATTTTTAATATTCGAGAAGAAGATCAAGACGAGCAAAGCGACACATGGCAAAACAATAATTTCGACATTGAGTTCTCACAAAGCTCCTTACATTTTGTGGATATAAAGGCCATACAAAATGGGTATTTTAATATTCAAAAATAAATATTTTTCATTTCGATCGACTAAAATCTACTCATAAGCGTACTTAGGGGATGGGGCGAAGGGGTTGGCTGCATTGCGAGCAAAGTCTTGGGGACAAAATGGTCCTCATAATATGGTATTCAAAATAAGCAAAACAAAAAATTTTTATAAGATTTTGTGAACCTATTTTTTTAAGGTCTTATGATGAAATATATCTTATTTTCTTCTTATCCCAAGACCCCGCTGTAGAAAAGTCGAGTGTATAAAGATTACAGGATGGGATGTATGGGAAAGTGAGCCATTTTTTTTCAAGCATAAACCAACGCTCAGGGGATGCCCCCTATAAATACAATGCACCGTGTTGGTTTTAAGAAAAGGAGAGAAGAAAGAGGTAAGTGGGATAGATGGAGTAGTATCGGTGAATACTCTTCTTGAACTTACTGATTTCACAACTCCCGGGGAAGACAGACACCGGCAAGCTGTTCCACAACTTAATAGTGCGGCCAAAGAAAAATTATCGTGAAAGTGTGATGTCCTGTTGAACACCGACGTGACGCAAAAGGGATGGGTCTGATGGGATGCCTGAGTGCTGTGTGAGAAAATCCGTGCTGATGGAATCAGTTCATGTATATCTCTCTAGAGCACATACCGTTATAATAACTGAAGAAAAAGTGTTACACACCCTACGTTATGC
This sequence comes from Tricholauxania praeusta, assembly GCA_949775025.1. Lineage (NCBI taxonomy): Eukaryota > Metazoa > Arthropoda > Insecta > Diptera > Lauxaniidae > Tricholauxania > Tricholauxania praeusta. The sequence goes on along the minus strand of OX459031.1, from coordinate 22,374,124 downwards.
CGCTGGTGAAGGGAATCGATAGAGGCGATGACAGATTCATCACCTATTAGTTTTATCACACATTGCTGAATACGATCTAGCAGCTCCAACGTGGTTTTTGGAGCCCAGGCCTAAATGTGTGAGTTGTTTTCTAGCTTGGGTCCAATATAAGTAAAGTAGACAATTCGAAGATAAACTGGAGTGAAGTATTTCTTACACCGTTTCAAAAAACCAATACACTTGACCGCTTCTTTCGACACATCGAACACATGATCTGATCCAGAACGTCAAGAGTTGTTGACCTCGCAATGTCTAAGCCAGCCATATTAAGAAAAGGAAGGGAGTAATCCATTCGCCTTTGAGATAACATACAGCACTGGGTTTTAGTAGCACTGAAATTGACTCGGTGTATACGACCCCACTTGGTGATTATGTTGAAGCAGAAGACTAAAAATAGTTTATGGGGTTACATTGTTGAATCCTATCCCCAACATGGGTTGCTACCAGTTTTTGGGGTAAATTTGTAATAAAATACATATATAAAAGTTTGAAATGTGTGCCAAAAGATAAAGCTCGAAGAGCCTAAATAAAATATATAGGGTTGCCTGGTCGAATCCAATCTTAAACATGAGTTGCCACGTGTTTTTACGGCCAATTTTTCTTAAATTGGTGGCAATACTAGGTTGGGACAGGATTCGACAAGGCAACCCTGTGTATTATTTTTAGACTTCTTCGAGTTCTATCATTTGACATATATTTTGATTTATTACATTATACAGAAAACAACAAAATTGGCTGAAACTCGAGCATTTTTGGGCATTGGCACAAGCTCAGACCAGACAACCCTGTTTCGTTAGTTTCGCTTTTTTACAGCGGGCTCTCCGCCTATCTGGTGTTTGTGATGTAAAAAATTATGTCTTTTTTTTCTTTTTTTTTTTTAAATAAAATTTTTTGGTGTAAAAAATAAAAATCCCTGGGTAGGTGCGTCAAATTACTTATTCGGCAAGGGCGGAAAATGTGCACGGTACGGTGTTTAAACAAACACATTATTCTAAATAAGACAAGAAAATCTTTAGAAGGAGCAAAACGAAACCACAGAGAAAATTTTGTCTTTTTTTTTTAAATTTCGCGGATACTTGATTATTTTACAGGCTATACACATCCCAAAATATCGAGGAACACAAAAGTCAACGCGAAATCCGTTGTTAAAGCAAGGTAAGCATAAAGCTATATAAAAAATTAGCAGTTTTGTACAAGTGGGTGCTGAGCTCCCCACACATGCAAAATGTTTTAAATGCTATATTGAGAGTGTTTTTCAAGTCAATAGCCTACCTGTATTAATTTTAATAATCATATAAGAAAAAACTTTTAAAATCTGATAACCTTTTAACAAAAGATTTCATTGAACGATCTCCCCGACATAAAGAAATTATCTGATTTCCTAGTTCACTTATTCCTAGTTCATCATGAATCGGCGAAATGTTTGACAAAACTGACGGCACACGTGACTGATATTGCACTTTGGAAGAGCTTTGTGGAGGCCCAATACTCCGTGAGGAGATATAAGAAATAAGAGAAACGAATTTAATATCTTGGACAATAACTCTGCAAGGAAATTGATGAGCTCAACAAATATTACAGTTGATTGCAATACACAATTTTTTCTCTTAAGTAAATAATGCTATCGCTTGTATAAAGGATTTTCTTCAGAAAATTTTTGTTTTTTAACTTATGCGATTTTTTTCTGACTTTGGACAATATTTAATTTTTTTTGTTGGTTTTACTAATTTTTATTTCTAAAAAGGCACATTTCTTTGGGCCTTTCTATGAGCAACAGTATCCTCCCTACAGCCCAAAAGCATGCAACAAATAAATATTTTATTGTCTGTCTCCAGTAAAATAAGTTTGAAAAAAAGGGAGCAAAAAGTTTTTACTCGTACACAATTATTTTCTTTGAAAACGCCGCCGCCAGACAGACAGTCGTCAACGTCGCATTTACTGTTGTCGTTATCGTCGTCATCGTTATACCAACAAGTCTTTGCCAGTTTTTCTTGCCTCCTTTCAATTTCAGTCAAAATAAAGAAGATGACATGAGTTCTTGTTAAGTGAAAAAAAAAAAGAAAAAAAAAATAAAGGGAGATCTTTCTGTTGCGTCAGCAAAGGTCAGTGTTGTGTAGAATTATCGACATGTGTAGATTTATTTATTGATTAAACAACAAGTGTCACAAAGTCAATTTAAATTCAAGAAAACGTACAAATTTTGTCAAAAGGAATTTTAAAAAACAAAAGCGTCAAAAATTTAAATTTTTTACTTCTCCAGAAATTTTTTGGTATTTTTTTTTTCTCAAGTTTTGAGCGATTTTTCATTTTTATTTTAACCCTTTCACTACCATTGTACACTACCATTGTACACTACAGTGTACACATCTTTCAAAAATAATTAAAATATGATTGCAAGTACTTGATCAATTTTTTTTTGCACCATCGTGTTTTTTAAAGAGTAGTCCATGCGACGGTATTTTTTTTTTGTGTATCTTTACAAAGCAGTTCATTCTAGTATCAATATTAGGTGACTTTGTGCGTGAATTTTGTTTCGTTTGTGTTTCATTTACTTTGAATTATAATTAGAACATCAAAAAGTTTATTTAGGCATCGAAAATAATTTTTATTTATTTGCTGAAGTTTCAAAGAGTGTTTTTGTGCTTTTACCTGGAAGATTCGATAATCGGTAAGTTCTAGGCAATCATTTGAAGTCAATGACACTGTAGTGTACATGGGTAGTCAAAAGGTACTAAGGAACATGTTTTCTTTGTTTTTTTGCATATGGTTTCTTGCTACTCTATCAACATTTTAAAAGTAAATTTTAAGTTGGAACTGAACCCTTTTTCGCCACCGTAAATTTACTTTTTTTAAATAGTAGTGGCAGTTATTTTGCAGTTTTTTTTATAGTGTAGAAGAAAAAATGCATCGTTGGAGATTGACGAACGAATATATTGTGGCATGTCTAGAGGATTGCTCAGATGTGGATGACGGCGGCGATACCGATGAAGAAGCGGTTGTTATTAAAGATGTCGTAAATAAGTCATCAAAAGATACAACGATGGAATGGGTGGTGTTGATATTCTCGATCAACTTGTTGCATATTATCGTATCTTTCTCAAATCAAAGAAATGGACGCTTCAAGTAATCATGAATTTTTTTGAAAATGCTGTAAAACGCTGTAACTTCCGCTTGGCTAGAATACCGTAGAGACGCAGGACAAGCTCACATCGTATTCAAAGAACAGCATGATCTTATGCATTTTCGAATGCAGGTATATAATGCCTTAGTTCTAATGGGGAAACCTTCCCTTAAAAGAGTTGGACGTCCTTCAAGCAGCTCACTTCCAGAAAATCCTAAAAATGACAAACGACGCTATGTGGCTCCAATCAAAGACATTCGTTAGGATGCAATTGGACATTTTCCATTCTTCGATAATACAACTGTACCTGGACTTTGCAAGTTGCCAAATTGTGCAAAAAGATCTTACATAAAGTGCGTGAAATGTAATGCACACTTATGTGTTCAACGTGAAAGCAATTGTTTCCTCCCTTATCATACAACCTAATTAATGTACTTCAGTTACTTTTGCATTTTTCTAAATACATTTTATATTTTCCTATCAATAAACAATAAAAAAATTTAAACTAATTATGATAAAAATTACTATTAATTTCTACAACCCGTGACTACCAATGTGCACTGTAGTGTACAAAATTTCTGAGGGTGGAGGAGGCGTTAACCAATTTTTTTTTTTTTTTTTAAACTAATATTAAGCGTTTTAAATAAGAATCAGAAGTCAAAAAAATTATTCGTCTTCTAACAAAAAGTCGAAAGTGAAAGGGTTAAGAAAATTCAAATCTTACTACATGTCATAAAAATTATTTTGGCTGAGCTTTGTGTACAATGGGTTTTATATAATTTTTTTTTGGCAACCTATTCTACGAAATTCTCTACACAATGCATAATACTGCACAACACTGATAGCAGTCAGTTGTGCAACAGCCTGAATTGCCTCGTCGGGACTAAAATTTGAGATTCTTGATTGTGGTTCGTAAAGTTCGACATGAGTTGTGTAGTGTGTTGTCAAAGAGATACTGATTCAAATGGTATTGATGCAAAAAGCCAACAAACAACAACAGAAAGAGTAATAAATAAAAGGACCAAAAGGGTCTTAAGAACATGTACAACTCATTCAAGTGTGCTGGGACACTCTTGTTAACTGAAGCTGGTTGGATCTTAACTATGTTGTAAAACTCGATTGAGTCTCTCATATCACGTACATGTACGTTTTTTTTTGACTTTAAATTGGAGTCACTTTTTTTAATCTGATATTATTTGTTTCACCTGTTTTTTGGTCTTTTTCCTTTGTTTATTTGATAGTGTTTCCCTTAAGCCCATGACTTTTAAATTTGTTCGAAACTTTTTGTTGTTATTTCCAATTGTCTCCATAATTTTTTGTCTTGTTTTTCAGGTAGTTGTTTGTTTTCGATTTATATATATATTTTTTTATTGTTGCGATAGTCTTTTTTATATATTTTTTAACGTTGATTTATCTTTTCGCGTTTTGTAAGACGTCTGCGTAATTTTCTACCCCCATTGTTTGATGATGCTTTGAAGACGTCAAATTTTGTATCAATTCTGAATTGTGCAAAGTAAATATTTGTAATTTTAATTCAATATCTAATCTAATCGATATTGATTTTGATTTCAGCACTTAAATTTATAAAATTGATTTTATAGATAAGATTGTTAATTACCTACGAAATACTAATGTGAAATCTATTGCAAAACCATTTGTAATGTACTATAGAAGTCTTCAACTTACCTGAAAAATAGAAAGAAATTTGTGTGAGTTAAATGAATTGATGATACTTATAAAAAATATATATATTTTAAAAAAATAGTAATGTAACGCCATTATTTATATTTGTTCACTGTATTAGGAGTAATAAATCTAAGGACATTAGACTGCCACCATAAAATAAAAAACTTTCAGAAACACCAACAGATTTAAGGTCAGTCCTCACAGTTTTGCAACAGCCTTCGCACACAGACAGTGGATGTTTTTACCATGGAACATAAATTAAGCAGAAGCAAAAGAGCAAACTTTGGTTGCTCCTGAAGACAAGAAAAAATTTGATAAATTGCACTAATTTATGGTTAAACTTATCGAAATAAAAAGAAGCAAACAAAATTGAGACAAAAAAAAATGTATATTGATAGGTACAAAAAGCAAGGCATATTAAATTGATTAAATTTTTTAAATGTTTCACTAAAGTTATATTGATTTTTTCACTTTCTGGCATACATATTATGAAAGGTCTGGGCGAGATGATTAAAAAAATCGAGAAGGATTTAATTTTGCAGAAACTAAATTAGTGCAAGCCAAAATACGAATTTTTGGCACATTTTTTTAAGTCCGTTACGTTTGATTCTTCGTCTGCCGTCGAAAACCAAAAATTATAGTTTTTCTCTCCGATTTTCAAGATCAACACAATCTTCTTTCCAAAAACAACAATTTTTAATCATCAATAATTACACGAATTGGAGACAAAGTAAACAATGTATTCTTCTTTAGAATAATTTAAAAAATGAAACCGAAAGTCATCTTATTTACGAAAATTTGCAGAGTAGTGTATTTTATTATATGGCAGCTGGGATGAGATCTGTCGCTTAAAATATAGCAGTGAAATGCAAACACTCGCAGCGTGAAAAATTCGGAAAAGATATTGAAAGAGTCAAAAATTTTGAAAAGTCGAACAAATTATGAAAGTCGAAAAAATGTAGAACAAATAAAAATAAGTTGGAAAAAAGTTGAATAAGCTAAAAAAATTGGTGAATAACTATTAAAAAGAATTGATGAAGTCGAAAAATTTTTTAAAAAGATGGATTTTTGTTCAGCTATCAAAGAACTCATTAGAGTACAAATTTTCAGTAAGTAATATTTCATTTTGAGCTGGGAAATTAATTTTTTCCAATGATACTCAATTCGGGCTCAGTGTGCGTCATGATTTGGCAAACTGACAGCATTTTGTTCAAATCATAATGTACTAAAAAAAAGCATATTCGAAATAAATCGTAGATGAGCAGTTTTTTGTGATGCCACGTTCCGGAAAGTCCGGATGTTTTATAATATTCAATTAAATAAGAAATAATTTTGGGCCATACTTCCAGTAAAATCGCTAAGACTTTAAAGTTCAATAACATAAACTTTAGAAAACTTATAGAGTTTACTGGGTGGTCACACTAATGACCTACTAATTTTTTGCTAACAAAATACAATACTCATAAAAGCTGTATTCCTCTATTTCATAGATGGACAAAATTTTGGAAGCAGGAGCTACGTACAACAAAAGCAACAAAAACAACAATTACAACAACAAAAATAGCCATACCATAAATCAAACAACATGAGTGTATAAATAAAAGTACACTGATCAAACGAAACCAGAGAAGCTGTCCTCATAGTGCGCATTGTTGTTTCCTTGATCGCTCGCTTCGTTTTTTTTTTTGTTTTTTTTCGGAATGATGCAACAATAACAATAATAAAAATCCTGTACATAGCTAGTATAAAAAACCACAACGATAAAAATATGCGTAGGAATAGTGAGTGCATGTGTTTGTTGTTTTGGTGATTTTTCTTAAGAAAAACGACGTGTTTTTTGCAAAGAGCTAAAATTTGCTCATTTTTCCTTTTTTACCCATCGCTGCTCTATTTGAACGAGGCAAATATATATCATGTGTATAGGACATTGCACAAAATAGTTTCATAGCTTTAAGTTTTGTGAAACAATAATACTTAAAGAAAAAAATATTTTTAAGGCAGAGCCTAGACAGCACCTTATGGAATATCAGAAGCAAAATAAAATTAGTTGAGAAAAAAATGTTCCAAATACAGTAGAATCTGGTTAATCCGGATATGACCTAATCCGGATCATACTGTAATCCGGACAGGTTGAAAAAAGTAAAAATTTCCATTTCCAATATTTTTAAATAAATATTGATTTGATGTATATTCCATTACTTTTTACTTATTTCTTACGCTTATTTTGAATGGATTGTTTTTGTTTTAATACCTACATTACTATTATTTGTTATAATAAATGAATTCGCATTTATAAATATTTTTTTTTAATAATTTTTATATGTCTTTGGTAATCCGGATCCCCGCATAGTCCGGATTGGGGTCGGTTTCAATTGATCCGGATTAGCGAGATTGTACTATGATATGTTAGTGTTTTTGAAAAATTTATATGCTAGACAGTATGAATTATTCCTTAAAATATTTGCTTTTTATTTGCATACATATTTGTTTTTAACTCTTTAAGGTTATTAATTTTTCATTATAAGTTGAGTTAAATGTGATTTCCTACAAATGCTGTAGCTCCTAGCAAAACAAAATGTAGTAAAATTTTAACGTAAAAGCTTAAGATTATAAAAAGACGTTAGATATCTTACAATTACAACGCATGCAGATAAATTATAATTGTATGATAAAATATGCAACAAAAGCTTAAAATCAGATAACATAACAAAGCATTTATAATTAAGCAAAGTGTAGACATCATCAATGGTAAAACAAAAGTCAGCAAACTGTTGAATATTTGATGCAACAAATAATCTCGCGTATACAAAATGAAATTAGAATATCGCCCCAAGCCAACAGATATAACAGAAAAGCATAAAAGGCTATAAAACTAAACTGGCGACAGACAAACAGACGATTCGGTCAAACGTAGACAGACAATTGGAATTACAATGTTGGCGTCAGCAATGGCAGAGATGCTGATATTAAATTGAGCTAAAAGCAAAAAAAAAAATTAATACAAAGTTTGGGGAGCATTTAGAAATAGATAAATACTTGGCACTTAAATAGTTGGTGTTTTTTTTTAAGGAAATACAAGCAATAAGCATAACAGCCGATATGCGATGGAAACTCTGAAAATTTCATTAAATCTTCGAGTTCAGGAAATGAATGAAAACTCTCCGAGAATCACAAAATCAGGAAGGTGTAAATATTGTGCTAGCTTAAAAACGGACTGAGTTGTGTTTCTGTTGGTGAAGCATAGGTTACTCTATTTTAAAACTCATGCTGTATTCCACTTAGCAATACATTTGCAGAGCGAAATCTTCTAATTATTTGCGCTGTTTAGACGGACGAAAGAATGAAATGAGCGTGGAATCTGCGAAAGCGGAACTGAGCAATGAATATTGAAATATTTCTTACATGACTCTGAGCAAAATTGACTACTTTATGGTTTTCGTTTTTTAAATAAAACGAAATAAAATTATTTATTCTTCTCCACTTACAAAAAAAAAAACTATATCAGCCTTTGATCCAGTCCTCCATACATTTTTTGTAGGTTGATTGACGAATTGCCTTCATCGATTTTGCTTTTATGGCTTCAATCGGCACAGAGCGCCTTTCTCGAAGTAGTAGTTTTAGCTTCCAGAACAGGAATGAGTTAAATGGGGCCACATCAGGTGATTACGGTGCTTGGTCGATGACATCCATTGGAAATTTTGACAAGAAACTCTTGCACAATAAAGAGATTTTATCCATTAAACTGCGTGCATATCACTTTGACTAAGCGTACCCACATTGAACTTGATGGCATTTAGTTTAATAGTTCTATGTGTAGCGTTTTGAAGCTTATTCTTGCATGGGATGTGTCACGCCTTATTTTATAAATTCGTCAAATTTAGTCAGACGCTAGACCGAATCATTTCTTGTACCTATTTGTTTGAAATTTGGTTTCACTACTTTGAATAATTCTCTCGTTATAGCGTTTTAACAATTTTGTTTATATGTTGGGTGCCACGCCCACTCGAAGTAATTTGCTTAGTTCTTGTCTAAAGCTTTTCCGTATCAATCCTACTATATGTATGCAATTTGGTTCGATTACCTTAAATAATTCTCTCAGTATAAGGTTTTAAAGTTTTGCTTTTATAGGAGGTGCCACGCCCTCTTGTCGAAATTCTTGTGAGAAACTTGATAACGCTTACTTACTTAAATCAACCAAAAGCCAATCCATCCACTTGGTTACGCTACATGAAATAATTCTCTCAATAAAGCGTTTTAAATGTTTTATTTGCATGGGCGGTAGGCGTGTCCGAAAACCGGTTTCGTTCATCTGCAAAGCCAAGAACTTTGTTTGATTTGGTGTGACTTGCATATTGAATTTCTCTAAATTAACTCGCTTTACTTTTCTGTAATCGTGATTTCCACAGACAGACAGACAGACAGACAGACAGACAGACAGACAGACAGACAGACAGACAGACAGACAGACAGACAGACACAGAGACATTCACACAAACAGAAAGTTAGTCGGACATGACTAATTCAATTCAGATGGTGACGCTGATCAAGAATATATATACTTTTTATAGCTTCCACGCCCACTTCTATGCGTTACAAATGATATAACAAAGTGAATTTTATAATTACTTCCTAATTTTATGAGAGCTAAAATCGAATTCCTAAATGGATTATGTCCATAAATCAATAGAAAAATATATACATATGTACATACATAATTGACGTTCTGGCCTTTCTAACACTTTTAATTATCTAATTTGAAATTATCTCAAAAATTTCGACGTGATAAGCTGATGAAAACGATACGACACATTTAAAAGAAACAAAGCCAATAAAACTCAACAACAGTTCGAAATAAAGATAACAAAAGAAACGGTATAACACACCAGCAATGGAGCAATGAGCAAAACAAACAGGTAGTGAGTGAATCACCACCAGTCAGTCACTTAACTTGTTTATAAATTTCAAAGATAAAAACAAGAGGAAACCAGCCGCAACTACAAATTTGAATGTTGTAGTTTTGCATTTGTAGTTTTCAAAGCTTAAAACTACAAGATATACACCGAGAATTGTAACGATTTAATAGTTTACTCATAAAATTTTGAATTCTTTTTTCTAAAAGTGGTAGTCGACAAAATTAAAATTGTGAGAATGTTGGTAAGAGAAGAGAGACTGCAATTGTGCAAGGTTATGCGGACCACTTAAACTAGAATCTAGGGCCAGTAATGCTTTAAGCAAACTTGCGACGGATGATGGAAAAAGACAGAAATGGATTTTGGACATCATTTAAGGTGGTTGCGGACCCTGGAAAGGACCGTTTTTGACCATTTTGGTCCTTTTCAAGTTCCGGGGCCACTCTAAGTGATATCCAAAAGCCATTTTTAACCTTTCGTAATCGATTGGAGCAAAAAAAATTTTAGGGTGGATCAAAATAATTTTTTTTTTGCTCCAATCGATATTTAAAGCTCGAAAATTGCTATTTTTGAATTCGGACACTGGATAGGACCGTTTTCAACCATCTTGGTTCTTTCAAGTTCCGGAGACACTCTAAATGATATCCAAAAGCCATTTTCGACCTTTCATAATCGATTGAAGCAAAAAAAAAATTTTAGAGTGGATCAAAATAAATTTTTTTTTTTTGTTTCAATCGATATATAAAGCTCGAAAATGGTTATTTTCGACGATATCTCTTCCGATACTTCTGAAATTTCTTAAGAAACAAAGAAGTTTGGGGAAGCATAATACCTATTCTAATTCTTTCAGTTTCTTTTTAATCTTCTTTTCTATTTTTAACCACTTTCTCTATCGAGTTGTAGTACAATGGTCTTTGGACTAAGTGCTATGGAAAGGTCTCGTTTCAGCTCACGCACAACTTTAAACATTTTAAACTTTAAGCAGCGCTTTGCCACACAATTGACAAGTGATCTCGCCGAATTTTGGAAATTTGGTAGCCTAGGACCATCTCTAATGTCGAATTGCGCACCAGATGTTGGCAAAGCCGAAATTTCACTCAAATCAAACGGAGAAAATGGAAATAGATAGGACACACTAAACTGCCAAAAATCAACTCAAAAGTAGATTGACAATATATATACTTTACAATGCTTGCCGCGCCCCTTACGGATGGAAGGGTAGTTAAGGATTTTCACTGAAGATAGTAAACAGAATAAAATAACTTGATCAATTATTTTTTCCTAGATAATCCAGGTTGGCACCGACGAGCCCCTGTAATCCAAAGAGTCTGTATGTCGTATCCTATCAATCTATTAAGAAACTAGATAGTGTAATGTTTCCTCAATCCATTCCTATTTGAATCATTAAAAAAGCCAGAATGACGTGTTGCTTTTTAGTGGAGTTGTTCTATTCACGTCGTTTTATTCTCTTTGTTGTTGTTATTGTTGTGCTGGTTGTTGATTCAACATGTTTGCCACTTTAACAACAGCTACGACAGCAACAACAACAACAAATAAACCAGAAAAAAACAAAACAGTATTAACAATCATGCAACACTGGGACGACAGTATGACGCCAGTGACGACGATGACGCCGACTATAACAGCTATGACTACATTGAGGTGAAAGACGGGCAACACCGACGAAGATGATGATGACGATGACGATGAGTGAGTAAGTGACTAAATTGTTAAGTCTCTTTTTTTTGTTGTTGTTGTGTGTTCATTTGTTGATGAATACACGCGCCAACAGCTCTTTGTTGTCTGTTTGTTTGTTTTATAATTTTTATTTCATTGCTGTTGCTGTTGCTATTGTGCATTGTTATTGTTTTAATTTGATCTCGGCTTTTTTTCTTTTTTTCAACAGCGTTGTGTGTAGAATTTAAATCAATAATTTTGGAAATCTTCTTGAATGAAATGTGTTGGCAATTTGCTTAACAACAAGTGTGTGTAGTTGTTGTTTTTACATTTCAAAAATTGTGTTCACGTTTTGAATGATTTTTGTCTACAAACAATATTGTGAAATACCAGTGATTCCCTGTCATGTATTTACAAGTGAATTTGTTGTTTGACAATTTCACCGCTTGGCTTTATCATCGGATTTTCTTCATTCAACACAAAATGTGCCCACTGGAGCTTAGTAAAAAGGCCAGAGTTCGACTTGCACCTGATTTAAATAAATTAATTAATAAAAATCACTGTTCTTTTGCTGCATTGTTGCTAAGATTTATTTGTAATTTTTTGTCTTTGTTCTGGCAATGAGCATGTGATAATGATGTTATGTTTACAAAAAAAAAAAAAAAAAAAAATTGGAGAGGCTAAAATTTTTGTTGTTTACTCTGTGTTTCAATGTTTACTATGTTTAATACAAATATGTTTGTATTGGCTGGGCATATAAGCTCTACACAGATGATATATGTCAAGGGTGCACAGCTCAAAGCTCGTTGAGCTTTTTCAGCTCCTACGGTAGCATAAAAATATTCAGGTATTATCGAGATATTTTCGTTATTCGAGCTAAATCTGCATGATTTTTGTTTGTGTAATTTTTGTCTTTAAGGCGTCGGCGCGCTTATCTCTTCCCGTTCACTTTCGTTTCACAATATGCTGTATGCTTTTTGTTTGTGTGATTTTGTTTTCCAGTCACTTGCTCCTTCAGCTTTTGCTTTTTGTTTTTTCACGCATGCTTTTTCTTTCTTACAAAAATTTGATTTGATATCCCTGATATGGGATAAGATAAGATAAGATCACATGGAATTTGGGCTTTAATTTAGATGTTTATTTTCCCAAACAGATCGATTGACAGCTATAAATTTATCTTAAAAGTTTTTCATCAATTCAGAAGTAAATGTCGTACTTGAACATGATCAGTGACTGCCCATGCTCACTAAAGCATAGGTGGGCAAAAAAAAAAAAAATTGTGGACAGCTTCTCTCGTTTCGTTTGATCAGTGTACTTTTATTTCTACACTTACATATCTTCGCTCTCGGGTAGAAAGGCCCTAACTCATTTTTTTCGAAATTTACTTTTTTCTCGATCCTAAAAGATAACCCTTAAATTCACGTCCACTCAAAATTTTGACGTGATATTTCCAAACATAGTGGACTTACATCAAATTGAAAAAATACTCTAATATGAGATCTTGAAGTTTTTATGCAGTTTTTTCGTCCATCTGTAAAATTGCAAAAACATGAGTTAGGGCCTTTCTACCTGAGAGCAACGATTTGTTGTTTTTGTTTGATTCTTGGAATTGGTTTTTTGGAGCGTTTGTTTTTTGCTATCGAGATCAAATTTATGGTGGGTTTATTTCTTCTGTTGTTGTAGTTGTTATACTTGTTGCTTTTTTTAGTAAGTAGCTCCTGCTATCAAAATTATTCCCACCTTTACACTAAAGCAGTTGATTTTTGGAGGCGAGTTTAATTTTGATAAATTGAAACCAGTATCTAATTAAAAATATTAAAAAGGAATCTGACAAAATCAAACCATATTCAGTGAAACATAGACACAAGAAGTTATGATCATGATGGCAATTGAATTTGGAGCCTTTAGATAAAGTTAGAGAGCAAGCTAAAATCCTTTCAAAAATACCATATAACAAAATGTTCCACATACCTATACATTTTCAATATGACAATAATTTCACTATCATATGATTCAATAGGTTTTTCAACAATACCAAAGCTGCAACAATAACAAAGCTAACAAGGACATCAAAGTTCTATAAATAGAATTTGTCCTAGCAAATACATCACAAGCAGTAGCAAAAAATTTAAAAATAAATACAATAAAGAACATGGTGGCAAAAATAGAATATGAGAAATTGAGTAGTAAAAGAAGTCATGCAGCAAAAGTTACAACAGTAACAACAACAACAACAACAGCAACAAAATGAGGTTATACAAGTTTCGTTATTGCGCAGCGCAGTTCGAAATTGTTACTTCTGTTCTGATGTTTTGTTGTTGTAAACTTTTTGCTGTAAATATGCCGCTGGTTTAAATATAAAACATGCAGCAACAAAACAACCTGAATTACAACAGCATATTGCAAAGTTGCTGCATGCCCAACTCAACAACATCGTAACACCCAAAAGGAGTAGAGAAGCAGCAGAAACAACAGCACAGCAACAGCAACATTGCTATTGCGTCAGTTTAATTTGAATAATTTTTGGTTTGGTTTCTTTTTTTTCAATTTCTGTGAAGAGCATTTCCCAGGAATTACACTTGAAGCACGAATCATGTTGCAAAATTATAAGGAAGATGAGGAGTAAACCGAGTGATAGGGAAAATTAGGCCAATGCACAGTGTGTGGATACTAAGCAAAAATGGCACATTAAATCCTGTGCGGAAAAAAAGTCGATTTTTGTTTTTGTGCCAGTCTGCTATATATTGAAGCTGTGAAATGAGCTGATCGAACAATATCAAACTTTTGTCGTATGCAACGAGTCAAACTCGAACAACTCGATTTGTACGACTCAACTCATGTTCAACTTATCCTACGATTGCAACTTATGAGTTTCAAGCTACTCGTTTATTTGAGTCTCGACTTTTTTCCCACTTTACGGTGGACCGCAATTTTCAAATCTTTTCTTCGAACGACTTGTACGTTGGCACAACCAGAAGCAAAATAAAAAGAGATAAATAATCGAGATGTGTGCGAACACATCGAACTAAACGAAATGAGTTGTGTCGAGTTAAGCAAACTTGGTTCGGTGCTAAAATTGTGTGTATACCTCGAGCATGTTCGAACGAGTATAACTCGTTGCATAGCACAGATTTTTGATTAGTTGAGCAGACACAGATGATTTCAATTTCTGTCTCAAGTATGCAGTAATCCCCATTCAATCAAAGCATTCATTTCTGTTTATGTGATCATATCGGAAAAGCATAGCGGCTTGTCACCTTGAGGAACGACTAGTATATCTTGCCCCACGAATTAACCCAAACATGCTGTCGGATCTTCTGTCGTTGGCAAGGAAGATAGCTAGTTTGTTCTTTAATTGTTTTATAGATTTAAGGTTCTGATATCAGCGATCACCTTGCCTCTAAAACTGAGATTCAGTGAGCATTTTCTTCTCGATACTTGCAGCTGTGGACTGAAGATTCACTTGGATGGAACATTAGCTTTTATTAATTCGACATTTCAAAAAAACGATTGCCAGAGAATAGCCGCTTTTAGTTCTTCACCAAGATGCCCTTTGTGGAGCTGAAGTTTACTCTATAACTACCATGAAATTATGGCTATCGATGGTAATTGGATTGGTAATCTTTGGGAGACAATATCACCTGCATAGTCCATCAGCTGAATAGATTTGTAAAACATATTACCTATCTTGTTAGAGAACACTGAATTGGGAGACAAAACGATCTTGTAAAGATTACCAATATACGTTTATTTCCATGTAAGATTTTTAGTAGACCTACATATAACTTAAAAATATTCCATCTTCCTTTGGCATCATAACACTGTGTAGCATCGTTCACCTAAGAGCAAAAAATAATTGCAGAAAGAGAGCACATGAAGCAGGCGTGTGATATGGCATGTAAGTTAAAGTGCCGCAGGCAACAGCTACAATAACGAAGACCTCCCAATCCCCATCACCATGATGATGATGATATAAAAGAGCACGAATAAAAGATTAAAAATTCAAGGATGAAGTGGTAAACAAGTCAAAATCAAAAGAATCACATAGAATGATAGGGTAAGGTAAAGAGAAAGAAAGAAAAAAAGAGAGAGCAGCATAGCAAAAGGGTATACGAAAGCAGCAATGGTGTGCAACGAGCTTTAAATTATATACCATACTGAGAATTGATACTTTATGATGATTATGACGATGTTGAAAATGGTAGAAGGTAGAACCTGCTGAGGCTGCAACATAGAATGTGAAATGAGCCATACAGCTCTTGTTATTTGAGGCTGAGTGGAGTATAAATGTTTAATATCAATTGATAGCAAAGAGACAGAAAGATACAAGGAATGAAAGAGAAAGAACATTTTAAAGCACGAGAGAAATAAGCATAGGGAAAGAGCTAAAAGGAATTCCTACAACGAACAAGAAATTCTAGACTTAATAATGTGAAATGAAATCAAGCGTGTGCGGACACTATGGCGACAAAAGCAAAATAATGGTATGCGAGATAAAGTGAAACTGGGTGTTTTCAATCGAGAGAAAGAGAGAGAGAGAGAGTGCGCCAGAAATCGTAAAAGGTTTTCATATAGATAGTGTTTGCATAAGACAATAAGTTCAATAACTGGCGCAGATGAAATAAAAGTAGCACTTGTAGATTTCTAGGCAAAGTCATATTCTATTGGACCAAAAATAATGTTGCCCCAACTCTTATAAAATCAGAGAAGTTTAAATTAAAAATAGAAAGAGATCTGAAGTGCGACGATTCTCTGACAAATCACAATTAAAGAAGCGTACAAAAGTGGAAAAGGAAGATACACAAACGTTGCTGTTGTTGAATGAAATACAGGAGCCATGCTGGCGAACAAGTTAAGCTGTTGCTTCTACAACAAAAGGCAGCATCATTAATGATGAATCCCACAAGATTGAGGATATAAATATGGCTCCAGTAAGGCGGCTGCCTTTACCACTGTCATAAGTGGTGAAGAAGTTAGGTATAAAAGCTTTTACGGGATTTTTAATTTTCTTCAGAATGCTTTCGTCATTGCTGATAATTGGCACCACAGAAAAATAAATAAACAAAATAACAAAATAACAAAAGTAACAATTGATTTCTATCACTATGACTACAGGTTTAAACTGCCTTGTCAACACTTACACTGAGAGAATAAGCGATAAGAACTTACTCCAAAATGGTAAGGTAAGATATCAGGTTATATGTGGTGAAATTTTGTTGTTTAACGGGGCAATTTCAAATGGTTTTGCTCAAGTTTTATGTCGAAATATGTTTCGTAGCCAACGATTCATATGTTAGAGCTAGAACAAGCTATCAGATTTTGATATGAACTTAGATTAATGCTTCGTTTTCGAGATTAAGACGGGATGATAAGCTTTTTCTATAGTGGTTGCTTTTTCTATGACTCATTTTCCCAAAACTCTTCTCAAGACCATCGATTTGCTTGGAGACAGATCCAATGGTGCTTCAGACAAATCTACAATGCTTGTGATGTTCGAAAGACGAGTCATGCCTATTAACTTGTGGATGATTATTTATGACTTATTGGTTGCTGACGCTGAGAATAATGCGGACATTTTGAGGTAACTTCTTCTAGAGAAACAGTTCGGAATGGGGCTGATGATCTGCCATAAGCGATTGAGGGTCCGTTCAGAGATTTCATATATATCGACAATTATGCGCGACCTCAACGTTTTATAGCTTCTTGGTACTCGTGGGAGAAGATTCAGAATATAGTTTACTAAACCCAGAGTTTTAGACCCGATATAGTCTGCTAAATATCAAAGAAAGAACCAAATCGTCGAGTTCTTACGCTTTAATGCCGAAAACTTCTATACCGACAACGCTAAAATACTCAAAGATAGCGTGGTGGGACTCTGCAACTTCCACAGGTCAATCTTAAACTTTTTCCACTTTAATTCTATTTTTGCGTATTAGCAATCATCAATTCACCGGAGATAATTTAAAGGAAGTTAGGCTGTATAAATTCGTATTAAATGTAAAAAAGTACTTAGGTTAACCTCGATTTAGTTGGGGCTAAGCACGATTGGATTAGATAGGTCGGGTTGGTCAATATAAAAACGGTTAGGAAGGACTCACAGCGATACTGCTTCAAATTCTCACAAGAAGTAAGAAGTTTGTCTGTCTGTCATTAGCTTTTCACGGCTAAGCCAGTGAAAATTTGGCTAAGAGGCTGGAAGAAGGACATATTATAATTTCAAAAAAATGCTGGGGCGTGGCACCTCCCATATAAAAAACAAATAATTAAAACGCTTTAAATTGGCTTTGATGGCAGCTAATTTGCGAAATTCAGTATATTAACTGTATCAAGTTAGATTATACAGCAGGGCGTGGCACCGTCCATGTAACAAAAACACTTAAAACGCTATATATTGACATCAGTGACAGTTATAGTTGCGCAATTTGACATATGATTCAAATTTTTTTCTCCCTTTAATCACGAAATCATTTTCCTTGTGTGAGGCACAATAACATCACACATACAGAATCATTAACTAACACATGATAACTGATACTGCGGACATCATAGCACTACACAACACCGCGCAACTGGTGATGCTTCGGCATAAAATAACCTTTGTTTGGGATTCTGCTTTATTTTATTTCAGCATGTTTTTTTTATTCAGAATTTATTTATTTATTTTTGTTTTTATTTTGCCGTCATTGACGCCGCCATGTTCTGTGTTGCTGATTTTGTTTTTTTTTTTTTTTTCATTTTTTACTCTTCTTCATTATTGTCATTTTGTCGTCTGGTTTTGTTTGTTTTTATATTTTGAGCGCGTTTTTTTTTGCGTTCAATTTATGTGGATGCTGCTATTGTTGTTGTTGTTGGTGGTTGTGATGTTTGTTATTGTTACCGTAGTGTTAGAAATTTATTCCGATGAATTGAAGCGTTTCAGGCGCGCCAATCTAAAATTTTGTTTTGTGTATTTTATTGTTTTTATTTACTTCTGATTTTTCATGGTGTTAAAATGTATTTTAATGGTCCTTTTTTTTGTGTTTAGGTACCATTTGAAAAACTTGTTGCTTCATTGATTTTGATTTGACATATTGAGAAAAACAAATTACAGTAGTGGCGACTTGATGTTTTGTTTATTTTTGTATTTAATTTAAATGATTTACTTAATTTGACATATGTATGAATGTGTCTGTGTTTATTAAAGTAGCCATTTATCGAGATCGAAGCCGAAATCGAGGCTTCTAGAAAAATTTAATTTTTATGTTAAAGTCTTAAACATAAATTGCTTATTTTGAGCAAAATTTTAAGTCTACCATCCCCATTTATTTATTCGGATAATTGATAATTCGGATATTCGAAGAAATAAAAAGTTCGAAAATTTTTATCAAAATACTTCGCGGGTCCATCATAAACAGTGGTGCCCACTACCATCAGCGGTGCTGTCCCGAGAACGAGCAGGCGCTCAAAGAGCGTAAAAATGAGAACGAGAAGGCGCTTACACAGCGTAAGAAAGCGTGCACATATACAGAATCGATAAGCAAATCATCAACACATGCTTGTCGTGAGAGCGCTTGCATGTAGTAGTGTAGTGACCATGAGCAGTGGTGCCCTTTTTGTTCTCATTTTTACGATCTTTGAGCGCCTGCTCGTTCTCTGGGCAGCACCGATCATAAGTCATACCGCAAAAAACACAATCGAAAGAGGAGAGTAATATTTCAAAGTTAATTGATCTTAAGAAATGGTAACAGAATCGGTCCTTAAGATAACCGGATATGACACCTCTTAGGTTATTTAAAGTGGTTACATTCCTAAGGCAATGATGTCTGTGTTTGGTGAAAATCAGCGTGATATATGGGGTAACCAATAGAAATATAAAAAAAAAAATATATTTTTCAATCCATCCTAATGCAAATGTTTGTATTATTACTTTCAGCGTGTAGCATATAGTGAGGCTATTGCTGATTATCATCCACACATAGCCACAGTAAATCTGATTCAACACTAAGGACTGATATGTGATAACCTTTTGCAGTTGAGTTCAGCATTTAATGCGGTCACTACGAATGGAAATATGCGCAGCAGTAGCTGTCAATGTTTAGCAACGGAATATGAGTTAATGACTATTTTAATGAATATTGAAGAATTTAAACTAAAATGCCATATGCACAGTAGTAACTGTAGATAATAATAATACTAAGAGAAGATAGCTGCTTGCGTCATTAGAATTGAAGCGTTTCAAATATGCGATAGGTATGCCAAATTCTACATACACTATTTTTCGTATTAAAAGATACAGAGAAAAAGGAAAAGTACGCACGCTTAATAGTAGAGAGTTTTTGGCAGCCAAACTAGCGGAGTTCTAGCAAGAGTTCTAAATAAATGAAGAAGTCAATATCCTCGCTTTACAAGGGAGCAAAAAGAACAGCTTTAAACTAGGTTACTACAGAATTCCTTTGAATGTTTAACAATAAAAAGGCAACAAGAACATGATATTGAAAATACTTCTTTAAGCCCCATTTACACTACGAGTGCATTCGAACAAAGTTAGAGACATTTAAAATTCCTTTTCCAGGATGTTTTCAGACGTAGCAAGCCATAAGTATGGCAGAAATTTCTTACTGGCTTAATTGGTACCCGGTTTTCTTATTCACAACCCGACAAATTTTTAGAAAGCAATTTACATGGAATACAAGCTCAGTACTTTAAAACCAATAAGTGTATTCAGAACTGTATCAAATAAAGCTCACAATGAAGCATATCCATAGTTCTAGAGAGTATTCTCCAACATATATCAGGATTTCATGTGGACAAATTAATTCCAGAAAGAAACTTGAGTGAAATGTTTGAAATGTTAAATTGCCGGATGTGGGATAGATAATACCAAAACATACGAGGTCTAACAAGAGGCAATGCATCCGCAAAAAGTCACTTATTGGTGTGGATTGCGGGCCGGCAACATCACCTGTCACTGCCATCACCATCAACGGAGAGCGCTTTCGATCGATGATAACCAATTTTTTCTGATTGAAATTGGATAATATGGATGTGAACGGCGCTGTGTGCCACAATGGGCATTCTGCACGAGCAATTTAACGGCATGGTTATCTCACGTAGAACCGACTTGAACTTGCCAACGAGATCCAGCTATTTGAACCCGTTAAATTTTTTTTTTGTGAGGTTTCTTTAAGTTGCTCATCCATGCTAAAAAAAAACGCAAACGACCGGTGTCCTCAAAGTAAACATTAGCCATGTCACTGTTCAAACTCAGCCAATTTTAAAATCTATCCATCTCATTTGAAAACCTCTTTAGTATGATACGATTATAGGGGCCGATTAAGGAATCACAAAGCCTGGGGCTAGCGAAACTTAAAAGAGATTCATTTCACTAAAATTTCCAGTGAAAAATCATATAAATGAGGCTACTGTTTTTGTGAACATTGCGTGGTAATTAAATGGGACCTGTAAATTGATTTCAAAAAAATATATCATTCGGCATCAAGGTCACTAGTTAGTAATGCCATCTGGTTTGTCACTGCCATATTCAAATTGATGACAACAAAAGGTACCTTCTCTGATGGTCCTCCTTTGAGGTTAGGTTTCAAGCCTATAGTGCTTATCTTAATATGTCACTGTCCGGTTGAGTTATTTCTGTTCCTGATGAAAATTGACAGACATTCAAAGCTACCTTCAAAATTGAAATTTAAATATGAAAGTTAATACAACACAGTTCCAAGTCGGATATGCCGGTTACAGCAATTACCTTGACAAATTTCGTTTGAAAATTGGATTGAAATGAGTTCAATACAAAGCAACAGAAGTTGAATGTTAAGGGATAAAAGAAAGCATACTGCTGAAAAGGTAATCAGCTCTATAAGGTTTTATATATCAGAAATTCCATGTCGTAATTCGTTTAATAAAGGGTGAAGTTTGCCAGATAAGCATCCGAGTTAGTTCTTTTGGATGAGAGTTGTATATGCTTTCCGGTAAGGGTCAGCTATGTCCATTAGATTTCACACATTTTTGTACAAAGTTCAAAATTATATTTAACTACAGTTACGTGTTTCAATTACACACTATTTTCTGCATACGATGCAATGCATTCCGATGAAAAAGATTCATATCCTTATGTACATCAAAAAATGCTTGCCTTACACCACGTTACCCTTGAATACAATTTATAAAGGTTTTATATATAAATCGTTAGCACTTTCATCTTTAAAGTCAATTTTAAAAATATCATAAATAAATACACCCAAACAAAGACAAAATACACAATTCATTTTTCGCTGTTATCATAAATCACAAATTTCCATAGTAATAGCGGAATACCGCAGTTATCCTGGGCAAAATAAATCATCAAAAATAAAACACAACAAAACGACACACTAGGGTGGGTCACAAAGTATTTTGTTTTGTAGAAATTCGATTTGGTTTATATACATATTTTGCTACTCCAATTACGCCTTTGGCACCTGCAAGTTTGGTACTCCTCTGTGTTTAACCCTTAGCGGCACCATGGTGTCGTGAACGACCCCAAGAAAATGTTGAAATCATTTTTCGAACTAAATAGTACTCAAGTTTAGCCTCATGTAGCACAAATATTTTTTGAAAAATGTCCCTTATAATCATTGAATTTCATAAAGTAGAGTTATCTCAACACTCATTCACAGCATGCCGGATCGTTACAAAATTGAAGTGGTGCCGCTAAGGGTTAACTAGTCCTCATTTTTTGTCGTGTTTCATAATGCTTACTGCAAGTATGGCACAAAATGTTAGCGGAGAAACCTAACATCGGAGATATTGATGTTCTGTGTGTACTCCCATCTCTTCTATAACTCATTATAGATTGGGAATTCCTAATGAAATTTCAGAAACATCAATGTGATATGAAACATAATGCAATAAGCCATAATAATGGCACATGAGAATTTGAAATTAGTGTCATAGCTTTCGAGATATAATAATTTTTCTAAAATTGTGTGCGATTTTTTTATCCAAAAAACTGGAAAGATTTAAATAATATGGGTATCAAATGAAAGATATTTTCATAAGCTTCAGCGCTGGCACACAAAACTTGAAATTTAAACTTATAGTTTTCGAGATATGACAACTTTGCTAAAATTGATTGATACATAGATTACAAGTTATTAATAGAATTTTTGGAAAGAATAATGTTTCAAAGAAAAAAATCGGTCAACATTTTTAAAAAATCATTATATCTCGAAAACCAAATGTCTGACTTTGAACTTTCATGCATCTTTGTAAAGTTTATGGCAATATCTTTCATATGATTGGCATATTTCTGAAATTGATTGAAATTGGCTACCAACTTGCAAAGATTTTTAGAAAAGATATAACCGCGACTTTCGATGGCTATTCCTTCGAAATTAGGTACCTAACTTTTGATTAAATACTCTTATAAGCATTATATTCTCTTTTGAAAATAGGGTAAATAGGGTTAAACAAATAGGAAAGTACTGCTTTAAACAAACTTGGAGCAAATTAAAAAATTTCAAGGACAATCAGCGAACCAAAGACGACGTATTAGAATTCCATAAAACTTGCTATCCATATATCAAATTGAAATGCGTCACAAAATATTATTTTGACACACCCTTTTTCGCACACGTTTTCTATTAGAAAACATAGTGAAATTTCTATGTCACCACCCACTTTTGCTAGAATTCTATAGAAACCGACCTTAAGCTATAGCAACAGTTTAAACCCTTGACCGTTTTTGGGGTCATATAAAGTAACAGCATGAAAGACTGGGAGGTGTTTTTATGTAAAAAAAAGAGACAAAAATTTAAAGTGTGTAAACATTTCTATAACATTTGAAATATCCGCTTGCTTGTTCGTTAGGAAGTTTAACTGGGCAACATTTATTCTATCACCTACCTAGCTTCTTACCACGTATGCAATGAAATTAAATATTTAAAAAGAGCTACTAGCAAATAAAAGAGAATGGCAACGCCATAAAGATAGAAAGAACGAGAGAGAGAGGGATGGAAAAAAGCGGAAAAGTTGAAGAATATAAGGTTACCAAGGAAATGCTTTTATTCAGATTTTACATTTCTGTATGTTGTGGTATTTTGTGTACTCGTAGGTGAAGTGGCGAAGGAGTTGGAATTGATGTAGCAAGGTGCACAATAACTATACATTCGACTGAGATTTTCGTTATGGAAGTAGGAAGTATTCTAACATTTATTTCACAGTGAAAAGGAAAAAATACTGGAGCTGAAATTCAAAGCAAGGAAAAGCTTTGAAGTTTAAAGAGAAAAACTGCTCGGGCAAAGTTTTTTCAGTGTGATAATTTAAGTGAATTGGTACAAGCGATCACATTATTTCGACAGTGAAGGTGCGTTCATCTTTACTTCTCTAGCGTTTTGGCTATGACTTTATGCAATGTATTCCATTCGCTCTCTGTGTCTAAACAATTTGACGAGCATTATATGAATTTAAATACATCTATATCATTATATATACGACTTATATATTTCAAAAAGGATTTTGGATCTAAGCTGTTTTAATAGTTTGAATAGCCGAGGATTGCCTGGGTCATTGATGGCATTCGCTCTCCAGTTCTGTATCGAATCTAACCTAATAGAGGCCTCGAATTTCTTGGCCCAGTATGAGATGACAAAATTCTGTATAGCTTTGATGAGCATTCAACACCGTACACTGTGTGCTTTCAAGTGTCAGAAGCATAGTCTGATGTATTTTGTCCGTTAAAAATCGTGTCAATCATTGTTAGAAAAGTTTGCTTACTAGCGCCTTTTCATTCTCTTATTTGGCTACCATTTGCAAGTTAACACTTCCGGATCCTTTCTCAAACAATTTCAGTGAATGTACAATTCTTTTTAATCGCAAGCTGTTCAATATAGCTCTCGAGAACTGAGCTATTCAACGAATCGCGAGCTATTAAAACAAGATTTCGCTAACTGAGCTTTTTACAGGTTCGCGAGCCAAAAACAGCTCTCGCGAGCCAAAACAAATGATTACAAGGCTATTCAATGACTCAAGACCTGTAGTAAAGTAACATTTGCAAATAATTTCCTTCGTTTAAGTGCACACTTTTTTCTTAATACTTGTATTAGTAAGTTTTCATCATGATATGGAGTTTTGCTTTATAAATATTCAATACTTGCTTGACTTTGAGAGGAGAAGGAACACTTTTTAGGAAAAACTTTACTCAAAACAAGACAATTGCTTCCTTAATTAGAGGCGACTTTAAAAGTATGCTTTTTCTGTGAGATTTATTCTCTTTGCTCATACATACGAGTATATAAGAAATATGTTCCTTAACTTAAGTTTAATTTATACTTAAAACGAAGAAGAAACTTTTGGTTTTAGACTAACATTATTTGAGGATATATGTTTGCTTGAGACGAGTAAATGTTTTTTCTAAAAAAAAAAAAAAAAAAAAAAAAATGCGTTCATGCAGTTTCGGAGTTTTATAATTAAATTGATGAAAAAAAAGAGCGAAATATACTAATACTGAGGAAACTAGCATACTTGGATTCTATGACTTAAGTGCATATTTGTGGATTTTATTGGAGCTTTCATGTCATAAAAAAGAAAGATAAAATCATTGTTTTTGTTTTTGCCAATATAGAACACTAACAAATGGAGAGCGTACCACATTGTATGTAATAGATAGAAGGCGGGTGAGTATAAATTTTTCTATCGACTGCTTTACAATTTCGTTATTTAGCTTTATAGAAATATATATAAATATTTGCTTAACTCCAAAGCCAGTTTTCAATGGGCAAAATTATCAAATTATGTTCTGAAATTTTAAAATTTCTGATGTGTCAAAAAAATTTCAACAAGCTATAACAAGTTAAGAGTTCTATAAGGCAACAAAAAATAAAGCAGACAAAGAAAAGAAAAAACACCA
The DNA here is from genome assembly GCA_949775025.1 of Tricholauxania praeusta. NCBI lineage: Eukaryota > Metazoa > Arthropoda > Insecta > Diptera > Lauxaniidae > Tricholauxania > Tricholauxania praeusta. The sequence goes on along the minus strand of OX459031.1, from coordinate 22,348,812 downwards.
TAATTTACTTAATGCAACAACCTCTCTGAAACACAAACGCAGACAATATACACCAAACCCGAACACACTCCACTACGCCCTCACTCATTTCATCAAGCATTTCCATAAATACTTAACCCCAAACCCTTGCTAAATAAAATAAAGAAGAATATAAACGTATTTCCTCATTTCAAACCAACATAACTATACATTGAAGCGAATGTCCTTTCATGGCCGCTATCGTTACGAGCATACTACAGCAATTGAATCAGCAGGAACCAGAGAGAGAGAGAGAGAGGACTGGTTGAAAGGGTACACATGGGGCATCAACTATACATAGCTATAGCATTCGTTCGCGTTGTTGTTTTGTTGACGTAGGTGATAGCAATGCTGTGTTATAGAAAATGTGCGCCCTGCTTTGCTTTCGAAACCCTCATTGTGCATTTACAATTAAACCCCCTCCTTGCTCGTACCATCCATACGCTATAAGAGTTTACGCTATATGTACCTACTCATTTCTGTTGGGGAAACCCTTATTTGCTTTCATTTTATACGACTTGTTCTGCATTTTTGGCGCTTCTTCTTTTTTTGCTACAACTTTTATTTATTTTCTGCTTTTTACAGTAAGCACAAAATTTACGTACGTATCTACGTCCCTACCGTCTGTAAACTTCCACCACAAGGCTTTTCTTTAGCCATTGCACTACTATGGTTAAAATGAAAAGGTTGTGTATTTTTACTTGAGGGATTGGTGTTGGTTGGGGTGTTTGGGGTTTTAGTTTTATTTTCTTCTTATTTTATTACATCGTGTTTCCTTTGCTAAATGATTTTTTTTTTCTTCATCACTACATTTCTCTAGGGTGTTGCGGGTAGTGTGGGGTAATTGATTTTTGGGTGGCTTTCGTTTGTAAATTATAGCGTATCTTTCCTGTTGTTTTATAAGGTGTAGGCATTTTTTTTCTTCCTTTTGGTGGACGTTATTTGCAAAGGCTAGCTCTTTTTTTGTTCATGTACATTTAAAATCTTTTGGACTCGTTAAAAATTTAAAGAAAACTGTAGTAAGCCGCAGACATAAGTCTTGCCAAAAAGTTTTTGTACGCTTAAGCTTACAGAACTAAAGCTGACTTGAGTATAAACATCCTGTATATTACGATTAAAAGGATTATTTTTGTAACAAGACAATTTCCTGTTAAGGCGCAAACATTACTATTTGGATCATTTGAATATTGGAATAACAATAAACATTTGTAGGTTACACTTTCTTCATTTTAAACATTTGTAGGGTTTCACGACAGAAATTTAATTATGTTGAAGATTTCTTTGAAAGTTAATGTGACTTAAATGTAAATTTAACTTTAACTTGTAGGACTAAAAACCGTTTATATATTCATTTATAAGGACGTTTACAGTATAAAGAACACGTAATCTAATATGAGACAAGGTAACTGAAAGAAACGGTTTGTAGCAAATTAAATTGTTGTACATTTTTAAATATGAAAATAAAAACGAATAAAAATATAAATATACAGCATTATTGTAAATCAATCAAACGAATATTTTTAAAAACCAGAAATGTACAGAAAATTTATTCCTTCTCATATCTTTGCTGCTCATATAAAATCATTTCATAAACCATGGGAACGCAATAAAAAGATTTACCTACGTACATGAACATATATTTCATTAAAAAAGAAAAAAATATCAAATAAAAAATGATGATTCCAACAAAAATTGCAACCTTTGCTGATTACAAAATTTTATAATTTATATGCAAAACGATGAAAATGCGAGCAAACAAGTGGAGGAGCATAAGGCAATAACACACACAAAATGTGAGCGCTCCTCAGAGAAGTTAGGGGGAGACAACCGAAGTAAAGAGCAGATGTTAAATAATAATCATAAAAATAGCAAAGCAGCACAAAAGAGGAAAACATAAAACTGATAAAAAACAAACACAGAGAGCAAATAAAAAAACAAAATAAAAGTAAAGATTAAAAAAAAAAAAAATGAAAATAATAAAAATATGGTATGCATGAAATAAATTTTCTTGAATTTTTCCCCCGCGTACCCCCCCCCGCTGCATTCACCCAATGGCGACTTATCCATAGAAGGTTGAAAAAATACCGAATGTAACCAAACGACTTTGGAGCGGTATGAATAAAAGACATGGAAACATAGATAGATAGACAGATATACAGACAGACATGTTCTTACAGACAGATAGATAGATATACAGACCGACAGTTTGACAGCACAAGCTAGAATTCCCAACATTTGGATTTTATTTGCACGTTGTAATGTCGTACTCGCAGTATGTTTTTGCTTTTATGAAATTTTATTTTATGCTGTTTTTTTACTTTGGAAAACTTTGCATGTAGCGCGTTCTAGATAAAATGCGAAACTACGTGTATTTGTTTGCGATACGACCCAGCGAGACATTTTAAGATTGCAATAAAATCTATGTAAATGCATTGAAAATGTTTAGTTTATTATACACAGTGAAAGAAAAAAATTTGATTATATATATCAAAATTTGGTAATAATTAACAAATGGCATATTTTATATAAGTAAAATAAATGTTTGAGATTAGCACATATTCCGCAGATTGAAAAATTTTATATACAAAGCATTGTATATATTGTGTGTTTATGTTTGTAGACAACATTATATATTTGTTAATAATTACCAAACCATACTCTAATAGATAGAAATATTCACTTGTTAATAATAACTAAATCATATCGAATTAGTTTTGTATTAATATCAATTGAGGTGAAAGCCGATAAGCAAAACATCGATATGTTAAACAAAATTTTAAAATTAAAGTATAGAACTTGGGCGCTGTGCACAGTAATCCTTTGAAGAAGAAGATCAAACGTAAAACCTACAAGCTATTAAATGGCCTGAGTCTTTTGAATACATTGAAGCAATCAAGTAAACTTAAGATTATACTCCAGGAGGATATTTTATTCACAGCTATCAAGTTCGAGAACCTTTGATTCGGAGATAAGGCAATCTTTGACTATGCCTTAAAGCTGGAAAATTTTTACTGGGATCAAAATCCATGGAGCTACATAAGCTTCAGGCAAGTTTTACTTCATCGTTGGTAATATGTTGGTGCAATTCAAAACATTCATTCAAGATTACTGAATGTACTTCAGATAATACGATACTTAGCAGCACCTTAGATTCGTAGTCAAAAAATCTTGAGTCTACCTCTTCAGGCAACGTACTAATAATTATTCATAACGCACTTTTTTGTATTTATTTACAAAATTTAAAATCAAATTTTTAATTTTTAACACAAATAACCACTTTACTTTAGGTACTGTAAAGTACCTATAATGTAGACACGACGTTAGCCAGCACACTTCACATTTTCAACTGATTTCTTGTGTAAGCCGATTTATTTTATATTAGTCGATGCAGGCTTCTACAAAAACCTCCAATATTCTCGTGTAAGCTTGAAATTTACCAAAAATACGATTCTGCAGTGTTAGCTCTAATTTCATTCCTTAAATTTTCGTTGATTCGGTCCATCATTTGAGAGTTTTATTCCAACGTTTTTTAATCCATGTTTAAGATAGTTGTGTATTATCTGTAATAGTAAGTTATAAGCTTAAGGCTGGATCCAGCAAACGCTGTTTTTGAGTGGTCAGGATTCACTTTCAGCTGAGGCCTGTTCTAACGTGGACAACCGATACCTTCTGCTAGCGTTCACTATGAGTACAGATGCTGCGATTGTGCCTACTCACATTAGTTCACTTCGTAATGTATGTTACAAAGCTATCCAGGCTACACCGTGCCTTAAGGCTGGAGATTGTGAGCTGCTTCGGTAGTACAGTGAAACAATCGCTTCGTTTTTTAAGTAAATTGCGTCAGACAGTTTAACGCACAAGAACACCTTCTTGTACTACCCCCTACTGTCGATACCATGTTGAATCATTCCTTCGGATTTTTCCTCCAATCCTCTGTTTTGCGATCGTGGAAGATTTTTGAGGAATGGGAAAACATTCCCTGGAAAATGAGGTTATCGGCAATACTTTTTTGGGGAACATTTTTGACCTATCACGCAAATTTTTTTCCCTAACCTTGTAGCAAGGAATTTAATGAGGAAAGAGTCAATGCTAGCAATATTTTGTAATTTTATTTGATAAAAATATTTTTTTAACATATTTACAAGATGTTTTTTTTAGAAACTACATTATGTCTGAAAGAGCTTTTGCTAAAGAGTACTGTAAGCCCCCTCCAATTTAGACAGAGCGCTGAACCGGTTGATATGAAACGTCCCGTAAATATGTTCTTTACACGCTTATGCGTTGAATAAAATTGGGACGGGATCGGAATAGCGGCAACGATTAGTGGTTCAAAGAAGATATTAAAAACAAGAATTAAAATATAACTTTGATTTAGTTAAGTACTTTTAAGCTTGAACATAATTTTTAAAAATTTATTTACTCCACATCAATTTGCTTTTCGTATTTTCTGAGGTAGTTTACTTAAAAGGCACTTTTTCATCGATTTTTTCAGCTATGATTCAATTTAATTTTGTCGAACAAAAGTTAATTAATCCGGCACCTTTACAAATATGATGAGCTCGCCGTTTGTAACGAAAAATGTCTCAACACATTTGACTTCATGCTTTTGTATCGAAAGGCAAACTTATGCATTAGCTCTTTTAATCAAGTGATTAGCAATTTCCAGCTCCTTTACTCAACTCTTCTGGCCATGCCTGGTCGAAAGCTATGATGATTCAAGTTTTAGTACATCACATTTCACAGTCATGATATATTTTTTCAGTGTAATTCTTTTTTTTTGCCAAATACATAAACAATTTCGTTCAAGGAGCAAGTTTTACAACACAAATTTAGCGTCATTTTCTTTTTCTTTTAGATTTTACTGTTCTTTTAAAATATTTTTGTAATAAGTTCAAATTGTATCTTAAAGTTTGCCAAAGTACGACTGTGCAAGGCAGGCATGCACAAGGCGCTTTTTCAAATGGCAAAAACAAAAACAAAAAAAAAAAAAAATAAAAAAAAATGTTGCTTTTCTTGTTGCTGCTGTTAAAGTCGTCGAGTGGGCGGCCAGTTTGTTGCTAGTTGTTGGTGGGCGCGCTACAGACGTTATGTCGTTGAGTTGTCATAGTATGGTGTGTCAGTAGAATGAGGTGAGGCAAACGAAGCGAAGGTTGCTCGAATGAGTATCCAAGAGTACGTTTTATCGTATGATGACGATGTTTTAAGTTTCTTTTCGTGGAACTTATTTCTTACTCATTTCATTTTGTGCCGCGCAACCTCCCCCCCCCCTTTCCTCTCTGTACATTAGATGTTTTTATTTTTCATATACCATTTTTTTGTTGTTTTATTTTGTGCACTCTTTTTCTTGTTTTGCTACGCTACGCTTTATGTATTTCGGTTCGGTTATGGATTACGTAAGGGAATCCCCAACATTTTGTAGAGTTGTGTGCTTGTAGTGGATTGGATTGTTGCTGTTGTTTGAGTACTTGGCGAATACTGGTTAACGTACATTTGCATTTTCTTTGCGTTCGTGCATTTTATGGATGCATAGCTAAGTTTTATATGTTGAGCGTGTTTTTGTTTTTCCGTTTTTAATGTTGCCATTTTATTTACGTTTGAGTTCAGCTGCCTTCAATATAATTAAATATTTTGTTTTTATTTGAAGCAGGAAGAAAGACATTTCGATTGCGAATTTTTTATTACAATTCGAAATGTTAAAATAATCATATGCTCGCTGGCTCGATTTTATACAGATCGGATATATTATTTTTTTATTACCATTATTTTCTGTCTATTAAAAGTTCATTTTTGTTAAATTCTTTTCAGTGTTAGTATTGTGCTCAAGGATTTTTTTTTCTTTTTTGCCACACAGGAATAACAAAAATTTCTATCATACATTTATTCAGTCTTGTTCTGAATACAATCGATTTGAACTTTTACATATTAGCGAATTCCTTGACCTATTTTAAGGCGCAGTATCAAAGCAAAAATTGTGTTGTAAAAGGATATTGAATAACATCACTCTAGGGTGGAGACACAAAGTTGTAGTTGAGTGATTTTCCATGAAAAAGAAAAATGATAATAGGAAGGAAGTTGTCACTTGGATACAGTGATATGTTATCAATCTTAAATAACAATTACGTTAAAAATTTAATTGGGATAAAGGTCCTTGCAGTTAAAATGGAAAAATTGGATTAAGGTTTAGCTGAGTATTTTTGTACATACTGCAAGACGTGATATTTCTAAATATGTTTCCAAGAAACTTAATTTAAAGAGATATGGAATATTTCTATTATTTCTTTAAAACAGGATTAATAATAATTTTAATAAATTAGATACGCCAATTCCAAAATAACCCGGAGTTGAAAACAGCTTTGGACTATGTCTGGCATATATGTCATAAGATCTTTTCAGTTTACAACTGTAAAGCTTCTCAGTTTCAGACGCAAAAATAATAGCACTGCAATTTTGAAATACAAAATTTATGTTTTTATTGTCATCTAGGAAGTTTTGCAAATATTTGAGAAGGTGCTAGTTTCTTGATGTAATATTCAGTGAAGTTTTTTTACGCATTTTTAAGGTTTTGGATAACTTTTCTTATCAAATTTTGTATAGCGGACGTTTTCGTTGATTTTTTGTCTACAAGAGCTCAATTTCAGTAGAACTATGGTTTACATTAATAGGCTCACCATCTGCCAGTAACTCATAAGAGTTATACATTCCGCCATCAACACAGCATAATCTGTTTTGTTGATATCTCACTTTTAAGGTTTGCAGTAATATTTCCATACGATGCACATATGCTCTTTTGCTCACTACGTTATTTTGCACCACCCATTTTCATCACCAGTGAATCAAAATCAAAATCGGTTTCATTTTGTGGTTCAAGTACATATGCCGATGAATACAAATTAGTGTATGTGGCATTCAAATGTAGAACTTAGACGCACAACCAAGGATTTGAGGTGTTCTAAAGTAATTCTCCGATTTGTTCCAAATTGAAAGCCCATATATACATATGTTAGATTTTCTTGAATTATATGGAGTAGCACTTTATTGTTGATTTTCACGACCCTGACATATCTTACAAGGAAGTTTTGCGGAATCGAAACAGCCTTTCCAAACACTTCACAATATATATGTAGTAGAACCTCTGTAAGTCGAACTTGAAGGGAGACGCCAAAAAAATTCGATCTATAGAGTTTTCGACTTAAGCGAATTTTGTCAGGAAATGTTTGACTTGTAGAGGTTAAGATTTATTCCAACTAATTTTGAGTTAGAGATGGGAAATAAATAAAAATCCTAGTTACAGAGTTATCAAAAATTGGTGTGTATTGCAGTAGGACCAAACTATTTTTGATAATTTTCCAATCGACAACAGAAAAGCAACTTCGCTAAAGTTTAAATGAAATCACGTGTCAACGTCAGTCATAAATTCCTTTATCATTTCATAGAATTGGTTTATTGTATAAGTAAGCTTTTACATTGATTTCTAAGAAACAATGATATACATATTTAAAGTCGGTATCTTATTTTTCAAATAATCGAGTTGTAATGGTTGTAAAATCAAACATTGCTATGTTCGAGATACAGAGGTCAAATTTATTTTTCGAGTTATAGAGGGAAATCATAGAGAGGTCAGATTTCGAGCAATGGAGATTTTGGGGCTTGAAGTGAAGGGAACAGAACATTTTTTTGAGAGGTTTTCGGCTTATCTAAGTTCGACTTAAAAGGGTTCCACTATACTTCCAAATAAAAAGTAGCAGTAACTGTTTGACGAGTTGGGACTTACTCGCGGTAGACCATGCCTAAAGAAAACAATGAACATTTGACTTGATTTTTAATGGAACTTTCAGGATTTGTTTGGCTTTGTCCTTCAGCGATTGTCTGCCTTCCAAAAATCGCTTTTCCCTATCAAAAGTTTTTGAACGTAATAATCACCCCCATAAGATTTTTGTATCATTTTGAAAGTATTCTGCTGTAGCGATTGACCATTTCCGGTCAAAAAGATGCCTGGATATTGAATTATTTGTGGAATATAGCATTTAAAAGCGCTCAAATTAGAAGGATACATATTCCAGACAGAAAACATTGAAGAATTGGCATTTAAGGGGAACCATTTGAAGGCATATTTTATGTCTTTCAGTTTCGTATCAATCAGAAAATTTTAATTTTATGCACAACAACCTCTTTGAAATACATATATATGGCATTCTTGAGAAAACCCTGAGAGGGTATGCAGTAGCTATCAAGTTCAGAGTATTTTGTCTGAAAAATAATCTATTTTCTAATGTATTTCTGAACATTAGAATTATATTTAAGCTTTATTAACTTCACTGCTCACAATAGAAATTGCTTGATCAGTAGCTGCTATTCGGTATCTTGGAGTCATACCTTTGTTCTTAAGAAAACATAGTGTGATTTTGTCTTTTAATGTCTATCCACACCAAACTGTATACAAAAGGCGATGTAATTCAGTCTAATGAGGATTTTTTGAATCCCTTGGGAATATTTACGTTATCTTAGAATAAGTTTGCAATTTTCAACTTAGTAAAAAATTTCAATTATAATATAAAATTTTCATCAAAATACTTACTTCCTCTACCGCTTCCTCGACGTCTGGCCATGTTGTAATGTTAAATTATTTCCACTTTAAATGCAGAAGGCTACACGATGTGAATCCAAGTTGATTTATTGAATTTATACGCGATGAGCAGGACTAAGTAGAGAGGACAACACGGACGAGACGACAATCCAAAGTCTTTAGGTTCTTTGCTTCGTTGATAAGAGAAATATACAATACAAAAAAATAAAGCAGGTTACCAACCTAACAAAAAATACGATGAGTCAATATAACTCAATGTGTATCCTGAATTCGGTTGCGTCCTTGATATGTGGCTGCGACTGCTAATACAATTGTGATTGTACTCGTAAATTTCTAAACATAACACGCAATGATGATGACAACACAGTGGGCCCACTGTGCGGCAGCGTAGTTAAAAATGCTGCATTCAAAAAAGTATTTTCAGAATAAGGATACAAAAGTAACATTTTCATGGTTGTAGATATAGTAGTATTTTTTTTTTTCTTTTTTGACAGTGTCGTGGCTATGGTATTAAGTTTTTAGTTTTTGTATATATTTTTTCTTAACAGTGTATTTAAAGTAAAAATCTTAAAAAGATTTTTGATGATTTTTACCACAACAATGTATTTTTGTATGTATACGATATATGAAAAAGGAGTATTTTGCTCGTACTTTTTTTGTTGGCCTTTTTTTGTATATAAAATGTTTTGAGATGTAGAATCCTTGATATGTTGACAATATACGTTTTCTTTTATTTTGCGATGTGTTGGATTTAAAGAAAAAAAAAATATTTTTTTTAAAATTTTAGTTTTTCAACTGAACACTTTGTTTGCAAATTTTGCTACTATTTTGCCACTCGTTAGCTACTTTTTTTTTTAAACTGCTCTGTTATTTTCCCTTTTTCACACTTTTTTGTGCTGGATATTTGAAAAACTTTTGCTTTTGCTCATTTTTTTTTGCTGGGTTCTTTTGCGCGCGCACTTTCAACTTCGTTTGCATTGATATTTTGGCAAGGATTTCCGTTTCCGACTGCTGCGCGACCTCTCGTCGTTTTAAACGATTCCGTGTATTCGAGCCGTTCGTTCGGCGCTTGTTATACACTTTACTGTTGCATTGTTGTTGTCTTTGATGGTGTTGCTGCTCTACACAGGCAGCGGCGTGTGTGTGGGTGGGGTTGATGAGTTCGTTGGGGTGGGTGGTTGGTTGACTTCTTCTGCGCTTTAATTGGAATTAAAATGGGAACTCCCAAAAAATGCGTCACTTGTGAGAAAGTGTGTCTGCTGCTGCTGCTGCTGCCTAGCTTGTGTATGTGTCTGCCAGCGAGTGTAAGGGGATGCTCCAAATACCGTTACAGTGGTTTGAATAATTTTCTTTTTTTTGAAAAAATTCCTTCAAGAACAAATTAATAACATCTTTTTTTTTGTTTGCACCGCTAATTAAAATTTATTAATAAGTGGCCTTCACAGTTTTGCGCACTTATTTTTGCACAAAAAATTGCAAAGCCTTAAAATATTTGCACTATTAACATTTTTGTCATAAAATTCATGATTTGCTCCTACTGCATTTTCTCTTGCAATTTAACAATAAATCTTCTGAACTTCGTTTTAAATCATATAGCAAAAATCACAATAAGAATTTCCGAACTTATTTATTGTTCAATTTAAAATTTTAATAAAAAGCATTTTAGCGACGGAAAATTAAGTTTTCTTTATCACAAGCGACGACGCCTGTAATTGCGACAAAAACGAGTGACAAGCAACGATTTTCAACACGTACTGTGTGCGTTTAGTCAACTCAACCGTCGAAAAGGCGTCAGTCAAGAAATTGAATGCTCACGCGAGCGCTCTCTGTGTTGTGCATTCAATTTTCGGTTTTTTCTTTGATTTTATTCTGCTCGCTCAGTTTCTTTGCTTTGGATGAGTTTTGAGTTGGCGCAGCGACAATTTGTATTAAAAGCGCCAAGTTTCAGAGAGTGCGCTGTTTCAGAGAGTGAATAAATATAAGGAGAGAGTTTGTAACATGCACAGAGTGTTAAATACATATATGTACATTTCAGCTTTAAACAAACGGAAATTGGGAAGCGGTTTTGAAAATTAAATCAGGATTGCAAATTTTGTTGAAGTTGCTAGTGAGGTGATACTTATTGAACTTCTCTCTAAATTGCCTTAAAATTTCGTAAAACCAAAAAAAGACTGGGAGAAGATAGACAGAAATACAGGTAGGTGGTGATTTTGAAATTCAACAAAATTTTACTTATCGATTTGAAAAGTATTTTCCCACGAAATCCAAAGAACTTCTGGCTGTATTGCTCAGAATTGGGTGCGGATACTGGCATTGAGCTACTGGATCGTTTCTAACTTGTTTTCGCAAACTTTTTTCTAGAGGTACCCCCAAAGAAGTCAGGGCAGGAAAAACTCACGAAATTTTTTGGTTTTTGATGCGTTGTTCGGTGCTTAAATTTTTCAGGATATACTATCAATACATCCTATAAAAGTCCCTAAAACTAGAAAAGAAAATATCTGAAAAACATCTTTTGAATTATTCAATCAATGCGTGAATAACCTTACTCCACCCTGCAGAAAAAATTGACCTGCAACTTAACAGAATTTATTTTTGCTTTCACTTCTGAATAAATAAGTTTTATGCTATATTGCCGCATTGGTCTGATTTATGAAAAATCAACGGTCCCTGTATAAGCAAAGTCTTACACCCGTACCTTCTACTTTGGATCATTCCTGGCCACTCAAAAATAAAATTCAAGGATTATCGTATTCTGTAAGGTAGTTAAATGTTCAAGGGTATATTACCCCGTGCAACAATTTGTTTGTACCAAAGAAATCATGAAAGAAGACTATGTTCTGATCAATTTTGTCGAACAAAGTTATAGCTAACTGAAGTACATGCTAACAAAAAATACGTTATTTTCCTATATTCGGTAGTACATTAAACCGCGAATTAATTTTTCGCATCATAACTCGTTATCGCGTGTGAAAGTACTAGATACTATTCCCCTTTTTCCGAAACATCGTAAGTTGAAATTTATTATTTAAATGAAATTTGATATCCACACAATCTCTCCTTTTCCTGCTGAAACCGGACTTCTTCAGAAAAGACAGTACATTTATTGTATAATATCGTTATACCAAAAATCATTACATTTGCTTAAATATATAAACATTATAACTAGTTATATTTAGGGGCAACCTGTACATAGGTTTATCTCATTACCGACCTCACCACCATTTAAATTTTACAGAAGGGCTGGGTGCACTAGTTTAATGCGGGCTCTAAATTTCGACAGTTGGGAAAACATTTCATGGCCAATTTTTCTTTCGTAAATTCAAGCTTCACGGCTGCTGGGTGAAGAATATTTTTACTTACTGCTCCTTCTCTTGAAAATCACTAGCAATGCTCAGTGATCCCAAATCGAGTTTTTTGCTTCAAAAATCATAATAATATAAAAAAATAGTATCTCTATTTTGGAAAAACTAGTTTTAAAATTCCAAAAATCTTTCTTAATAAATGCGCAAAAACGTCCTATATGTATTCGAAATTTTATATTTGTAGCATGAGCAATATGGCCTGCTATCACTTTGGACAGAGCGATTTTTGTGTATAGAGATTGAGTTCACTACTTGCAGATTTTTTATTCACAGTCTCAAAAATTGTATAACATTGAACCATGAGAATTTTTAAATTTCTGAAATTAATTCGATAGGGTAAAAATGGTGTTGAAATGGTTAAAAATGATAATATAACACTAAAAGTTCCATTTTGTTATGTGTTGTTAAAAAGTTAGTGCAGTAAACTACAAGGAGCGCCTATGAAAGCATTTAAAGATAACGAATCAGTAACCGCATTTAGCTCAATAAAATTAAATTGCCGACCCTGTGAGGCATTTCTTCTCCCCACTCATAAGGAAATTCCGAACAAAGAAAGAAACGTAAAAATAAGACCATGAACATTTTACTCCAATGTGTGTATCCATAGGTTTTCGCTACGCTCTCTCATTTGTTTTTGTTCTCTCGTTACTCAGAGCAAATTCAATTTCAGTGGTGTTTCCGTTGTTGCATTATCGTATTTAAAGTGAATTCGATTGTCTTAAATAAAAAAAGTACTTTTTAATTTTTATTACGATTAAAAATTAAAAATCTTTTAGAGATTTCCCTCCACCAAAAGATGCCTATATAATTTTTCAATTTTAAGTAATAATAATTTAATTTTACAAAGGCAAACGGGGTGATACTTTCGGCAAATTAATTTTCTCAGTCTATTGAAAACTGTTAAGTCCTTACAGATAAACAGCCTTATCTAATATCATGATTCAAAGGTCGTATATTTAACTACTAACATGATCCGCAGCCATTCAATTTTACCAAGTTGGCTTTTGAGTATAGCGCCTTGCCTCCAGTGTAATATTATTCTTAAAAAGTAGTAAATTTCTGTATTTTCTCCCTGCTTTGGCTTGCAGTAATAAAAGCCGTCTTTAACCCTTCTGTGCGCGACATAAAAAAAAACACATTTCCCAAGGTGACAGTTCACCTCTATACAAATTTTATGAAAATTAAAGATTTTTTGGCTCGAACTGTGCAAAATAATGACATCTCTCAAATTGATCAGGTGAAACCACTCATATGAAAATATACCCAACACTCGTTTTACACGGTGTTTTTTACACGATTTTGAAATAACACTGCTCAAAAATAAAAACAAATAAACTTTTTTACACGAATTTTTTGTTCTAGCACGAATCCCAAAAAAGCTTTTTGAAGTGAAACTTCCTTAGCAACAGTGTGATTTGAAATCAGGTGAATACTGAAATGACAAATTTTTTTAGCCGTACTTTTATATAGCATAGTTTTAACTCGAATGTTAGGCTTAGTTGATGAGATCTAGAATAGCATTTTTTAGTTCGATGGTGAAATTTCGAGCAGAATTTGCATTTTTTACATGATTTTTGGGAAATTACTTAGAGTTTTTTTTACCTTACACGATATTTTAAAGTTAATGTATTTTTATACACGGTTTTTTCTTACACGGTTTTCTAAGGAACGTATCCACCGTGCAAAAAGAAGATATATGATATTAATATGTATAATATTAATGTTATGTTTGAAGTTTTTGTGAAGTTTCGGAATTGTAGAACATGTGCAACCGTAGTAAATTTTGAGCTGAAAATGAAATGGGTAGCCGGGGGTCCCTGTCATACACAGAAGGGTTAAATAACTCAATGATATTTGGCGTCAATTTTGTTGCGTAGTTAAGGTATGTGCCCCATTTCTTGCCGTAAAAAAAAGTTAAGTCTTACGACGCTTAGTACTTTCGAAAAAAATTTTTAAATTGGTGCATTTTTAAAGATGTGCATTCGACCAAAATAATTTTACCATTAGAATGAAATAAGACGAAATCATTCAATAGCTTTAAGTGTTTCAAAATACTTAATATGTACACTATTCGGGTGTATTACGTTCTATAGGGTCTGCAATATCGGCTTATGCTAGCCGACATAAATATTTTGCAAAATTTGATGCATACTTTTGGGTTAAAATATATTTTCATATTAAAGATAAGTTAAAAAATTTTAGTTTTTGTCAAAAAATTGTTTTAAAACCAGTTTGTTCTAAAACGTCACATATCAACTAGTTTGGCCTAGGAAAAGAGTTACATTGGCCGGTAAAATGGACACGGCTACATGCTCAATAATCTGCTTAATATTCTATTGTTCTTTCCGAAATAAACAAGAAATAAAAAGATTTAAAAATTGGTAAAGCTTTCGCAGCAGGTTTTCATTAAAATTACAAAGTCCACTGACATATTAGCAGTTTTTCAAACGGGTTCATTGCTCTATGGTTATTCCTTAAGTGTCTGCATTTTTAAAGTTCAGTGAGTAAAAGTTGTAACAAAGATAACTTGTAGTTAAAGGGTTGAGTATTAAAAACTTAAAAGGTATTTTCTTTTCTGCTGTTATTTTGAGCCTTGAAATTTATTCGAAAAATTAATTTAATTTTTTGGAATTTCCTTCAAACATACAATGCTTTTTCTTAGAATCTTAAAATGTTAAAACAGTTTTGCCTTTTACTCTAAAAAATTTTCCATTGAAACATTAATGAAATACCTTCATTAAAATATAAAAAAAGGACTGTTGATCAATGTTATATTTCAGAATTCTCTAATTACGTTCATTGTTAATAAATGAAATCTTTTGTTACCAATCCTATAAAATTTGAATAATTAAAAATTCCTAAGCTAATTATTGTCTTAAGTTATTTTTTGAAAATATTTTCAAGCACCATCAATCAAAAATTAAAACAGCGGCTGTCAAATACAGTCATGATTAAATTCTTCTATAAAATCCACCCGGTACAAAGTTTGTAATTAATGAAAAATTTGCGTGAATGTACTCTAAAGAATAAATCATTTTTAAATTAAAATCTTTCAATTAAGAATAAATAAAT